>CM075173.1:233503257-234103257 GCA_037576465.1 Parascaris univalens | reverse complement strand
TAGGTCTATGAATATATATTCATGAAGTTGAGCATTTGGAGGGGATGACAGTAGTGATCCACGAATGATCCATTGATCACTGGAAATGTTCAGTTCAGGAGGATCTGAAGGATGTATGAATTAGCATCCGTCGTCAGGAGGAGACCAAAATGTGTAGATGGATCGGTAGAAAGAAAGTTGGAAATAGTCGATATTGGAGAGACTGGAAAGCAGGAAAGTCATCAAAAACCGGACGACAACCGAAGAAGAACTAATTATCCATTTACGGAGATAACTCGCATAAAGCAAAATTAAAGATGGGATACTTGTTAGTGGGAAGAAAGATTTCAAAAGGAATTTTCCGGTCCAGGATATTATGTTTCCTAGTATAATACCTTAAAGATGTCCAATTATTATCGACGTGGTGGGATTTTTCAGCGACGGCTTCTCAACTGCACGGCAGATATGGATGTGGAATGTAAAAAAGTATCGTACAACAATTGGTGTGCATGTTCTATTCAGGGCAATTCTGGAGGATAAAACGGTTATTGAGCATAAACAACAGCGACAGTTGGGTAAGATTTGAAAGCTGTTTTTGATGGGCAAATTGGCAGTTTTGTATCTTTTCGCTCTCCTCGTCTCTCAACAGGAGAGTAGGCCTGTTCCTTGCCTCAGTTAATGGAAGTAGTGCTGAAATGGTTCCTTCACATCATATCTTCACAGCTCAGCCCCTCTCTTAGTTTTTTTCACCTCATCTTTTCCTCCTATCACTATTAAAAGGAGGTAAAAGCTTCTCAGGTTGAGCAGTTCTTCTTTACGCATGCTAAAATATGAGCAAATCCTTGCGGGCTGCTGTTTGAACAATCGAATCTTTGCGGCTCCTCCAGAGCAACTGATTGGAGCATAAAATAGGTGGTAGCAGTCGTTAAGGAGTGATTAAGTGCTTCTTCCTCATTCCGTATTCGAGTTCCGGAATCAACTCATTTTATGACGATCTTGCGGAAGATGGATTTCATATTTGTGGGATTGCTGATCCTTAATAATATACTTAATATTTCAGGTGATTTGCTCTCGATATGCGAGCAATACAGTCATCCATTTACCGGTTTGGCTGAGCTAATTGTCGAATTGGTGAGAGCAGATATGAAAGAGGATGCACGATATCTTCTGGCGCGGGTTCGTTTCGTTTAGAAATATGACTTGCACTAAAAGGAATTCACAAAGCCTCTGTTGAATATGACGGGGAATCAGCCCGTTCGACTTTTTTTTGTTGGGATGGGGAGGAGAGTTTATATCTTCAGCAAGCAGCATTCGTTTATGTGATTGGCATCGAAGGAACAATGCATAAACTTGCCGGATAGCATCGGAGATCATGCCGGCGTTTCATTTGAATGATTTTCTATATGGCCATATTGTTGTTTCTTGAAATTCCAAGCGTTCGATTAGTGGATATTAGGGAAACGGGATGAAATTAGCGCCATTCGATTTTGGGAGATGAGAAGGAGGCAGAGAGTAATTATATATATATGCAACCACGGTTGGATCTGATGTCGTATTAACTAAATTACTATTGCCTCCCACAGACGTTGTTGGTCCCATAGTTTATGATCGCATATAATTGAACTGTATAGTGGTTATTCGCCAATGACGATACAGCAACAACAGCGATATGTGAGCATTTATCAGTTGTTGATGTTTTCCACTGTTGTTAAGATCGTCACAAGACGGTTGGATTTAACTGAGCAGGATTTTGTCCTTTCCTATATGTTTGCGTTCACAGAATATTCGTCAGGGCAAATGCGGCGTTCAGTTTCGCCTCTGCGGGATATGAGTAGATTATGAGGCCAAAAGGAATATTTCCATGATGGTACCAACGATTGCTTTATATCGACGAATTCTTGTCCACCAGTTGAGAGCCTTTTTTTCGGGAAGGTGATGCCATGAATTTGCTGCTTTTTCGGTCGTTACCTACCATTTTATCTGATTGTTCATTTTGTGCTCGAAACTTAGATTATACTCCTTGATCAAGTCGTTCTGATTTATCTCCGGGGGGAGAGGTGCCCCCAGGGAGAGGAGGGGGGGGGGGGGAGGTGGGGGAAAGGGATTGCACAAATTCTGACTTTCACATCGAAAAGCTCTTGCGATCCGATAATATGAAGGTGTTAATAATGATTCATTTACAGCTTTCAATATCGGGCATTCACTTCCGCGATGCTTTAAAGCGATTAGTGAATGATGTGGTTAGTATCTCTCTATGCGTTCTCTCTTTTTTCTTCTTCTTCGGTAGAAGATACACGATGCAACCGAAAAATTGCATTCTATTGCTTGTGTTCTTGTTTTTCTCTCTGCGATAACTCTTTATCGTTGATTCATTTGGCTGATTTATTCGTTATGATAGAAATTTGTAAATATCTTGTGAGGGGTAGATTTCTCCGTAATTTGCACCCACTATGCTCTCCGATATTCGGAATTTCTTCCTCGATTCTCGAGGTTACAGTGTGAATGAGCGGCCACCAATGCATCGAAAACATAAAATAGCTTCAAATCGTTTGAGTTTTCGATTCGATTATGGCGATTGCGTAAAAATGAGTTCCGGCGTTCGCAGATCGGAAATAATTCAATGGACCTCTCCGGAGTTAGTTAGCTTTATCCAACGGAAGGCGAAGTTTGTGATAAGGCTCCAAGTGAGCAATCTTTTTGGATTCTGCTGGGAGTACTCTGATGATTTAATAACTCCTGCTAATTAAGTATGAACGTTCTAAAAGATAGAGTATGTTTATGCGCCTCTGCTCTCAAATAGTCACATCGCTTTCGTAGGATATATATGTTGTAGTGAAGTATGTTGTGTTCTCGCATAAGTGTATAATAGAAGAATCAGCGGCTGATTTGCTATACAGCATTAAGTTAATGATTATATTCTGTGAACAGTGAAGATTTATTTCCAGGCGAATATCGTTTATGTTGAAAGTTTCGCGAAGCTCGTGAATGAATGTATGCTTCGAAGGCAGAGAAAGCAAGTCCCAAGAAGGGCTGAAGAGGCATGTGATCTAGGTGCCATGCTCAATGAGAAAGCTGAAGAAAGCATCAATGAGCACGAAACGGGAAAAAGAAAGGTTCCTCTCAAAGTTCTCGTAAATTCATATTTTATAGTTTCTTTTAGCAGGAAAATTGCAATAATACCTTATGGAAAAGTTCAATCTGTTTGTATATTCGGTACTTTCCATCACCTTCTGCGTTGGGTATCCCGATTGGATTGATTCTGAAATTTTATATGCTGGATCTGGAGAATGAGAAAGAAATATATTTTGAAAATATATCTCACCCAAGAGAGTACGGGTCCTTTTTGGAGGGGGACAGGGGATGTGTTACAGTTTCGAGGGAAAAGATGGCAAAGCGAGATACGAGGAGCTTCCGGTTACCGGTGATTCATGGATAAATGACTTTCAGTTGCAGGGTAAAGGCGGTACCATTGGTGAATTCATAGTGAATCGAATTTTTGCGAAAAAGGACAAACGATTGCGTCAGAATCGCAAGGCAAAGAAACATAAAGCAGACGCGGAGAATCTGCACGAATTGGCTGTCGTTGTGCAGAGGGTATGGGGTGAATTGGCAGGTAAAGAAAATTTTGGTTTTTATTTGAGACATGAGAAAAAGATCCTGATTGGGCTGTTGTCATATATTGACTTTCATCAGTCTGTTCAGCTCCCATATCGATCTCACCAAGCCAGTGCTGCTCTACTCGTTCCGTAATTAGAATCTGATCAGAGTACATTTTTAAACAGTTCGAAAGAATTGTTCAAAACGTTTAACATACCCATTCAGTCATTCCATTTGAACGATGAGGTGATGTAATTTAAGAAGCGTTTCATATTTGCCATAACTGAGCGTTAACTTAATTGGGATCATCAGTATATTCTTAGTCGAGAGCTCAGGATCGTTCAAGTATCCGACTATTTAAAAAGGCCGGTTTTGTTACAGGTGGTCTTCTGTTTGCTTTTTTTCTCGTTAGCTCGTCTTACGTTCTACTTTCAGTGATTATCCAGCACAAAATGCAGGAAATAGGTGAATGGACACAGTAAATTATCTATTAGGAGAGAAATCGCTGTTTTGTGTACATCAATCATTGATGCACCCGAAATATTGGGAGAATGCTGTGAGTGTAATATTTCACTTCATGGAACGTCTCGTATCACTGCTGCTTTAGCTTAAAACAAAGGTGAACAAGACTGAAAGAGGCTTCAGACGAGCAATGATCGAACACTCCTCACTGATGCTCTCATTTATATTTCTCCAGAGGTTTATCAGAGATGTTTTGCAGTTCAATTGAACGATAAATCGTCTTTGGATCGTTTATGGGAATGGAGTGTGGAAGGCAAGATGGAAACGAATCTGATAGAAGATCGACGCTTGAGGAGGATTTTTGAAAGTAAAATCAGAAGCACATCTCATGATTCGAAAGGATGTTAGAATTGTTTTGTGCGGGTTATTGCGGGTAACGGTGACTTTCTTTTATATGCCTTTATAGGGTTTTTTTGTGGAAGAAGAAGAGAAGAGGACAGCTGTGAAGGGGCGGGGAGGGAAGAGAATTCGCTTGATAGGATTTCACTGTTAAAGTAGCATTTACAGTGGAGAATCTGCGGTAGTTATTCATGGCAGCACATGTCAGAATGGTTTATTATTTTGAATGGTAAAGGTTGACGAATATTCAAGCTCTACTGTCGCAGTACTTTTGTCATATCAACTGTATTATCGTTGAAGGTTTGCATTTGTAATTATGTCGTAGTAATTAATAGGATCTCATAGTAATCATATAGATTTCTCTGCTGTAATTATAAACCATAGAAAGCAATATGATCGTCCGCGATGACGCGAATCGTCTTTTCTTTTGTTGCAATCTTTGAGTTCTTTCGTTTTATTTAAATATCCCAAAGTGAGGAAATAGACCGGCGATAGGGGAGTAGGAACAGCAAGAAAGGATAGAATATTTGCAGATGGACGATTTGGATGGGTGGAAATATAAAATTTAAGAGTATTGGCAGTGTGAAAATCGAGTAAGCTGTTCTTTATGCAGTGCCAATAGTCACCTGTGGTTTTCACTACTGATCCGGGTCAACGCAGGAGCGTTACCCCCGCATTATCGGTTCAAGCTGAAATTGATTAATCACTGATAAAACTGATATGATAAATATAGTGATGATATTATCGGTAATATATAAATCACTCTTGGAAGTATCATTCATTGGTGGGCGCAACTTTATTAGCCAGAATTTCCACATTTGTGCCTTATCTTACATTTGCTCTTGCTTTCTAGATTCTTAGAAGTTATAAAATAGAAGTTTTATTAGACAAAAGAATTCGATGTTGTTGACATGACATTATTGCTGTATATTTAGTAAAATCGAAGAGAAATTAGTTCGTTAGATTTCGTTTTTCATTTGTTTTTCGGAGAGTTATTTCACCGTTAATTGTTGCTAAAATCGAATTGATCTTATGAATTAATGAGTTCAAATAAATGATAATAATTTTATTATTCATTTCAGCAGTGATAATATTTTATTTGACGATAGATGAATGGAGGAGCTGGGAGATGGCATATCTTCATAGAGCCGTTCATCTAATCGAAGAAATATTACGGCTATTCTTGTAGCTTTAATTGATATACTTCTCTCTTAAGATGTTTCTATATTTAAGGAAAAGAAAAATCTCGTCAGAAAAATTTCCCAACGGCTCTTTAAGTCGTTCGAATTCATAACAAATTATCGGAATTCATAAAAGATGGTTTAATTTGAGCATATCCGAATTGTTGCTAAAATGTTTAGCATTCGGTGATAACTCATAATTCATCGATCATAAGTTGATCACTTACTTGAAATTTACTCAAATCAACAATGCAATCATTACGAAGAAATATCTCTCCACGTTACATCCACCTTCGTTTAGCTGAAATTATATAGTGTGAAGATTAGGGCTTAGGTTCGTCTCCTACTCATCGGATACTGACGAGTCGATGCATCGTTTTCCCACTCAAGATGCGAAGTTCCGGCTTGTTGCACCATCCTCGTTCCGTTGAGACCACTGACCGGAATGATTGGATAGGACGGAGCCAAAGCGTACGACCGGAGCCGTTTCAAAATCGACCGAGCACTAAGCAAATACGAAACTGTAAAACATTATCAAGCCCCGTTTAGTTCATCTCGGTCTTCATTAAAGGGAATTGTGAGCTTCTTTTATTGTTCACTTAACATTGCTCCCTCATTGTCCTCATCGAATTTTCTCACCTAACTATACCCACAATAAGCAGCTCGACACAACATCAATTGTTATGCGTACCCTCAGTGAAAGCAAGTGCCAACAACTGCTATCATGAGACTATCGCCTCATATATCATGAACCATAAATATTTCGGCGAAATGCTTGATTTAGAGGGATATTTTTTGCATTCCTCTTCAAGTTAGATGACCAAAATGAGAGAATGCATTATTGTTGTCGGTGAGATTGGTGTTGAGTGGGCACTTCTGAATCGCTCGTTATCATTCGCGGAGCTCAAAGTCTCAAGCTTCGTCAACGCTTATTTCTCTCTCTGCGAGGTGCGCTCCTTTGCATTCATCGTGGAATATCTTCTCTGAAGTTTTTGGAAGTTCATAATTTGTGGCCGTAATTTGGCAGATTTTTTCGAATTTAAAGATTTGTGTTTTCGACATTTTTTTATAGCGCAAAGAGTATTTATTTATTTATCTATTTATTTATTTATTTATTTGTTTATCTACTTATTTATTTGTTTATTTATTTATTTGTTTGTTATTTATTTATTTATTTATTTATTTATTTACTTTTTGTTTATTTGTTTGTTTATTTGCTTATTTATTTATTTATTTATTTATTTATTTATTTATTTATACGTATGAAATTTCGCTTCTTATAGGAATCACATCAAAATTCAGCAATATTTACTCGAGATATTATCACATTGCTATGCAAAAACATGACAAATACAAGTTTCTGCAGTGTTCAATTGGCGTGAATTGTTTTCCTTATCACAAATGAAGTCGTCTTGTCTTCGGTTATGAATAGATGTGCCCGATGGTCATGAATATATGTCTGTTTGTCGGATTGTTAGCTCGAACTATCGAACGGCTAAGGTACGACAACTTGATGATCGCAACGGGCATTATGAATGTTTCTTCATAGATTTCAAGCATTCAGTCAAAAATTAAAAAGAGCGAATATTTATAAGTGCAAGTTGCATTATTGCAATTGGTCGATCTGTTTTTATATTGAAGACTTTTGACGTTAATCAGAGTGATCAATTATGAGCGTACCATATGAGTGGTTTTTCATAAGCCATGAAATTGAATGATCTATTGATTGAAGTGAAGCTAAAAAGCGCATATTGTGTTGGTTCGTCTGGCGCGTTTTTCCGTTTTTTTTTGGCACTCTTAATTATAAAGTTGAAAATTTATTACTATCGATAGATTTTTTAAGAAATTTATGAATTTTGAAACTTCTGAAAAGAAAAAATTATGAAAAAAAAAATCGTCTATAAACTACATTCACTTGTATTACTTGCATTGGATTACTTGTAGTGAAACATAGTATCGAAATATTAAATAGTATCGATTGCATGTCAGTGCTCGCTTATTAGCATTTATCTTTCAACGAATGAAACAATTATAATGGTTGAAATATATACTTTAACACGCTGAATAATAGAATGTATGCTCATAAGTAAGTAATCTACAAGTTGTCTCACCGTAGAAGCACGGAAGCATCGTAAGGAGGGCGTTGATCTCTTCGCCCTTTCGCCAACTGAACGGTGACATGGCTTTTACATTGTCGTTTAGATCCGTCGTTCCCATCCATAGTTGCTGGTTATGTTGATGTTGCTGATCCGTCGTTCCCATCCATAGTTGCTGGTTATGTTGATGTTGCCGATCCGTCGTTCTCATCCATATGGCCGATTGTACGATTATTGCTTCCATATAAGTAATCATAAAACACTAATGAACAAGATTACTTTAAAAAATTTCATTGTCATTATGAGATCGTTACTTCTATTAGCCGATTTATATAAATTAGGGAAATAAAATGATTTGTCAACTTTTTGTCATTGATAGTTGTCGGAAATTCTGCAATATAATAACACTGCCATCAATATTGAGTGTATTTTTTTCAACGATAATAGTCGAATGAATTCTAATGATATAATGTGTTGTTTCAGATTGAGTAATTAGGGAATGTCATCTGGTGATCTGCCGAAAGATTTTCCATTGAAAGAGGCAAACCTCCTCGGTCCAATGATCCATCTTCTATTGGATAAGGTTGAAGAGGTATAAAGAATAACGATTCGAATTATTAAGTCCGTTGTTGAAGTATCACTTAAGTGGGTTTCTTCGAAACATCAACGAAAATCTTTCACTTCAGTTGATTATTAAGCTTTGCAAATGATGTCATTCGATCATTCCTGAAGTCATAACGTGGAAAATATCGAAAGTGAATGGGGAATTTTAATAGACATAATATAAGCAATATTTCCTCTCAAGTTCAACGTTGAAATCCTTAATTCGTGGCGCAATTCGATCGAAATTAAACTTCCATGAAGACTCGTAAAGGCCCTAGGTGGAAGTTGAGGACTCATGAAAGTATCATATGAAAGTCAAAGGCTCATAAACATACCACTTAAAGTTGAAGATTAACAAGATTTGTCGTATCTCACACCAACCTAATTCCAAGAAAAGAGGAGCTTTCATAGCCAATTCGCATAAATGGTCAAATGAGCTAAAATCTATTATTTCTCATATTTTATAGCTCATTGATAGCAATATAACGGTGGTTAACGTGATAAATAAAATGCAGAGGAAGTCGTTGATAAGAGCCCTGAAGGGAGTGGAGGAGGAGTGTTTCATCGTGGTCTTTTAAAGTTTCAAGAATATCATCACTTCTCAACCAACAACAAACATTCTACTGCTTATATTCGGTAGAAAGGAAGTCCTTTGAGACATTACCTGGGAACTTATTAGTAAACCCGCTCATGCTTCATGTTTGTCTCGAAGAAACATCCATATTGTACAATGCAGCGACTAGTGCCACCATTGAAAGCGATTTGTTTAACTGCTGTGCACTCCTCGGAGACATTAAAGTCGTGGGTCTTGCCTCTTTTAGCGAATCCACATCCCAACTAAATTTCCTCACAGTGGCGTCCCCATTGAGTGGAAATTATCTGTCCATAGGGAACTAGTTAATGACCTATGTAAATATAGTAATTTTTTCTTCCTCAGTTACAAGAATCTCTCACCTTATCGAAATTTAGCATTAAATAGAAAACTACTTGCAAATATTCTTCCATTAATTAGTAAATAAACTATTTCATCGTAGATGGCAAGGATGAGCGAACTTCCTCCACAATATCCGAACGATCAAGACAAATACGATGCAGATGCGTGGACACTTGCGCCGAATAAACCGGACCACTTCAAGAGTGGTGTCGAGTTTATGAGACAGAGAGATTCCATTATCACGAAATCGTCTGATGCCACCTCCTGTTAGCAGATTTCATCAACTATTCCATACACCTGTTTCCCTTAAGTGACAGATTTCTATATGAATAATTTACGGAGCTAAAGATAGAATGAAAGCGGAAACTCTCACTTGAACAACAATTAGTGCGCGTTTGAACAATTAATTAATAAGGAAACGATTTTAAATAGAAAAACTCCAGCAGCCCCATATCAGTTCGCATATCCGAGTGATTTCCGATCTTGTAGATCTCGAGGTGAAACATCAAGGGTTCAGTAGAGCTGCCTGGTCAGTTGCAGTTTTTTCTGTGCACAAGATGGTAACTGAGGATGTTCCGATTGGGGAGCTGACGAAGATGAAAACAAACTGACTGTGTGTTTAGCGTCAGTCTCATCTGTGCACTCGTAACCTCGCTGCTACGTAATATGGGACGGGAATATGGCCACCTTACCAGATCTCGCTTCATCCATGAGGAGGGATAACGTTTCCCGTGGGAGCTGCGGAGAATGTTGCACGAATCAAGGTTGCTGCCAAAGAAGTCGTAGTTTACAAGAACAGTGCCGCTTTACTTTCAGCCTTATTTCTCTTTAATTTTCCTCAAATCTCTCTTTGTAGTTATGCTTTATGGGAAAAACAACATTCAGAGGTGTCGCCATTCATGCTGAAAGTAAAGCATTCTTTACAAGTGTGCGCCATTATACAAAATTGGCTCCTACAATAGTTGTTGCTTAAATCATAAAATTTGTTATGGTACCTACTTAAAGTCACAGTATTTTCGTATAGTTTCCAGAAATTTTTCTTAATTCTAGTCTCTCGTTCAATGGAAGAAGAGGCTAAAAAGGAGCACTCAACCGTGTTGCAAAAACTTCCAACAACGAGAATCACCGAAGACGGAAAAGCGGAATCTTCCACTAAAGAATCTTCCAATATTCTCGAATCAAAAATCAATGAAAAACGTGGAGCATCGGATGCATTCGCAAAAGAGGAATCAACACAAACCGATAAAAGCGCTCATACTTTTTCATTGAAAAAGTCTTCGAGAGGTATTTTTTTCCTTTCTATGAAATCTTTTCTTCCCATTGAAGAAAATGAATTAAGAAAACTGCAATAAGTCGTTAAGAAAGTTTGAAAAATGAATGCTATATGGGAAATATATTACTTATAAATGAAGCACTCAATAAAGAAATTTATTACAACTCATAAATGTGAAATGAAAGAAATATACACCATTTAATACAACACATGAGAAATATAAGTAAAAATACTCGAGATATTTCATAGAAAGTCGCAACTCATTAAATATTTCCGTTCCATCTGAATCTGAATGCCATGATATGAAGCGGAAGTCTTATTCAATATGTAAGTTTTGAAAATATCCCATCTCAGCAATATTTATATGCAATGTTCAGCTTAGTGAGGCGGAAAAATCTTTGAACATAAGAGTTTCGTCGTGATTGCTTATTGAAACAGCAAACAGTTGGATAGTGACCGGCGAAAGAAAAAATTCCTCGGATATGGTAGCGATTTGTTGAAAGTCGATTATGCGACAGATATGAGATATGATCAATGAGGTGCAGTTGTTGGAGGGAGGGAGAAGAAGGATTCGCAAGTCCTGATGCTACGAAATCCTCATACAGTACAGTCTCTTTCATTTTGATATTCTTAGCATGGAGCATAATATATGCTCCATGCTAAGAATATACAGACGTCATAATATATCAAGCGGATCAGTGTTATTTTTTCCGATTTATATATCTTCATTCGTCAACGGTGTATTCACAATTGGGAAAATTGAATTTTCTTAAAATTCTAAACCTCTAAAGATAATGAGATAATGATAGGCAACAAAAAAAGGCGCATGGAAATACAACGACAAGGCCTCAAATCCAACCAACAAACTTTGACGGCAACATCCGATAAGATCGCTAAAGGAAAGATGAAGGTATATACGTGATGGTGATAAGATTCCATATGATGCCATTCATTGTCTTCGTTCATGGGCGAGAAATATGGACTTGCTAGCAGCCAAATCTATTATCCATAATTTCTTTATAATGCAGTCGCTGTATAACATCCGTAGAGAACTAAGCAAATCACTCAGATGGGATGAATCATATAGGGGAATCTTCATATTCCCTTTTAATGACTTACTTTTCACATAGTAAATAATAAAATAAAGATGTTTTTATTAGTTATACATCGAGATCAATTGACGCCCTCTATGAGGTGGAAATTTTCGAATAGGATATTCTCCTAGTGGAAATGAAATATAATCGTCAGTTTACAGATATACCGCACAGTTCCCTCTCGATTCGGAAAGTTGGGGAAATCATCATCGACGAGGTTGCAAATGAGTCGTAGCGCACCTAGCACAGTTAGTTTTAATTTAAAGTCTTTAAGCGCAATATTTTACGGAAGAGCATAAATTCTTTAGACTTTAATGGAAACGACTCACATCGTTTGTATTGAATTATCAAATTGTGTTATTGAATGTGTCGAGTGAATCGTTCCGCTTAGAAAATGTATATGAGATGTTCATTTGTAGAGTTTTACAGACAAAGCGAAGAAAGCGTTCTTCAATGAAGAATCTTAAAAAGCGTTCAACAAAAATCGCCAAGGTTAGGAGAAAATTTCAGATCAATGAAACTTTATCGTTTCCAATAAACTGTATAAAAATTTTAACGACGTATCAGGCATTGTTCAATGAAAATTCCCCCTAATAATACGTGCAAAATTCCCAATAGAAATGAAATTATTTCTTAGTAAAAAATAGAAAGATTTATTTGCATATATGCAAAAAAAGAGAAGAAAATTGTGAATTTCGATGAAGAAATACATGAAATTGAAGTGAGAAACGACTAAAGAAGAAGACTCATTCTTTTAAACGGTGCAATTCGAATTATTATATTCCAAAGCATCGAGGAAGTAGAGAAGTATTTGCAGCGTTAGTCGAAATTATCGTTGCTTTCTTCGATCTCTTGAATTGACCTCACATCGTTGATCATTGCTAACTAATTTTTTGATAAGGAATCATATTTCAGGATATGTTGAATTTCTTATATATTCAACGGGAATACTAATTTCTATGCATCGCTTTTACCATTTGCATATATTATGTGTTTGTCGAGTATTCATAAATACCTGTGACGACTTCGGTTAAGTTTTCCCAGAAGAAAACACCCTCTTTAAAAAAAAAAAATAAAACTTTCACATTGATATTTCCAGAACAATTCAGCTTATATACGATCAGTCCTTATCTTTATAGTGATGTGTAATGCGTTGTTGATTACAACTGCGTTGTACGTTGCGACAGGAAAAGATGGGAAGGGTTAAACGTTCAGCCGAAAATATTTAACAACATGCAAGTTATTTCAGATATCGTCGATAAAATCTTTTCATTCTGAATTTCTAAAATATCTTCTTGGTAGTCCATAGCTTGGAGCACTTTTTTGGTCTTCAGCAACAAGATGATGTTCAACAACGACGAAAGACATCATCATCGTTCAGATTGAAAGATTATTTCGATGGAATTGATCCGAATAATGCCCTCTATAGAAGTGTTTTTAAATTACGTCGAATAGAGGTTTCCTTTGTTTCTCATTTTCTTAAGAACTCATCGATTTCAGCGTTGAAAACGTTCACAAAATATAGATCATTTTTTCGATATATTTCTTTGTTGAAGAAAATAAAATATTCAGTTATTAAGTTGAATTTCTTCTTAGCTAATTGACGAATTAAGTGATAATTAGACTGATAATACTATGAAGTGATCTATATGCAAAACTGACGGTATTTTTTGGAACAATAATATAATTGAGCAATCGTTCTTAATGGGTATTAATTGAATCGAAGTAAATGATATGGCATTTTTTAGAAAGTTAACAAAGGGAATTTTCGAATGTGAGTAGAATTCACTGGTTCTAACAGGGCGCAAACACATGAGTCAATCTAACTGTTCCTGAGGGTAAGAACTACGACCACAGTAATTGATAAACAAACTCCATTTACTAACCCATCAACTCAAGTAGTGGAATATGGATATTATATTTTACCAATTCAAGGAATAGAGAGCAATGTTCTGCCAGCCGATTTTTGCCGCTTTAGAGCTATCGCTTATTTCTAAATGAATTTCGATTCAGTTCATTCATTGGTTCACCTGAGAAAGGTAACAATCCGTTATTTGTGCAAAATGATGCACCAAGAAGATTGAATTCTGATTTCATGTAATTTTTCATCAGCACAGAAAATATTGTTATTCTCATCTAAGAAGTAACCTCAAATCCAGTAATACATTACCAATAAATGTATATATTTTTAGCCAAAGATAAATGCTTCGCAAAAAGAAACACAAAAGATGAAAGTGGATAATATCCATCGAAAATCAACAGATCCGATCATTAAATCTGTTCAAGTTCATTGTTTTTCTTCTTCTTCCAGGCTTATAATTAGCAGCTTCCTCTTGATGAATGAGAGTTTACCACTCGGTATCTAAAGATGGAGACACCAATCAGAGAGAATTCACATACACGTTCATTTGCATATAGGCAAAATGACTACCATTGTTCACCCTATTCGTCCGCTTGATTATTATTTCATTATCCACTTAGCGTTAACGAACTCGTTCCCTCATTGAGGTCATTGGCCAGTCGAATTTATTCGGTTATTCGATGGGGAATTTATTTTCAACGAAATGCTATGTGATTGGAAGAAAAATTTGAAACAATATGAATGCATTTTATTTACACTTGGACTTAAGATAATTAAAATTAAGCAAATTATTTAAAGCTTATAACTATCGAAATTTATCATTTTTGCATGAAAATTCACGTGGGAGTGATAAAGCGATATGAAGTGATAAAAATTTAATCACTTATTACTAAGATTCATAGGATTCAATTGTTTTTTCTTTTCTGTTCGCCATAATGCAAGCAATCGACCATCTATCAAGGATCTCATCGAAAATAGAGAAGAAAGTGAGGCCACTCCAATGACGAATGCAAAAGAAATTTGTTAATGCAGCACTACTAATTCGATGATAATATTCTTGTCAACGAAATGCTCAGAAACTGCTAGAAATGTACAAAAATAAGCGGAGTACACCCTCCCATCTGCTCCCAATTTCCGTTAACGCGTACCTGCCCTTACTTGTGGTTTTATTGCAATTTACTGCGGCTAGCGATTTTCATGAGACCTAGTACGACTTAAACGAAACGATAGCCTTTCGAGTTGACAAATTAATTTAAAAAAACAGCTATATGTTTAACGACTTAACGAATTTTGTTGCTCAAATATTTTTCTCTTCCAGCGATCAGATCGTGGATCAAAAGAGATGATCGATATGCCTACTGAGGCAAGTATACCAGGCTGTCCAGTACATAAAGCACCACCGCTTTCCAGCAATATTTCGCAGGTTCAAATTTTTGTGAATTTATGAAGTTACCATTCCATATGTTGATTTTTTATCGCTTTCATAGCAGCGAAAAATTTTGCTAAGAAAATATTGAAAAAGAGATGCGAGACTAATATTTAGAATTCGAAAATTTTTAAAAGGAATATAAAAAATACTTAAATTAAAATTAACGAATTTTAAATAATTCAGTTGACCTAATCGAAAGTAACAAATATTCTACTTCTGCATAGATTCTGAGAGCATTAAACTTAATTATTGAGGAGGCTATTTAATGTACCTAACGAGCATTCTTTCATTACTTAACAAAATACAAATTTATATCGTCGGATATGCTGACAAAGAGATTCGTATTTCACATAGAATTTATTCAATGCTGAAAAATTGCTTTGAAATTTGAGCTTATTTCTATAATGAGTATGAAAATGCGTAACACTATCCTGGTGAATTATTTCCTCAATGAATTCCATTCACTTCACTTAATCTCATTTAATTTTTAATTCTATTTTTGATTAAATACTTAGCTCTTCATACATTAGAACTTACCAAATAAAATGCTGTCGCAATTTCTAAGCATATAAGGCTATTTATACATTCTTTAAATACAAAAATTGCAGTCCCTAAATGAGGATGTAATTTTATTCTCTATGTGCCTATATGATCGCCTCTTTAATTAATACAAAATTCGAGACTTTCCAATGAAATAACATAAAGAATTCGAAGTTTAAATTATATAAGAGGAAGTTTTATTTCACTTATATTACTATTCTAGAGATTCGAATTACCTTTGGGCTGTGATAGGAAAACGTTCGATTACGAAGTTAGAGCTTGGAAAGATAACAAAGAAATTACACTCCCATCAAAAGTAAGTCAAAAAGTGAATAAAATATCATTTCGTTAATTAGTATATAATTTCTCCTTTGAATGAAAATATCAGTGAAAAAAAGGAGGAAATATATTCGATTTTTGAGGAATATCAAATAAATATCAAAGAGGAAATATTAAATAAATCAAAGAAATATTTTCGAATACTCTCATATTTTATTTATCATAAAACGTTTTCAAAAATTCGTTGAATAAAAGAGAAGTTATTAGAAACTCATAATTTAATTTTATCGCTTCTTTAAAGGTTTCTTTTCTTGACTTCATTATTAGCAATTCTAAAGGATATTTTTTCACTTATTTCCTTCAAACGGCTCCTTATTATGGCTCTTCTCCACTTGTTCCGTAAGGAATTATTTGTGCCCGAAAGATTTTCGCACAACTCATCGCTTCGTAAGCTGAATTTCGCGGCTCCGAGAGCCCACATGAGGATCACTACCTCAATACCTTCTCATTCAATGTTCGTTTCAATAGTCCATTAATGAATAGTCGAATATTTTTTGCTTTGTGCTTGCCGGAAGAATACTATCAGAATGAGCAAAAATATCGGCGTTTTCTTCAGTGCTGCTGAAAAAATTTTCGTTTTCGCTTTCTTAGTGCTTCAACTGGAATTGTCATAGGTCATAATGTCACTGAGAAAGCTCTTATTAGACATTAGTGGGCAAAGCTTTTCTGCTTTCAATTTTTTCTGCGTAGATTATATGAAAAGATAGCATTTACTCATTTGTTCGTCGCTTACTTCCTGATAATATAAAAGCATATTTTGACTAATTTTACCTCAGATGTACCGCCGCACATCATCGATTATCTTTACACTCAGTTTCATTTTCAGATAACAGTACGCCGTCTACAAAACGAAGGTGTGGATGTGCATTTTATAGTCGATACCAGTGCTCTTCCAGGCGTGAAACCTTTCATATTACGTGCCTATTGTCCCAATTATGAGGCTCATCGAGTTTGGATCAACGGAAAATTGTGTTTCCGCCAACAGGCTTGATCACGGATTGTTGAACTCCTTCCGCAATTCTTTTGTCGCAAAGTAAAAAGAAAAACACTAGAAGTGAAGATAAGAATGGCGATAAAAGAAGGCAAGATATTTGTATCGCAAATCAGCTCAAGTCGCCTATTTCATTCGAAGATCATTTTCTTTGTACTGTCTTGTTTTCTGTTCCTCGTCATTTTCACATATACCTTGGAAAATATTAGCACGACTCATTTTTCTCCCCATAACTAATTAAATGCAAAAGAAAAACTAATTTTTCGGATGATTTGCTGACTATAAAGGATCGCCTCAATGGAAATACTTCTCGGCCGGTTAAAGTAATCATTAATAATGACTGAAGCAGTAGTCTCAAGGAACTCATATATATATATCGATCGAGCAGTAAGATCCTAACATTCATTTTTTTTTCACATATTTTCATCTCATTTAAGTGGAGTCTCTGAAACGGAAGTACCAGACATTCGTTTAATGCTTTTCGCTGACTCCGTAGTCTTATCTCGTCTTATGTCACTCCACATATAGGCATGATGCATTAAGGTGTAATTGAACCCAGTTAATAAAAATCCAATCATAAAATAGCCATCAATGAAACTGCATTTCGTAATTTTCTTACTAAAAGGAGCAATTAATTCTTTCGAATGAAAAATTAATGCAGCATCATTTCCTATCGTTTGAGTAAAGTTATCCATGAAAATCGAAATCAAATGGCGCTCACTTTTTCATTTTATGTTTCGGTAAAGTATGAGAAATTTGAAGTCTAAAGTGGGAGAAGAGTAATTGTAAAATATCGTCGTAGTCGATTTGTTCATCAAGAATGACGTTCCAGAAAAAGGGTTTTTTGAATTCAAGTAGTGATGCTTCTTTAAAAGATATGTTTTCCGTTTAATTCAACTAATTATGAAAAAAATATATACACCTAAAGATGAGCGTTGATTGAAATTCTTTAGTGTTATTTTCTTCATTCTTTTAGAGAAATCTTATCAATTCCCTATATGAAACCTTAAAATCATATATGCAATTGAAGGCTAATATAAAATAAATGAATTTTTTCTGCATTCTTTTATTTTCACTTCGAAATACTATACAGTGAAGTGTCGAAAATCTTCGCCATATCGAGTTTAATTCATAAAACAACGAATTATCGATGAAATAACTAATGATCATATGGTTTATTCGGCTAATGCATAAATGCCATTTCTATAGTCAACGATACATTTCGATAGAAATTACTCGTAGTCGAATTTCATATTGATTGTCGTATAGATGAATTACGAAAGTAGAAGACGAAAATAGCAAAAGAAATGAGAAACTTTTTCGGCGCCTTAGAAAAATTTGCTTCATAGCTTTTTTCTTACAATAACAAAATAACAGTCCGTTTCTGTAGGTATGCGTTTCTCTTTCTACCGGTCTATTCGACAATTTCAATTCGAGGATCAGTGAAGCTGGATTATTTCAACTTCATTTATCCTCGAAGTAGAACTTATTTGCTTCTCAAGCAAGTCTATAGGACGATTCCCTTAAGCAAATTTTAATGTATTAATCTCAAGGATGCCCAAAAATCTCTATGAATTTAACATCCACAAAGCAACAACGAACCTTTTGTGAAATATGCGTTTGTAATAGTGACTCAGCTCGATGATAAAAATATTATTTTGTATATTTCGTATTTGGCTGATAAGTTCATGTAGAATTACGTTTCATTTCACTCGTTCGGTATGTTTCACCTTCTTGTTTTTGTGACAAATAAGCGATCACTTTTCCATTAAAGGTGTCATATGAGATATGTGGGAAAAATACGACAACCTTGAGGTGTGTGATATACATAAGTAAACACCAGTGGCAGTTTAACGCTCCAAGCGCTTTGATATTACAGATATCTGTTGAATGAATTAAATACTCCATAGGAATTGAGTTTTCCTAAGTTGTCGCATGAAACTATATCCAATATTCGTAGTCTAAAACTATCCAATTACATAAGAACGGTGGCGATATGGGATATGCTCGCATAACACTCGTAATACAACGATATAAATGAAGCAGAACCTGCATATATCAGCGAAGTAGCTTTTTCTATTTAATAGTTATTTTGCTGTCCAATTACTGCATTCGATCATTTGTGCGCATTTTATTCGGATCGATCATGTAGATGATGATAATATATGTATGATTCTATGGAAAAGTTCATTTTGAGAATATGCTTTTAACTAACAAACATCGCATTCTAGGCACCTCTAACAGGAAACGTATATGTTGTTAAATCATTTGGCAATAACTCTCTTGTAAAAATTCCTTCAAGAGACGGGATATCTTGTTTTCCATTGGTCTTCAACAATCATAGTTTGTAAAAATAATTCTTTTCTTGCAATTTATTTGGAACTGAATCCAGAAAATATGAGGCTTGAATGAACAAATCGTGCTCAATGAACGATATAAGCAAATTCGGCGAAAAATCAACCAAGTAGATCATGTTTTATCATTAAGTAATCTCCTAATGCAAACACTTCGGGTCGCATAGAAAACCGTGGCTCAATCTGCCTTCAACGCAGTTCTTTTGAGCATTATGAAAACACAAAAATAATGAAGAGTGAGATGAGATGTATAGTGATGTATAGTTTAATAATAGTTTTATCAATAAGAACTCATGTTGAATAAAGGACGATATGGGTCAGGTTCATACGCAAGCATTCTTGTTTCATCCTAATCAACGAAGAGGCACAATTCGATGTAAAATACGCAATTTCGCAAAACAAGCTGAATTCCATAGTAAACAAGAGTGGAAAGAGTGAATATTTTCAGGAATGGTGGTGGAAACTGCCTGAATTTTTGGAACCTTTGACCCCATCTTCCAGTCAGTTAATCTTTTATCATTTGCAGAACATTCCAAAAGGATCATGGCAACTTCAAAGCTTAAGAGCTTAATTTTTGCCGTGAAATTTGACGTACGATAGCGTTTCAATGAAAACAAATTTTAAAAAAAAGTTTGTTGGCCTGCCAAACTAGTGGGGGATGAAAAATGTAAGCGAGAGGTGGGAGCAGGTCGATTTCAGCTGGAATGATTGCTGTCCTTGAGAATTGTCATACATATTTCTCTCCTTTTTCCTAGCATATATACATATATGAAACTGCCTTTATTTCGACAGAGAATTGAGATTAGAGAATTTAATATCTAGACAAGATATGGATGAATCACTTTGTTGTGCAGCATACTTGATTATGATGTTGTAGAGGATTTTTGATGAAGTAAATATGTCGCTTCGTTTGGTTTCGTCTTAGTGAAGATTAGCTTCGCGAAATCCAACATTTCGCGTCTTAGAAGTGTCTGACAGCTCGCGTAAATTGGAAGGCGTGAAGCGCATGCGACGATTGTCAACAAAGAAACCGCATCCACACTGATTATATAGAAGTCGAGAAAACTGCAATTGATTTAAGTTTATTTTTGTCAAAACCTGTTGTAATTTTTGTGAGTTTAGTATCATTATAATTTTATCTTCACCAGTAACTAAGCTGCATCAAAAATTTGACATATGGTCGTAAGTAATGATTTTATTAATGAAAAATATCTCTCTTAGATGATGCTCTCTCCAAACTCATGAATCCCTCACGTGATGCCGAACTTATATGCGTGAAATTGTTTAGGATGATGGTCATATATTATCAGAAGAACTTAAAGGGGAAAAAACATTGATGAACTGTAGAAAAAGATGGAATAACTCGTTCATTACACAGCAGAAAGCTTGCGATCATCATGACCATGAATTATGACTCCAAAAGCCACCAAACAAACCTATCTGAAGCGCATATCGAATTATCAAAAATATTAAACGTTAATTGACTCCTGGCTTTTTCATGGTGTGTATCAGCACAAAGGTGTGATGAATACCGTGGTCCTCATGTGTGCAGGAAAGGTTTCAAGCGCAAAGGCTCATCAGTTGACGCTTTTAAATTGCTGCAAGCTGATGAACCCGTAATATGCCGTTGTTGGGGAGATTTATATACTGCTGCCTTTTAAATTATGTCTCAATACACTGCTCTCTATAACTAAATGAACATGCAGACAAGATGCTATACCTATAACCTCTTTCGGTTCATCATATTCATCTCAGAATCGACGTGTTTCTGGTTCCTCTCCAGCACTGCTGATCACCCAAATTCCTATTTGTCTCTCATTGTGAGTGCTAGAATAGATCGATCGACAAGTGATGCCCATAAAGCGAAGTCCCTACGTAGCTTTTGAAAATTACAACGGTGGCACTTTGAAATCTGTGCAATGCACATATTGAGTGGTTATCATAACACTTCAGATACTACTAACCTTTGCAGGGAAATCTTTGCGATCCAATTTTCGGCGCATTCGATAAGTCAACAAATGAGCGTTTGTTTAATGCAAGAATAAGAGGAAATTCTTTAATCAAGTGATATGTAAATGTGACTAACCTGGTGAACAATGAAGTAGCATCGGTATGCTCCCAAATTGTTATAATTACGTTAAGCATATTTGCCAGTAAATATGTACTAACAACAAGAACTAGAGTACGTGTCGCTGCACGAACACGAGCCTCAAATAAAATGAAAGCTCCTCATCAATTGATATCAAATATGATAAATAATTTTAATTAGTATTATATCACTTTTGTTTCTATAGGCTAATTGAAAGTGAAGCGCTGAAATCTTCAAAAATCTTCCTACTTCATTAGCCCCCAGACGAACAGCTTTGACGGATCGCTTGTTCTTCTAGACAAGGGCTATGAAAAGGCAGAAAACTTCAATTCACTTTTTTGAACTAATTTGTTCTGAAAAGAGCATTGAATTTCCGCTCTATTCAATGCTTCTTCGTAAAGTTTTCCATTTCTTCCGGCTTTTTTTATCGTCTAATTGGAATTCGAATCATCCGTATTCCATAATTCAGGGCTCCTCGCTGTCAACCTAAGAAAATTGCCAAGGAAAAGGTGGATGGCACAAGGGGGGAGGGTCAGTGTACGATTTGATCAGCAATAGGTTATTATTAGTTTACGCCGAAGATGAAATGTTGCCCACCTTGCGTTGTTTTGTGCTGATCGATTTGACAGCACCGTTAGGTGAGTTCGACTGCGTGCCCAGGTATACATTCTTCCTCAGTTCGTTAACAATACGAGCATTCAGATACATCAGTGTGAAGAACGGAAATAAGATTGTAACAATGTTGCGAAACCAAAAACGCCATAGTTTGTAGTGGCGGTTATGAATGACCAGTGCGGTCACTTCAAGCCGATACTCGTTTAATGTATCAGCACAATCAGCATCATACACCGGCTATAACATACTTCTTTTCCACATAACAATTATGTTTTTTTTTTGGTCATTTGGTCATTTGACGATAGTCATTTTTTAGGTACCATATGCCTCATTTTATGGGTGTCTAGTTCACTGACGCAGTAATGATTTCATATTATCACGGCAATAAAGTCTACCCATGAGTCTATATAACGGTTGTTCTACCACGTCTTTGGTTTGGACATACCACATTGTTCTTCAAAAATATCAAAGGCAGTTTCCTTTACGGTCTACTCCATGAGCAAATCTAATGATTTCATCTGTGAAGCACTCAAGTTTTTCCAGCAATTCCAAAAAATAAAACAGAACGTTCAAGAATGTAAGACGCATTTAATATTTCACTCAACAAAACATAAAAGTTTTTTAATTAAGGGATGAGGTGTGCTTGAGTCTATGCATCACGACTGCATACGAAACGTTCAAGCTCACGCTCCTCTATTGGCGAGTTATTCGGGTTGAGGAGATTTGTTCGGGAGAGGGGATTGGGGGATTCTCCGTTGCTTGATGACAATTAAAATAAAGTAGTTGTGATGGAAAATACTAATTTCTCTTTCAAAGGTTCTAAATGATAAATTCCCTAGAAAATATGGCTTATGAATGATAAAATAGAAATTATAACATACAATAATTTCCAGTAATAGCGTTCCTTTTGTGACGACACCAATAAAAACGGCAAATATGGCGATTAATTTACGATTATTTTGCAAAAATTCCACATACTGATGTGATACGGTAACACAGAAACGTTCTACGGTAGCGAATACGATAAGAAACGATGATGTGGTAATAGCGATATGTGACATCGTCATCATTGGTACTAAGTATACCACCCTAAAAATTATTTTGTTTCCTTTATAGATTACATATATATAATTGTTTGTACATTTTATTTCCTTATTACATATATCTGCGTATACGAATTCATCGAACATCAGCGAGTGTATGAGAAAATAGTTCAAAGAACGTAAGCATCACTGAATATCATATTCAATATTCATTACTATCGATTCCCAAATAATTAACGAGTCATATTTCCTATCGAAGTAATTTTTTGTTTCACGTTGTACAGCAAAGAAATCTTGCCTATAATCAGCGGGCACATGTCAGTGATTTGATACGGAAAGGTAGGCATATCGAAGGACATATACTCCTGCTTGAACATTGTTGTTTGCATGTATCTTCACTTAACTTCCACCACTTGAAGGTATCTCTCTGTACTCATAGAACTCGATAAGTGTGCTTACGCGTTTTGAGGAAACTTGTTCAAATCGATGCGGACTGCACTATGCTGATTACGAACTTAATCAAACGTTACTGAACAATTTTCACACAATAACTAGTACTTATGTATGTTTTTCATTATATGTATCCCTTGGCATAGAGATTTGCTTACATCAGGCTACATCAACGCTATCTTGGCTACATCATTAAATTATCACACCAGAGGATTTCACTGATTTCTTTTTATTTTAAACTTTTATAGAGATAATTATAATCTTCTAGATGTGTGCTTTACTGGCCTTATTAAGCAGATATATATTGTTCGAAACGTCAATTAAGCTTGTTTTCAAATAACAATCTGCTGAAAGGTGAGACACTCAAACAAACAACTGCAGGAGTGTCAAAACCATATTTTTCAAACCCCATGGCAAGTAGTTCTTGCCCATCGATAGCATACTAAAGTATTTCCAACGGTATTTCTACTGACATACTTAGTGAGTATTAAATATCGCATAATGTGAACATTTTAATATTTAATATTGATTGGCTCAAATATTTACGATATCCATTTCCCCAAAAGTTCAATTCACCTAAAGCATCTGCTAATGTTAACTATTTTTGACAGGTAAATAGCAGGTAAGTCTGACCGATTACAAAAAAGAGTGGGATCTACACGTTTGAAAGCAAAATGCATTTCGTGCTGTATGGGCAAATAGTTAAGTTTACTTTAATGTTGCCTTAATGTAAGGTATATAATAGCACAGTTTTTTTATTACCGTGGTTTCTTCACTGTCAGGTATAAATTTAACCTATAAAAATGATAGAAAATTATTATTTGAACTTTCACTCGTCTTTTGATGAGTTTATTTCATTAGTTAACTGGTTAATTATGAAATATTCTCTTCGAAGAACTATTTTCCCAAGCGGCTTTGTCGCCACCAAATCTTTTTCTGCAAAACCACGCAACATTTATATGATTATCGGTTAAAGTCGAAAATATGAGAAATATGCTTCAATCGTTGACGTAGAATAAGTGTTCATAATCTCTATAGCCAAAGAAAAAACGGCATTATAGCATTCTCGCATATATACAACTGCAAATTTCCGGTAATTTTTCATATTCATTACATCGAATATGTTTGACTCTTTTTGTTCGACTTTAGCTTTCTGAATAGGATGATTGGAATTTTTCTCACACCTTTAATTTTCTATGATTTTTGCAAATTTCAGATACAATCTGAAATTTCATAGAATGGAATGAAGAAGCTTAAAATAAATTATATGTGCAAAATTTAAAGAAATGAAATGAAAGCCTATTTAATTGAGGTAATAACAAAAGAAAATCAACGATACACTCACCATATCCGCTTCAAATAGACGCTTTCGGTGAATTGATAGAGCACTTTAACGGACATTATTAAAATATATGTGCCACTAATAAATGTATCCGATAATGCGAGTAACATCAAATATAATGAAGAACTATTTCGATGTTGTCGACTTCTTATAAAGACAGCAAATAAAAATATATTCTCAATTATGCTAATAGTAGAAAGTGCCGAACCGAGTACAGTTACAAGCCAGAAACGTTCCAATAAATAATCCGTATCAACAATGTAGCAACTTGGATCTCGTAGAAGCGATGAAATCGTAGTATTATACCTCGCCAATGTAGCATTTGAGTCGTTCATTGCCTCAAAATGAGTATTTGAATAGTTAATGAAATTCTCTAAGCGAACCGACGTCAAAAATGCTCTAATTTTATAGAAATTATACGTATAAAAATAAGAAAAGATAAATATTAGCTGAAATTCGGCCGGGTTTCTAGAAAATGAGATCCATAAAAACAATTAAGCGGGTAAAATTATCCAGAAAATTCCATTTCTTTTTCACGTCGATCATAAAGTGATTGAAAGAAGTCAAGTGAATGATGAAAAATCATTTATGAAGAATCGAAAACTAACTACATTAAATAGTTTATAGTAGCCACTATATATTGCATAATTCGTTGGCATAAAATATGAATGAAATGCAAATATAATGAGAGAAATTAATAATAATTTAAATCATTACTGTGGAAAAATCACAATAATTGCGTTTAACAACGAAAATATTCGTTGAGAATATAAATCGAAGAATACAGGAAAAAGTTGAAGTGACTAAAATCATCGATAAAAAGAATTTCTTGAAAAATAAATCTAAACGATTTGCTAAAGCATATCATAATGATGAAAGAAATGAAATAGATGAAGATGGTTGTCCATGAAGTGTTATTTTGAATAATGTATGAGATAATAGCAAAGATTGCATTTTTATTACGACATTAGCATGGGCTTACTGCAATGACGGAGACATTCAATATGGCATATTGATCATAGCGCTCACAGATTTTAGCTTCTTCTAACTTTCTCATAAGTGGATATACTAATGCCTCCGGAAGCATATTATTTACCACTAAGATAACCATCTATTAAGAATAATTCGCAAAAACCTCTTAAGAGACTAGAAAAGGAAGGCAAAAGGATTTGGAAAAAAATTGGAATAGAAAGGTTGCAAAGGAAAAGGAAGTTTTCCAAGATTTTCAATTAATTGAAACAATGCAAGAAGTAGAAAATATATATGATGCAGAAAATAATATTTCCATCAGCAATGCTTAATTGTGGAAATAATTTGACTAAGGATACAAACGAATGGATGGATGAACGTGGAGGAGAATAATCATAATATAAAAGACATATGGATGACAAGACGAATGCGATGCGGCTTCGCAGTTCATAACTAACCTAATTAGAATGTGTTCAGGCGCAAATCCTAACACTTTCAAGAAGAAAGCTCTAAATAAAGAGTAAATAAGCACCAGAAGGAAATGGAAATTCTGGAGGAAAATCGTTGAAATTGCACAATTTTAGCACGTGATATACATATTTTTTCCGTCACATAGATCTTTGCGTCTAGCCTGTCCAATATTTGTTTTAATTATGAGGCTCTCTCATTGATCACTCTGAAGAACGAAAGCCTTGTGGATGGGGCTATTAGCAACAATTTGCACCGATTCCGCGTCCTGATATAATGGATAAAATCATGGCGTTATCCTTTTCTCGGCTTATCTTTCTTTTCCTCTTTTTTCATCCTCTGAACACTTTGATCACTCAGTAGATTTTTTTCGTTCCTTTGGTTATTACCAATATAAGCCTCTTCCGATTTTCTTTCTCACCTGTGAAATCTTCAGCTAATTTCCACACTATTTACGTTTCATACTTTGTTAAGCTATCCAGTTTTTAATAACGTCGAATGCTGCAGTTAATAGTTACGGCTTGAAAAATTTCCATTCCACTTTCATTTAGACTTCATTTTCGTTCAGAGAAATACCACAGTGTAAATGAATTTTTAGTGTGCAATAGATATCTTCATTTCACTTCATCCTTTCTTCTCCATTATTGCAGCAGCCATTACTCGGAACTCTGTTGCCTCGTCCCGTGCATTTCATCTTCTTTACATGGAATCTTCGAAAGTCTGCTCATTCTATTTTTTCGGAAAGTTGCTTCAGGATTTTATGCTAGCATTGATGAGAGAGTATGACGCCAGCATAATCATATTCGTCGAAATTGGATGCAACAAATTGACTTCTGTTGGATGATATTCAGTTCCTTTCTCTCCCCTTCCTCTTCCTTCTTGCTCCACTTCCACCCGGTCAGTCCGTCGAAAGCAAACGTCACAAACTGGAGATAGCCACAGGGATACAAAAGTACCTTCCCTGCATATGACCGAAGCTCAATATCAGATGACTGCGTATGTCACCATTCCCAAAAAAGTATTCTCTGTAATATTATTTGATGAACTTGACCATGTGCATCCTGTATGCCCCTTCGTATGTCCGAGATTTTCGCTCTGGGTCGTTTTATTACGTAGCAACTCTACTTTATTACCTGCGTTGATCTATTTATTACGGTAATGTCTTTCTGGAGATATAGTCTTATCATCATTTGCGTCGTACTTTTGCGTTTGTTGTTATAATATATTTTATTGTTTTTTCCTATTGCTGCTAATTACTTCATTGGCGAACGAAGAAAATAGACAAATGTGGGGAAACTGCGAACTTAAAGGAGCGAGAGTTCGAATATTTGAATGTGAGTGAGTTTTTAGAACGGCTGAATTCTAGAAAGTCGTATAAACTATGGGCAAATAAATCCATAACTTCCGGTGCACCGAATAATGCAAGAGTCGGCGGCTGAATGAACTGATAAGAAATAAGCATCTTTGAAACTAGAAATAAGAGAAACAAAAATAAGTCAGCGAGTGATAAGGGAGGCTAATTTATCACTTGCTTCCACTGTAAAAGCTAATTTATCTTAACGTAGTCAATAATTGCGGCTTAAAAAGCTTATCAAAGAAATCAAAGCAGCAGCAATAATTGTTTATTAGGCTAAAGACTCGCTAATAATTCGTGTAATAATACCATAAAAATGAGTAAACACCCTAATAAGGGAAGTTATCCACATTTTTTGACTATTATTTAATCTTATTTCGCCATTTGTAGAGAACTATTATGTGGATGGAGGAGTATGTCTTGGCAGCATTTCATTTCTGCAATTAAAAGTTTATGAAGGGCGGAGAGCGTTAATTGTCATTTCAAACTGCTCAAATCTACTAAATAGAATTGAGTCGAATTTGAGTTCGCAGAATTAATCGTTTTCGAGTGATACAGTTTATTCGATATTTTAAGTTATGGAGAAATGTTTGGACTGTTTCGTAGTTATGAACGATGTATCAGTAATGAAGGATATATATCAAAATTCTCGCCGAAATTCTTCCCCACATTCTCACCCTCATATTCCTTCCACCTCTCATTCCCACGCTCATTGTCTGAGGTGTCCATAGAAGAATCTGAAAGTAAGTGATAGCTCCAATTCCTTCATTATAGCAGTATATATGTGCCGAACAATATAATTATATATATCATTATTGTAAGTGGAAGATGTGCGAACGTTTACCTAGCATGGAAAGCATGGATTGCTCTCACTTCTTCACCTTCCTTTCTCCCTTCCGACTGACCCATAATTCCAAAGTAAGTCTCCTCAGAATTCTTCAGATAGGATTTATAGCTGATGCCTCAATAAAATCTTTACTTCAGTCCTTGGCTTCCTTCCTTTGCAAGAGTTGAAGGTTTTGCGTATTTATATATACTTAAAATCGTTATATAAATTTACATTCATATAAATCATACATCCTAAAATCATTGTATACTATGTATATATATATATATATATATATATATATATATATATATATATATATATATATATATATATATATATATATATATAGAAGGTCGTCGAAGAACTCATTCAAATTGATGGAAGGGCTATAGAGTTGTTGAAAATGAGCAATACTAAAGGAAGAAACTCCTCATAGAATGAGCAAAATTCATTTGACAAATGGCGTCGGTGCACTTCAAATGATATTTGTGCTCAGTGAATTCAGTTTTAAAAAACTGTTAATAACCTTTAAATTCAAATCTTTTTTTTATAGCGAACCGTTTAGCACTGCTCAATATCGAATGGAACATGCAGCGGAAGTGAGAGTCGATTTCAGTTCATATTTAAAAGACGGCAAATAAAAATATCGACTGAATTATTACAAAATTTGCAATTTTTTTGTCAATAGGGTTTGCAAGTTCGAAATCGACAAAGTTGATAACTTCATCCGTCGAAAAACTATAGAACTTGAATTCATTATTGGGCGGAGCTGCGCTCTAGTGAACATTCCTCGAATTGATATCTCAAATAGTTAATAAGAAGCCGTCATTCACCACTGGAATATACAATGAACTAAATAGGATTGGCATTTCCAGAGCACAGTCGGTACCATCATATACGAATCAAGTTATAATAAGTTAAAATAAGGAAAGCGCCTATAGGATACTGGATAAAAATTGGTGATAAAAACGACCACTGATCAACGGTGAGCGGTAAACTTGACAGAGTTTCTATGAGTTCAGCAAAACTTCTTTGATAATTGATAATTGACAGTGGGCATTTACTGATAATATTGTCAGCGTGCTCTATATTAGCTAAATAAATGCATCAAGGCCGTAATCGAATATATTGAAGTTTATCTGGTGCAATGCACTTTTGCAACAAAATGTGAAGGCATTAGTGGAAATGGAAAATTTAGATAGAAAACATGTAGAGATGAATAGTACACACCTGGCGCTTCTAGTATCGAACCTCAGATCAGATGGATGCTTCCAAGGTTGGTTAATATATGTAATAACTATCAAAGGTGCATGTAGACGGTGCAATATATAACTTATTATTATTTATTTTGTTAGGAAAATGATGAGCAGCAGTGTAGGGTTTGTTCCCATTTCTAGATATTATATGAATGGTTCAATTATGAATAATGAGTTGAGAAGAATGGATTGACAAGCTTTCAGACCAAAATAATATTGGGAGACAATGCGTATATGTATTCTACAGCGTTAAAAAAGTTGACGGTTAATTGGTTCCCCACAGACCGAGGTCTGTGCCAATAACAACCTTAGCGGCATGCAAATTATCTGTTTCAATATGGCCTTAAAACCTAAGCCTATCCGACATAATGCATAAGGTCAAGCTTAAATGACATCTCCCGCATACTCCTATTTCTTACCCTGCAAAAGAGCAAACAGAAATAGCAAAATGGTCAGAGAAAAAAAAAGAGGGTCAGCTAAGACAGAGTCACTGCTTATGTTGTCGAAAACAATTGTAATGCGCCTAAGGACTTGACTATTATATGATAATGAGGCTATGGAGTTCAATAGTTTATGGCAAGATTTTCTAAAATCATTTTCCACTCGAAAATATTGTATGCCCATATTCTAGTATAAACGGGGCTCATTTTTCGTACTGAGATAAACATCACAATTCTATAGAAATATAATCAGCACTATCTCAAGGAGCGATTAGAAATGATCTCGAAAAGCTTAAATGGCAATTGCAATTATCATTCGAAATAAAAATTTCACTTATTTTAGTTAATGATCATCTTTGTGAGAGTGTGTTAATTAAATTAGTGCTCTAAATAGCAATGAATTTAGGAAATATTGACCGTTCTGTTCGGTATTCTCGTGCTATAATGAGAGGCAATAAGCGTAAGCGACATTCGCTCTAATGCACCAGGAGGAGGTGGAAGGCAAAATCAGCTGAGTAAGGATTCGACTTCGCGTATTTCCTATTCAGCATTGAAAATTTCATATTGAAATTTCATAACATACGCTAGTAGAGGAATCTAGGCTAACATTCAGTCTCGATGTGCATCAACTTGTAAATATTTTAGGACTTGAATTATAGAATATAAAACTGATTATTATGACTATAGATAGATTGGTGGGAAAATGCTGATATTGGAAATTTTATAAAAAATGGAAAAAAGCACGGATATCTATTGTATTGGTGATTTCTTATGAATAACGTTTTAAATTCTTGTCAGCGGAAGAGATGAGACGAAAGAAAAAAGAACTGACTCGGCCGTTGGATTTAATTTTTTATTCGTCTTCTGCCCTCAATTTTTGACATAATCATAAGGATTTTTCGCTTCAAATATTAAATATCGCTTCAACTACAGCCTCCTCAAAAATGGCCAAGTGAGGAACAGTTACGAGAGGACAGGAGATCTGAAGCGTATTATGCATAACACCGACATCACGCGAGGATTCGGATCAATATTTCCTGTAGAGGAGCGCTGTAACTTGACTCCTGGTTACAATTCACTCTTTCAAGTACCTTATGGCACCTGTGAAAATATTGCTCACAACAATGTCAAAGCAGGAAATTTTTCAAAAGACAACCCTCCATCCCCTTCTCTTGCCTTCCCAGAAGCCACCTTCCTGTCATCAGTTATACCCCCATCATCGCAAATAAAGTCGCTGACAACACTGCTAGTAAACAAACTTGCTTCACAATTCTCAGATGTGATGACCCGCTTATTCTGAGCACATATTGAATGGTGGCAAATAATAGTGGACACGTTGGAAAAGACAAACCGCATGTTCCGTTTAATGCTGCGTTCTACTGATTAATCTGCTGAGCAATCCCGCATCCTTTCTGAAGAACCTGCCAATCTAATCTGCGTATAGTTTATCTCAGTTATTTCTCTGCAACAACTTCAGTTCAATCTTGCTTTAGCTAGATGAATAGGCTACTTTTTTCGTCACAGCATCTTCCCCAAAATGCCTTTTTAATGTTATTTTTTCAAACAAGTTTCTCTCAACCTTCAGAGCTCTCTCTCCTCCTCCGAAATCTCAACTCGAAATTTCTTCCGAGATAACTGTTCTCGAATTATGATGCTTGTAAACTCTAAGATGAGATGGCTACGTTAGAACAGCGATAACTACAAACTCTCCCTCCAGCTCCTCCCTCCATCTCCAAGAGCCTCCGTTTCAGATGCCTGTCTTTCTTCGGAATCCAGTAGGCGCTGAAGTATGTGAAATGCATCCGAACTTTCGTATTTCTATGCGCAGCATCTTAACACTTATGCTTATTACCGGCCGCATATAACATAAGTTGTTGAAGTGTTCAGTTGCTTCATCAGAGACAGATATTGTTTAATTCGATGTTCTAAGAGACTGTCTGAATGACATTCCGCTTTTTAATCAAAAGAACTAACCCACAGTTGCGCATCGTTATGCTTAGGCGGATAAGCTGTAGAGCAAGCCTTCTCGCTTTTGTGAATGACATGACATCGTGTATTCAGATGAGATCAGATGATTTGCAAATGAATGAGTAGAATGTTATATTGCAGTTGAAATATTGATCGCAAATAGCTATGGACATACTTATGAAGATAATTCTTTCGCGAGAAAAAAACGAAATGATTTTCTTCGGAAGCTCATTCGGCTCAAGAAGATCATCGATATAGACAGCTAAGATTGCAATCAGTCACATATCAAATTTCTCGTCGAAACCTTAAACTTCTATTTGTTAGCTATTCGTGCGATGAGTAGTTCACTTTATGAACGCAGATATATGCTGCATTTTGTCCTAAAAAATAAACGCACATGTGAATCGGTGTTTAAAAGCACAGAAAATAGTGAAAAAAATGGAACTGGTGAACATTTGAAAAGAGTCCATTGATAGGCGTAAAAACCGACAAAATGTTCGTCTAACAGGACGAAGCTCCAAATCATATGAAGCTCTGATGCTGCAAGGTCGAAAGATTAGGTAGAGATATTACTTAATGCTTCTACGAGGATTCGGATCAATATTTCCTGTAGAGGAGCGCTGTAACTTGACTCCTGGTTACAATTCACTCTTTCAAGTACCTTATGGCACCTGTGAAAATATTGCTCACAACAATGTCAAAGCAGGAAATTTTTCAAAAGACAACCCTCCATCCCCTTCTCTTGCCTTCCCAGAAGCCACCTTCCTGTTAGCTTTCAAACGCTTATTGTAGTTTCAATGAGCAAAGAGGGCGGAATTGTATAAAGCAACACTTAATTGTCCTCCCCAAGGCTGCCTCCTTGAAACGTTCAACAGCATATATTTGTAAACGAATTTGAAGGGAAACAAATTCAAATTGGACGCTTCAACCTACGTCTCAGTAGTCAGATGCATTTGGAGATTTCAACTCAGCAGAGCTAAAAATTAAAGCGCTGAAATATATGCCATATGTTAGCTGCAAATGTTTCACTTTACGAGCAAATCTTAACCGACTTTCACTCGTAATGTTTCGATGTTTGTGGCATAAAATTTGAGTCGGAAAATTGCCATAATTGCTAAATTCGAAAGAATCGAGTGGGAAATTTTAATTTTTCGATTAGTGCAACTAATCGAGTGAGAAAAACGCTTCTCATTAGACGCTTATGCGTTCTTTTCAAGTGATTTTCGAAAAATAATTTCCCATAAGCTAAGCATATTTTGGCAGCGATATGACCATATTGTCGAACCAGATCTCAAATCTATGTCAATTTTCTGCAGTGCTATGCAATAAGTGATTTCTTCGCAGTAAAAGATATTAAATTCTTCATATTGCAATTTGTATTGTTGGGAGCTGCGTAAAATACCTTGCTACATCTATAGGCATATGTAAGAAACTGTAGGATATAATTTTTAGAGCTGTATAACTAAGAGGTTTTTAAGAACAATTACAAGCAAATCATGCAGTTTTCAACTCTACTTCTATCTCAGCTCAACTGAAATAGAAGTAGAGTTGAAAATAGAAGTAGAGTCTAAATTCTGTTTCAAAATTTAGGACGCCTCGTAATAGTGAGTTTCGATGGTTTTAAATTTGAACTATTTCAGTCGTTTGCGCTTCAAAGATGTAAAGTATGCCTACGAATAAGGTATTCAATTTTGCATTTCAGGCCTTCAATAATATGCCTGTTTTTAGATTTGATGAAGCGGTAAAGGGGTTTAATTGAAAGTAACAGAAGAACTTGGTTTCTTTAGTCTTTTTAATCACTACAGTTCATATTCACGTTGGTTAGTTTAGCGAAATGACCCGAAATTTTGCAAAATCCGCAGGAATTTTCGAATTATGTTTTGTCGGATCCGGATCGTTATATGACGCTATGGGAATTTTCTTACGTTACTCATATTTTGTGATATTCTTCGCTTTCAAAAGGAGGAAAACATATACTCGCATTGCATTTCCATTTTATATTTCAGATAAGTTCTATTTTGATGGACGATTTCTTAACTAAAAACGACTAGAAAATTTTACCTTCTTTCGAAACTGCAAACATATAGGAAAATGAGCTCAAGTGACTAAATTTGATGTGGTGCTGTAAATGAAATTTACGTGCAGCTTTAATTTTTTGAAGAGAATATTATCCAATTTTTCGACGCTATTGCGTCAGTCTCATGTAATCTCTTCGGAATGAATGATGCTCAAGCTACACAGCAGCGAGAGAGAAACCGCAATCGATCGCATCTTCGTTATACTCTCACGATGTGATAACATAGGAAAACTTAATCACCTGAGATATGATAGGCATGAATGGATTGCACTGAATCCGAGAAACACTCTCAAATATCTGAAAGTGATATGTAAAAGTGAACGTATAGAACTGAATAAAAAAACATCGAGCTGGTGGGGACTCTCAATATGGCGATATGCGTTGTCAACACTGCTTTCAGAGTGATGGACAAAGTCGGACAAGTGAGCCCAAGTTTGCGCAGGAAAGTGACGCTTTATCAGAACTCTCCGAAAGCTAGTGGCTCTGTCGAATATGTCTCTAAGCTTCTCTCATTCGAAAGTTTCATGGCTGTTTAGTTGTGAGGAGTCCGTGATTTGTTCTCCTAGACCCTTAAGAAGCCTCCTTTCACACTCTTTCAAAAGAGCTATTGAAAAAATTAATTAGGAAGTTGTGCACAACATGAAAGCGCCGGTTGAGGCGTCAATCGATGTTGGCATTTGTGAGCAGAACATTCATTAATGAATCATTTGTTGCGATATCGATCTACTGTTTTGACAACGGATCTCTCAAAAATATATTTTTCCTTCCTGTACTCGGAAAAAGAAAAAATAACTAAGATAGCACGATTTTTGATCATTTGAAGAGCTGAGCTGGAGGATTCGGAGGACGTATGCATCAGTGAATCGTTGATTCACGGAATACTTGTTGACAAGTCACAAATATAATGAGTTTTCAAAAACGATATGAGGCGTTGTAGTTTTTAAAAGGAATCAAAGATCATCACGAAGTGGAAACCGGAAGACAGAAGTAAATCTTCTAGCTTAAACAGTGACATATTTGAGTTCAATATGAGCGAATAGGTCATTTCGAAAACACCGACAAAATGATGAGGTTTATCATACAATTTTCAAAAAAAAGTAGCGAACTGCATAGCTCATACGTTACGCGTAGGCTTGCAAGGAATCTGAAGCAACCGGGAGCCGTAAGGGCCTCAAGGCAGTGATGAGAGATGCGCGGATGCTCAAGAGAACAAAGCTAACAACTAAACGGCTAAGTGCTAGCTTGAATTTAGTGGTGATCGGCGCAGTGCTTCGTTGAACTCTTTATGCTATGAATTCGAGTTAACGATGACATGCACGAGATAATTCTTCTTGAAACTTAAAAATAAAAGATAAAATAGTCGTTTTCTCTGTGCAATGCTCTTATAAAAATGAATTAATTTCTGTTGTAATGATCATAAAGGCGAATAATTCCAACATCACTGAGAGGCAATTCATGTATGAATATTTACATTTTTTGGATGGGAGAATTTTTTATTTCGATGCAACAAATATAGCACCATGCATGTGCTATGAGTGCGAGAAAGTCGATTTTAAATAAGTTACTTAAGAATTCTGATGTGTTAACCTCAATGGTTTACACCAATGGTGGCATATCATGATATCGCTGATTACACTACATGTAACTATGATTTCAACATGCTTCACCACATTTAATTTCTATCTATAAATTCTAACAGTAATGATGAACAGACAAATATGGAAATTCTTTGTATGCATTGTGTAGTAATGTACCTTTCGGAATGCATCAGCAGAATTTGAAGAGAAAGAAACTGAATTTAATCGTATAAGATCGATTATGGTGGATTTGGATGAAATAAAAGTAAAAAGTGTATTGTTCCTCATATTTTATTTTCCTTTAATGAATAGTGAAAGCGGTTAGTGGGATGAGCAGAATGCAGCAGCTGGTGGTTCCTTCGTTGATTCCTCTCCACTTCCAACCGCTCTCCCCGGCTTGTCTTTTCGTGACTTTCATTTGTAAATGAGTCAGTCTGCTAGGCCTAGCAAACGAGCATGCTACTGTCATACCTTTATCCTATATGATAAAAGCTGCAGGAGCAATATTGGCTGAAGAGTATAGCGGTTCACTTTACTCAGGTTTATACTTTGCATTTACTACACAGTGGAAATTCAAATGTTGTTTTCTAAATGAAGACACCGAAATCTTAAAGCAAAGAAAAACCACCGAGAAAAATTGAAGTATTCTTTTCGAAAGGAAAACAACTTTTTACTTCATTTTAAAGGTGAAGAAAAAGCGCTTAAGATCCTTTAAAGGCGCATAACTCGAGGTGTTTTTATGTATTTCAGCGAATCACTACACCGGTTGCATGGTTATGAACACTTTTGAAGAGAAAAATGTGAGGGAAAAATTAGTGGATTCGACGTTAAGACATACATTAATGACGACCGATCACTAATGCCAGAAATTTTAATCAAATATATAATAATAAGCATTTTCTTATAGTAAATCATTTAATATGGAGTGTTGTTGAAATAAATACGGGTTCATATTGTGTATTCGACACTACGAGTACATTTCGAACATCTATGGAATAGTAAGAACATACTTCCCTATCGCTTCATATGAGTACAACGTCAAATATACACTATTGCATTCAAAAAATGCACCTATTTTTTCCACAGCCTAAAGGAGAGAAAAGTAGAAGCATAATGGGTTGTATCTTTGGATATTTCTTGGCTAGAAAAAGTCTATGTAGGGATATTAAATGAATAAGCTGGGACTTCGACATCAGAAAATGTGCACGTTTCATGCTTTCTAATAATACGACAAATAGAATGATCGATAATTTTTACAGACATTCGATCAGATTTTTTCGATTTTATATCCTTAAAATTCGCGATCAACGCATCATTTGACTATCGAATATTTCCGAACTTACAAACAATTACTAACCGGAATTTTTAAGAGTAATTGCATTTTCATCTCAGCATATTTTGATAGGATATGAAATGATAATCTCGTCGTCAGAGATTAACGCCTATGGAGAATGAAGAGAGAAAATGAAAAGAAAAGATCAAAATATATGACGACTGATGGAAATTTTTGTGACTAAATGAAAGTGAAATCGTAAGAAAACACACAATCAGCAAGACATCACGATCAGATATAGTTCAATTAAGTGGAATATCATCAAAGACACTTTTGATTAAAAGAAATATTTTTCTTTTATTGAATCTTAAGGGAAATACACATAATGAGTTTTTAAAGCGCTAGCCGAACTCGACATTTCCGGATTTTTATTGCAGCAATTGAAATAATGCTTGTCTTTTGCAGAAACTAATTTAAATAAAAGCAATTGATTTCCCTTAGATATTGGCAATGAATATTTATATTATCCGCGAAATCCATATTACATGATGGGCTATGCATAATTCAACGGTCAGCTGATGAATTACAATGAAAGCGGAAATAATTCGCCGTAACCATTATTATAGTTCTTACGAAGATGTATTTCCTAATTTTCACCACTTGAAATATTAACTTTAACTAGCGGAGAAACTCGCAGTAATTATATGTAAGGCAAGTTTTTGCGAAGAGATCGATACTAAATACTTCAAGTGGCAATGGCAATGACGGTCTAAAAATAGAAGAAAAAAACGACTAATCAAGATTTCCAACTATATGGAAGAGAGATAAACACATGGTGCTTGCGTGGCTTTTTTGTTATTTCATTCTGTCCTTTCGTTTTTACTCCCATTGGGACCACCATAATGGAACGATTTTGGAAGATGCTCGTTTGTTAGGTTTTAAATGATGCATGTCTGTTGTAGATTGAGTTATGTTGCGCGAGAATACGGGTGACCTGAAATCGCTTACTGATTCAATAATTGAAGAAATAGAAGCGCATGGGAAATTCGGTTAACACATTCAACGGATGAAAGCAACAACGGCATAAGATACTACTTTTCATAATTGGAAGAAAAAAATATATTGCCATAATGAGCTCTTTAAATGTGTAAGTAAATAAATGGAAAAAATGCGCTAGAACTGCCTCAATCATATTTGCTTTTGATAAGTTCTGCATATTAAATCAACTGATATCGGTGCAAGGATAATAACTTTTGCACACCTACACACAAATTTCTGTGCCTATTTACTTGTTTCATAGGTGCATTGCGCAATATCCGTCTCATATATAGTTATGAACTTTGGCAGGTATGATTTGCATCAAAGGTAAGCATTCTTTAACATCTTTTTTGATGAGCCTTGAAGTTCAAAAGGAGCTGATGACATTTCAAAGTGGAATTAAGTTCTCAATAATAGAGGAGTCGCAAAAAACGAGTCTTTTATTGGAGACTTATGCGGATCCTGAGGTTAATTAAAATCGGGTTAATTAATTGAAATACTTACCTTTTTCTGCATTTTCATTTGAATATTACCTGTTGAAATATTTCCAAATTTATTATATTTCCATATTTGAAATATTAACTGACATTTGCACATTTATTATGCACGAATAATTTACGGATTTTCTAGTCTTTGGCAAATTTCCACCCACATTTCAACGAAGTGGTTCGTTAATAGCTGAACGAATAGCATATTTAAGCATTTTTCAGCATTTATAACTAATCTGTAAAACATCAATTCCTTTTCGAAATTTATTTTGCAAATCCATTTATAAATAGATTGCATCCATCAAATTTCGTAAGCTAGGCTTCAGCGGTCGCGGAATCGGCTCGAGGCCCACAGGGCTGAACTAAAGCGATAGAATCGGCGGAGGGGCATACATAAACATATTTGTGCATACAGATGACCTCCCCAAATAATGCTCTTCTTAAGCGAAATTTTTAAGACGCAAAAAAAGCATTCCATGAGCCGGTTGTTAAACGGACGCGAAATATATTGGAATCAAGGGTGGAATTTAATGACCATACCGAAAGTTGGTACTATACCGCAAATTGTGGAAATGATGAAAACACTGTTTGCGAATTGGAACAAATAAACCTTGAAAAGAGGCAATACAAGATACGGCTATAATATGGCGAAGGGAATGGGAAGAAACGTGTTAGAAGAAAAAAGCAATCGAACATATAGAAATGTAACGAAGGTAACTAACTGAATGAGCGACAGTGGTTGGTAATTATTTCGCCTGGAAGGAAATCCGCTATAGAAGAAGAAAAGAAACTATTTAGGCTCAAAATGCCCTCATTCAAATCTTTAATTCATATTGTACTCAAATAATTTTGCAAAAATTCATTTTGCATCCGGCAATAAGCACATTCTTTCCCACGTTCTCTACATTCTGGAAGCGACATTTCGGAGCTTTTTAAATTACAGCGCTCATCTTAAAAAAAACTATCATTGCCAAATAGCAGTGAATCGAGTTATAGCTAACTCTTTCATATGTGTTTAGTTCTTACGCTCGTCAGATGCTGTGAACAGTGACAGCATGAAAATCATGAGTTGGAATTTAGCGCGGACCCTCATAGCGATTTTTTCAAAGGACAGCAGCGAAAGAACAAATATTCCCGTTGGAGTAATTCACGTTTCTTGATGGTAGCTTACGAAAGCTCAAAGCCAGGTCTTTTATTCCAAATTTGCAAAGGTGGAGCGTTTTTCTTGAACCATCCGAACGCTGATAACAGGAGCGCAAAAATCTTCCATTGTCTACGGTGCTCCTGCTCGGGCCAATGCAAAAGCAAAAATAAGTTTTTTTTTGCCGCAAGGCTTTGCTAGTTCGTTGTATATATTAGACACAACGAATAATTCGACTTCTCTAGGACGAATGGATTGTAGTTAAAGCTATTAGAAGGCCGCACGATAAGCTGCGTATATTCTATTCGAAAAGCTAACGGCTTTCAGGGCGCACAGTTTGACGAAAATAATTTCCGCACTAAATATGCAACATGATAGGCGACATGCAGATAATGCGAGTCCGTAAAATACTGAATTTAATTATCTTTATGCAACGAATGGACCATTTTCTTATCCACAACATTCATCCCACATTTGGCAGCAATGCTATTAAGGTCTTAATCTGCGCTTCTAGGAATAATCTTCTCTATACTCGCTGTTTCATCTAAGGAGAGCGCATTTTTCTACAAAGGAATTTTAGTTTTTGGCCACAACAAACAATTGAATGCATTCCCTTTACTTTAGCATAATATTATCGTCATCATCATTTTCTAGTGGCAGAGCATGCAAGAGTGAAAGCTATGAAAAGTGAGAATGAGAAGAAGAAAAAGCTGAAGTGTGTGCCCGAAAGCTGATGATATCTGCATTTCATGCAAATTTCCAGATCTTCCAAGTCCTTTCCTTTGGTTTTTCTTTCCTAACTCAACAATCCTGAGCAGCACTGAGCGAAAAATTTATTTCGAAGATAGCTTTGGCATCTTCTATTTATTTCTTCATATTTTCACCTCCTAAACGAAGACTGCAGTGAAGTAATGGAGTACAAGAACAACACATAGGCGCATGGTCAGAAAAACGTTATCCGAGAATGTGTCATCGCTTCAGAGCACATCACAGCACACCCTCCTATTATCAGTCGCCTAAGATTTGGTACTCTTTGATGAATTTTTCCGTAGATCATTCTTATAACAGAACGCAGATTGAATCATTTTCGACGATACTTAAGTAAGTCAAAATCCCAGCTTATAGAATATAATTCCGGCAGGCTATTATAATATCGCGACACTTTATACTGGAAAGTGTGTAGAACATTGTTCGCTGATGATATCTTGCGCAAGCGAAAACGCCGAATATGACGATTGCTATGACGAGCAAAAGCAAAGAGGATACATCACATACATCAGAAAAAAGCATTGATAAAATTTTTACAGCATAGTGCAGAACCAACATTACTCTTTTGTATTCTAAACTACTGAACTGGAAAATGCTAAGAAGCAAAGTGTGGAGAGGCTTACACAGAAGAGGGAAACACTTTACTAAGGGCTAATTGGATTAGGTACTTTTAAATATTTTTAATAATAATTCCAGGCATAGGATTACTAGCATAAAATTTCAATGTTTGAGTGGATCTGAATTTTCTCTCATCATTCAGAGTCAAAGGCTATATAGTTGTCTCGTTGCAGTCTGAAAAACTCTTTAATGAATGTTTCAAGTGCCCTTTACGAATGAATTGACAATCGCAGTAAAACACGCATTGCACTTCTTATGAAGATATCCCTCCATGAAGATATCCTTCTTATTAAGATATCCTTCTTATGAAGATATCCCTCCATGAAGATATCCTTCTTATGAAGAAATCCCTAAACACAATGCATTAATTTATTGCGCATTTCCTCGATCGGAAGTGACTAAAAAATTGGAAAAGAAATTTTTAGAGTGGCAATATTTCTTCAGCACTAATATCAAAATAAATCACTCATAAGAAATATATATTTTGATTTCCAATGCGATCGATATGCTTTAGGAGTGAATTTATTCGGATTTTTCTTCCAACGATTTCCATTTGATGATATTTATCCCCAAATTTGATATAACCAATAATGATATTTATTATCGCAGTGAGAGAAAATTCCAACGCACACTTATCGATTTGTAGAATGTTGAGTAGTGATGGTGCTCAACAATTAAACATAAGCCGAGATTTTTGCACTTTTTGAGTCCCATTCATCTCGAAAACTGCCAACAAAAGACAAATATACAAAACAATAGGGTTCTACTTTATTCAACCCGAATTCAGGTAAGAGAGTTTTTTCGCTTCCCGAGCAAAGTTAGATGCAAAATCAGTCACTATAAAGTATAGATAAGTTCCTTTAACACATATATTTGGTTAATACTGCGTTAGAAATTGTTGGATGATGATTAACGAAAGTACAGAAGATCCATTTGTGGACAATAAAACGAGCACAAGAATCCACATCTCGCTCTCCCACTGTTGCCTATCTGAAGCTATATGAAACAAGAGCATGTTTCATATAGCTTATCATATAAACCTTTATCGATATTGTGAAATGTACTGTAATCCACTTATGCAGCAAAAAAAACACCAAGAAATAAGTGGGAACAAAGACACTTCAAAGAATCATTACATTACACCTCCCATAAAAATATATCATTTTTAGTGAAGCATGCTCAAAATATGTTTGAGGAATTGCAAGCGCTTCGCAAGATATGAAAACTTGCCTCAAAAAATTATAGCCTATTTAAGAATGTTGAAGCGTATAAACGAGTTAACAACATATCTCCAACGTTTCGTTCGAAGGTTTATAGTTCAGAGGTGATTTTTATCCACCTTCAAACGGCAAAGAGAATATCGAAAGTTTGCACGGAAATACTGCAAATGAAGTTTAATGTGGAATTTGTGAGATGTAATCGAAAGTGATTTTATGAATATGAAGATTTTTCTCTCTTTTATAGTGAATGATGAATTCATAATCATCTATAAACGAGAGTTTTCCCATCAAAATTCGTAAATCCATTTTTGCGTTAGTGCTAAGGAAAGAGAATTTCATCATTCAGTAATTCTTTACATAATCACTATGAAAGCGATAAAAAGGAATTGAAACTGAATACGACCAGCAATAAAGATAATTTCGTTTCCTCTCCGTTGAGGCAAAATTCATAAATCAAGATTTCTTTAACAATATTTCAATGTTCTAAAGATGCTAAACGATTGAAAATTGAGCAATTTTAGGTGATCGAAAAAAAAAATCTCTAAGAAATTTTCGACAGCTCTGAGGAAATCACTCTTAACTTTGACCTCTAAATTCGAAAGAATTCCCTTCTTTCCTTTCTTCCCAAAAACTTTGAAGAAATTCTTCTCAGCCATTTAGAAATTCGAAACTCATGGCAAATATAAGGATATTTGAGAAGACATCATCAAAGTCAACAAAGATATGATGAAATGTGCTGGGAATAATTTCATAGAAGTGATGCTTTATTTAATCCTGAAGTAGCAAACAACAAACCTCGCCAACAAAACACATTATGCTCGCCTTTTTTCCACACTAACAAAGCAAAGCAAATAGATTCCAAGGAACGAATATCATCATTTATTTCCCTTAGAAAGAAGATTGAAATTACAAATTTGAGGAAAAAAGAGATAAAAGCACTAATTTAAAGTGGATGTTGCACGTTGTATCCCAAATTGGAGCATATTTACTTGTGAATTAGTTGTTTACCTACTGCTTCATAGGATAACGTTGACTGTAGAATGGTTAGTGCGCAGAGTGAGAAAAACGATTCATCGCCTTAATTGGCTACTTTTCAATAAGCGACTTCGAATCACTGATTACCACATAGTCTGATAGATTAATTACTAAACGTCTAATGAGGTGACCACAAAGCGTATGATAATTTTTTAACGTCGAGATGGTAAGCTGCCGATATTTGCCCTTCAGCAATGTTTAACTATGAAACTGTTACTTTCAGAGTAGTCAATCAGAATAAATTGGAAATGGCATATTTTATGGCTTATTTTCTTATTAAACTTTCAAGTAACCCATCTCACAAAGCGATTAGCGAGGGAGAAATATCAGTGTTTGGAATGTTGAAATATTTTTGTTGCTGGAAATTTGTTTCTAAGGAAGAAAACGACGGTTTTGGTTGATAAATACGTAAAATTTAGATATGGTAATTAGTAACTTAGAAGTGGCTTGAAATCTTCAAAGAATGTCATCAACAGCTGTCTCTTAGAGGTTTTTTCTCCTCTCTGAAAGAATAATACATCCGACGCAACGGGAATATTTTACTTGTCATCTAAAAAATTGAGAAACCATTTGAGCAGAAAATCATACAATTGAAATTTCTTTCGATACGTCGAATTAAAGAACGGCAATAAACTTCAGTGATCCAAGGAAAAGAACGAATACGAAACAATTCGATCAAACGGTACCAACTCATATAATTTAAGGGAGTGAGCAAGCTCGAACTCTTGGAGAAAGGCGACAAGATCGAATTACTCGAAGAACGGAAGGAGCTCAAATAACCATTTGATATTTTTCAATTTATATTTCATCCTAAAAGATATGAAAAATCAATTACATTCGATGAGATGTATTCGTAACTTAACATTGATGAACTTTAAGAGGAAATTAAGCGATAAAGTAATGAAAGCCAAGCGACAAGTTGGATGGTTAAAACATCGACGTAAAATCCCATAGGGATGTAATTTAGTGTTATCGCATTTGTTCTATCGAATTTGAGCCCCAAAAACATCACAATGGCAATCAGTGAAGAAGTCGCTCAAATGTATGCTTTGAGGCAGCAATAACAACATCGAAGTTTTTAAAACGGCAATTCTACGTTCATGATTGATGGATGCAAAATTTGCTTGAAGCTTTGGATATTTTTTCGATGACCGCACGAAGTCATAATTTAGTTGTTAAATACTGATGACAAAAACGACGGCTAGAGCCTTTGCATTTAAAACTTTCGACAGCAGAGCGTCAATGAGTCGCTTCTTCGGTATATTAACATAAGCCGACAACATTTTATGCAGTGAAAGAAATTTAAATTACAAGAAAGAATATACTTAAAAGAAAAATTTATGCATAATGAATCAGAAAAAGAATGTTTGAAGTGTTATCATAGATTATCATTATCATGAAAAATTCACTATCATAGAACTTATTCTTTTGCCACAGTATAAACTGAAATTATGGCGATAATAGAAATTTGAAATATTATGGTGAAAATAATAGGGAACTTAGGATATTTTAGTCTTTTGAAATTTGGGGATAATAAATAGTTGATTTGTTTTGTGGAAATTTCACGGGAATTTCGCTTTCATGGCTTTCGTTTTCGAACTGAGTGTTCGAAAATACAGGATGAAAAGATACGCAGGATAAAAACTCGCCATCGCTGAATGATTAAGCTACTTCCATGTAGGTGGTCCTTTAGGCGTTTGTTTTAGTAACTTTCTTTACATATACTGCGAAAATAAATGTGCGAAAATGTCGAAGAGCAAATATGCAGAAAACCAAAAGAAGGCAAAAAAACCTTATATACAAAAATATCTTCAGCGATGTATAAATCTGACCTGCGGGAAATAGGATAAATTTAAAGAAATGAGGAGAGCAATGTAAGTAGTAAACGGAAACAATTTTGGGCTGAAATGCTATGTGTTAATGGCCTAACGATGCAGTGAATTCCACGTAATCATGAAATCGCTTAAAATAGCAATAAATGATTTTCATGAAGCCCACTTGACACTTACTATCGTTACGTACTTTTTCCCTGAAATATAAATTTCCTTCCAGATAGTTGTTATTTAGACCACGTATTTCATTAAATAATCAACATATTATTTTACTCAGAAGGTAATCCTCATCAGCCAAACACACCTGAGATCGTTAGATAAATGTAAAGAAAGATAAATTGGTAATGCATTCTACAGATATATCGGTTGACACAGTGAAATCATTCCTGAGAGACCTCTCATCAAGATTTCTTTCTGGAACCGCTGTGATGATGCAGCTTTTGAAAAAAATATGATTATTTGCCGTAGAGTTCAAAGCATTTCCCTCTGGTTATTTTCGATTCAATATATATGCATTTTTCAACACCTACGTCGTCGAGGATACAAATAACATCTTCGAATGCTTTGAAGTGCATGATCATATTCATGGAAGTGCAAATTAATTTTACGCGTTTGTGAGGTTACCCTTTCGTTTATAAATTTCGTTTACAAATACTATAGAGAAGCGCAAAAAATGCGAAACCGAATTCGACTATAGAAAGGAAACCCATAGTTGTTAGAAATTGTTGTTAGGTTGTTAGGTTAGGAAACCCATAGTTGTTGTTAGGTTTCGCAAATTCGAAACCCATAGTTGTTAGAATTCGACTAAAAATCGACTTAGAAAGGTGGAAACCAACTCGAAATATTCTAAGCAAAAAGAAATAAAAGTGAAGAAAATCAGCAAACAAACGAAATAGACCACTAAATTTGCATTATATGAAAGGATTTTATGCATGCAACAGAACAATCATATTAGATGTAAGGCGGAAGAGGAAGAAAATTGAAAAAGATACTACATACTTTTTTATTTGTAATCAGGTGAGTTATTTATTGTTTATTTTTGCAACTTAGTTATTTTATTCATAACACAGTGCAATTCTTGACTTAATTCATAGCAATACATGAGGCTGGAAATAAAAATAACATAACTATTGCAAATAATATAATCAAATTCACGTTTGCACTCATACTACGAAGAAGCACCACACTGCTGTAAAATGTGCTGTAAAATATCAAAATACAAACAAATCACGAGCATGAGAGCAAGCCCGAATGATGCTTAGCAGAACTAAGCTGCCCACTGAAATGAAGATGAAAATCTTTTACATGGTTCACTACATTTGAAAAATTCTTAGGCAGTTTTTTCTATAAGTCACATATCACCTCGAAATATGATATGTCATTTTGACAAGTTCTCGATACATTACTTAGATAAAGCTGCCAACTATGTAAGCTAACGTAGGAATTGAAGAGAGACTAGGAACTGATGATTACTAATGCTTTACGAAGAATGCAAGATTATTTGCGAATGAAGTTCGAGTCATTGATTAAAAGATTGCAGTGATTCTTGGATTATCACTTCGATAAGCTGTGAGTTAGTCTTGTTTCATATATTCTATTCAAGATAGTTAAATGATATCAAAAAAGAAAAAGAGAAAAACGTCCTCTAATGCAAATAAACTAGTGAACTGAGGAAGTATAAGGAAGAAAGACTTATAACGAATATCCTTTCGAAATTCATGCAACTATGTTATCGAATTCTCTTAAAATGCAGTGAAAAAAAAGCGGTTTGAGAAATGAACTGCTTGAAAGGTTCTCTGTAGTTCGTTAAAAATGCTAGAACAGCGGAAGTCAGCGAGCAGCAGGAAGCTTTTGATGAATTCGTAGGAGGGACAGGAAACCCGGGGAAAAACCACTTAATGGAGAGAAACTAAATTGATACAAGAAACCGTGATATTGCAGGAACAAGCATACCTCGATACAAGTGGTCCCACTGATTCGGCGCAAGCATCGGAGGCGAAACAAGCAGTGGAATGTGGCCGTTTCAAGTTCATTCCCCTTTTCCTTCAGCCATTAAATGTTTTGAAAACCTTCACGCATGAGAATTTTTATAGCACTTTAGCAGGCATGGCAAAGAGACCGAAAGGGCCTTTAGCATTTCTATTGAAAAAAAACTCGACTGAGAAAATAAAAGAAGTTAGCATAATATTCTTTATTTCCCAGCCATGGAGCAACATAATCTATATATATATATATATATATATATATATATATATATATATATGCATATATATCAACTCGTCGGTGTACAATAGGCGGAGGAAGAGCAAAAACCCTAACCTTCACGCTACCTTATAATTTCAGCTTAGCGGAATTGGTAGTGACATGAAGAGATATTTATTTGGTATGAGTGTTTTGTCGTTTGAAGCAAATTAATAATTAAGCAAGTATACGTCTATGTGCGTAAGAAATAGCTTTCTTAGTAAATATTTTTCTTAATTATTTCTTGTTAAACGATGATATTCTTTGCAAAGGACAGCTGAACCCATCAGTTTCGAAATACTTTTATTGATAAATTTTCCCAGAAAATATCATTTTCATTGATGAAAGAAGCAACGTGCGAATATCACTCCAGATGATTTTTATCTATCATATTGTCGAGTGCTGTTTATCTCAGTCTTTTAAAAAGCGCTCAAATTCTGCTCCATAAAGATTAGAAATGCGTCTTCCAAGTTGTCCTTGAAAATGCATTAATTCATTTCCTCACTTGAAAATTTCTGTTATTGAGAGGGGATTTGCCGCCACCGCTATAGTCATCCTTTCCAACACATGAAATATGCTCCAGATTCATTAACAAATTTAACGATAAATCTGCTCAAATTAGCACCTTATTTACACCTCCGTGGAATGGAACTTAACGAACATCTTATTTTTATTCATCTTCATGACTGTCACTTTCGAAGTAAAATTCTTTTGAAGGTTCAGCGCTTTGCGGATACGAATTGCTTGGCGTAGTTCAGTTGCCCTATATGCATTATTCTTCGTTAATGAATTCCGCATAGGCTCTTCAGTGATTTCCAGTGATAATAAGGTTGAAAAATTTATTTTCCTTGTGCTTGATGTCATAAAAACGGTGAAAACAGCTTTTTTGGAGGATAGAGTGAAGGAAGGAGATACTTTGCTCACGAATTCATTTTTGCGTTTAGCCGACCCGCTTGTTTTATTAATTCCATTTTTCTTGTAATCGCTGAGGAGATGTCCTCAGTGCTATTTGAAAACACTATTAGCTTTTTTTTGAATAAGAGCCTTAGTTCTATAAGGGGAATGGAGATTTGGGATTTTTCGATTTTCTTAATTCTACTGAAAAGCTGACTTGACTTTCATAAACCTATGGTGTATTTCGTTGCTTCTACACTAATTAAGAAGCAGCACGTTGTTAGAGCTGAATGCTTGCGCAGTTGCTCACTATAGAATAAGAGAACGACTGATTACGCCAAGAATCAAAAACTCTATGTGAATTTAAAGGGCTAAAACTATACCTCACACGATCTCTCATGAAGGATGAATTCCACGAACTAAACGCATATTAAACGTAAAAACTTTTATTGCATATTGCGTACGAATGATGATAAAAATTGAAATGAGATAAAGATGCTTGACGTGTTCCACAATCTATGCCTCAGATTGCACAAAGTTTCCTACTAAGAAGTTCCCATCAAATTCCCCATCTTATCACTGTTTGCATTTCTGACTTCAAAAAAGAAAGATTTCCTACTAAGAAAGAAAACAGTTTTAATGCACAAGAAAATGAGCCGTTATCAGCAAAGAGGTCGCTGCTTGCCCATAATGAATTTATTTGTTTAGCCTTGGCGTGAGATGAGAACGAATTAGATGGATGCGACAAACCCTATTCGAAAGCGGTTTGATGTTCTCGACGCTCACACAATCGAATTTATTCTCCTCTACCGATATGTTCCTCATTGTCCTTTGCAACACTTAGATTTTCCAGTCCCCTTCCCTCCCCTTATTCGAAGGTCTCCAGAATGACCACATATCCCCAGCAAAGAAACAACACTAGAACGGCCTCTGACGGAAACGGGATAGCAGTTCAAAGCGCACGAGCAAAACTAAACGTTTCAGCAGATGCATATCACTTTCTAACAAATATTTAGTGATTCCTCTCAAAATTATTGCAATCAATGAAAATCTCTCTTAAAGAAATAAGTGGTCAATAGAAACCAGGGGAAATTCTTTTGTAATTCAATCGATTAGACAGCCTATTCGAACTTTTTTTCCAGGAAAATTGCAATATTTTTCTACTGACATTGAAAAAACTGATTATAATGATATCCGAATGAAAACTATAGGAAGACATTTGCCACGATTAGTCGTGAATTAAGCCTGAGAAGAGACAAACTGGAATTCATTTAGTTAAATATGGAGAACGTTTGCGATCAAGAAACTGCAGGACATCGCTTGAGACGGTTGCTCACGAATGCTTTCCACTAAACATACAAGAGATTTGCTGAATGGCTATCACAAGTGAGCTATCTACAAACACTTTAGCAGGTGGGCACTTTGAAAGGAACAGTGATGAAAATGTGGCATCACTCCATTCATGAGTAGATGTGGTCATCAAGGGAATCCAACATCTTCGTTATAACCTGACGCCAAATGGCAACTAGCGACCTTTTATAATGTATGCGGAAATCCACCTCCAATTTAGTCAACTTCATTTCTTCCCAGTAAACCAGGTCAACACTGAGATGATGGCAATTGTTGACTTACTACCTAGAACGGATTCCGAGCCTGCTGTAAGCAGGTGTTGTTAGCTGAACCGGGACCCTCCCATGAACGCCTACAGAATGTGAGTCTTAAAAAAATTTGATTTTGTTCGTTCACCTGCTTTATTCCTCGAAAACTCTCTATCGACTTCACGAGAGGAGTCGGTATAACATCCAGCGACGTGTGATCGCCTCAGTCGACCCACAGAAGACCTCCTTAGCCGGAAATAACGGAACTGTTTATCAGAAGTGTGATGTGCAAATATTGCTTTAATGCCCATAACCACCATCAGGGAAAGCAAATGAGTAGTGGAGTACTAGATGATCTCTCATAAACTCTTCAGGAAGAAATGGAAGAGTGCCTCGATTAAACATGATATTCTACAAAAAACATATGGTTATCATTTGTTGGAAATAAAAATTTCAGGAATAGAACGCACGACCTCCAGGGAATCGTTGGATAGGATATCTTAATTAAATTAACGGAGACAGAAACGAAAAACATATAAGATGAGAGATAGGTGCTGAAACTTCAAAGGAATTTCCTTGCAACTTCATGAAGGGAAGGATGCATCTGGTGAGCTGAAATTTTACGATTGGCAGCACGCTGTGAGATTGTTACACAAGCTTGAATGCATCCATAGAGCTATAACTACTCAACGATTATCCCAAACGTTCATCGAATCCGCTTTCTTCGAATATTTTTTTCTATCAATATCCACTTATTCGCCCAAAAATGTTCCTTGGCCTCGTAACAGAGATTAAAATAGACGTTATAAGAACGCAAACGTGCAAGCAGATCAACACCAAGATAAACAAATGAGTGAATAAATCAATAGAGAGATGAATAAATGAATAAATGAATGAATGAACGAATGAACAAATGAACGAATGAATGGATAAATGAATAAATAAACAAATAGATAAATAAATAAATAAGTAAATAAATAAATAAACAAATAAATAAATAAATAAAAACACTACGATAGAAGAACACACGATTAGATTCGACATAATGTGTTTTTACTAGTGTTTGCTGCGCAATGAACAGCTAGCTGCATGTGCGCTTCCTAGAAAACGATGATATTCGATTTTCGTAACTTCTGTATTTCATTCAAAGTCTTCGGCTGAAGACTGATGAACTTGTTTTAGTGGCCAGCAAAGCTTTCTTGACTCTTCTGTTATTCTTTATGATTGTTGTGAATTTCCGACCTTTCACGAAGAACATAACGATGGCTTTGGTAATAATTTCATTCAAAGCAGTTTTTTAACGGTGCTGAAGTTATAAATACCTTCAGTTTGATAAAATTATTCTTATGAAGACAATTAATCTACCAGCGGTATGTTCCGGCTGAATTTTCTTTGAGTAGGTTCAAGAAAGAACGCGTTTTTCCAATTACCACTGTATGCAAAGATTTTAATTGTTTGCAACAGCAACAATTATAGCGACGTTGACGTTCTATGCAGCACTTCCTGCATATAAACGTTTCTCTTGAAAAAGCATTCTGCCCGGAGAACTCACGAATCCAATATTCAATCCTCATTCGAAATTGAGAATTGAGTCTATTTATACTACTTTATTTTTTGAGTGAGTGCAACGTTGCTGACTAAGCACGTAGCAAAGAAAAACGTGTTGATTGCTGAATAATTTTTCTTTCAGCTTACGCATTTCATTACTTAGTCATGAGGGATGTAATGCATAAGCTAAAAGTATTATGTAAGCTAAAAAAGTATGCTAAAAGTATGCGTTAAGCAAAGTATTAATAAGTTAAATATTATATAACCGATCACAGCTCTTCAATGATGATGTCGATTCAGAGAGCGGAAAATACCTTGGAGTAAAATAGTGGTGCATGCATGTCAGCCTAGCCATGAATTAACAAAAGTATGCCAGATACTACCAATATAAGAATAATGACTTCAGAATCAAAAATCCCTCAACATCCCTGCGTATGAAATATCAAGGAACTCCATATTAGAAAATTTTCACGCTTTATCTCGGAAATGGCAATCAATAGGTAAACTAATCGGAAATAATTAACTTAATATTGTGACTTTCTTTAACTTACTGGTATGTTAATTCCTACTAGTATATTTGAAATAATGTTAAAAACCAGATCCTTACTATCTCGATTGAAGCATATTGTTGGAATTTTGAAAAATTGTGCCAATAAATAGAAAAGTTTCTGAGAGAGATAACTGTTGAAATTAGAGCAAAATGTTGAGACGCTTAAACGACTCGAGAACAAGTATCGAAACACGTATTAACAGTGATATCGATGGTTATCACTATAATCGAAATTTTTTTACTACTTACTCATTTGTCGGATTTTTCATTGCAAATTGCAGCGGTCATCAGCGAAGAATTTTTTAACTTTCAGCTATTATTTCGTCCAGTAGTCGGAGTTGCATTGTCTTATCCATTATTTCGGAATTTCACAAAGCATTTCATTATGCGCCATTAGAGATATATTTCCAGGTGAAAAAATTAATAGCATGGAAGATGTGCGTTGATCTTGCAGCTCATCAAACTTGGGACAACTGTGGCACAAAAGTCTTCGTCGACTAATGTAAATGCATGAGGTCAAGGTGGTCACTGGGGAATGAAAAGGATGGGCGAGAATGGAGAGTAAATGGTGGCCCTTACTAAATTGAATAAGGAGAAGTTGTTGTTAGAGAAATAAAATCTCGTAATTTACTTACAAAACTACAAATGGATTCCAGTAACTATAAATTTCACTCATTATTCGATCGCTACTCACAAAAAGATTTCTCGAGCAATGCTGCTGTGATTTGATAATTTTATCGAACCCTCACAATTTTTAAGTTCTGCAAAGATTAATTCCATTCAAAAAACATTTTTTAAACAAGTAGTTTAAACAGCAATGATCCTCACGATACCACTAAATACGCATTGGCATCGAGAAATTTTCAAGATTTTAATTAAGTACACTCAGCAAACTTCGTTAATATCCTAATGCAAATCTTATTTTCTCTCATCAGGAGAAGATATTTGAACGGCGTTGCTTACCGTCGTTTAAGAATGACTAAATGAGAGGCACAATGATGTTGCTGATACAACGTATATCATCAGTTCTTCTTGCATTATTAACATATTTCATAGATTGTGGTGAAATATGCAAAATAATGCATTCATATTTTTGGTCGAAGTGACCGTTTGCACAAATCTTATACATAAATTTTCTAAGTTTATAATCCCCTCCTTAGGCTATAATAATTTCGATTGTCATCTATAATTCGAGTAAATTTTTCATATCCTTTGAACGTGTAAAAATATAATAGAGCAACTATTTGTGACATAGTTTACGGGAATAATGCTTGCAAAATTGTTTGGAATAGTGATTGATTTAAAATAGAGGCAAACAAAGGTTATCTGTAGAATACGCTTCAGTAGCCACAATGAAAATATGTATGGGCAAAATTATAGGCATAATGAACACACGGAATATTCCACGAGCAATTTTATGCAATTAATCGCAAGCTATACGAAGACTTTAGACGAAATTATTGGCTCGTGGTGTTGAAGAGGTAGCCAAGGCTGGAAAGAAAAATTCCTGAAAGAAAAAATCGAATTTATTTCAGGTTTTTTAAGCAGACTGCAAGAATTGCTGCCTTTTATTAGAGTTTCTTTTCTTTTCTTTAGATAAGTGAAACGCATTTTGGCAAGCCCCACCAAAAAGAATTGGATGAGCAAAAATTTGCAGTAGAATCGAATAGTATATATGACTGAATTGTTACATTTATTGACATCGTTGTGCGTGAGCAAATATGCAGTAGGAAATGAACTAATGCATTGAAGACGAGTACTAGAGCTTCTCGATTTTGGCTTCATGCTCACGTGTTTATCATCACATAAATTTAGCATTCTCTTTATGCGATGATATAAATTGAACTAATAACACACTCGTCGGCTCACTGCTAACCCACAGCAGCAATCCTATCGGTTGGCATCACCTACTGGATTGTAGTTTCAATCATAGATGTCGGGAAAGAAGCTGAAGGCATAATAGGACTGGAGTGAAGATTAGTGCCCGAGAATGAACTCATTTGCGCTGAATTAAAACTCATTATATGGCGGTTGTAAAGCCTTTCTAAGCTATAAAGATATGCAAAAAAAGACAAGTAAGTTACGCAATCTGAACGAATCAACTGGAACGGAGGGAGGGGTGGAAGGTGTGAGGAAGGAGTAAGGGTTAATAGAGTATATCTTACATAGATAGTGCTGAGCTCTTAAGTTTGCTTAGTTCGTCAAATTTAAACATCGAATTTAAATGATGTTTGCAATGTGTCCTCAGATTTCTCTGCTTAATAAATGAACGATTCAAGCACTCATTGATTTTCTTGCAGTTGGATGTATTTGTTTCGCAAATTCCCACTTTATCGGATCTGATGGTTTAAGGAATGCGTAACGATTCTGAAAAACTGTTTCTGAAGTATATACATGCACTAGAGTCTTCAATGTTGGTCGAATGATACGGGCTTCGATAATGATGTTTGATCGAACTGTGAAGACTAGAGTAACACCAAATCGAGAGAAGAAGCATTAGACAACATCGAATAATATCAACATCAGTTATCTGCAGTGCTCGTAACGAATACGTGTACATATATTTTAAAAAATGTGGAAGAAATGAAAAATTTTGCTGCCAATTTTGTTTACAGCACATTAAAAAAAAACAGAGAAGATTGCAGAAGATGGAATTATAGAAAGGTTAGGCGGGATATGCGCTTTTTGTAGTTTTGTTCATTATGGTGTTCACTTTCGCAAGCCTTTGTGTGCGCACCAACGTAGCTGACACTGGAAGCCCATTGCTTTGTGAAGATTTATCCCTTTAAAGAATATATTGGAATTTTTAGGACTTGCTTATATGGCCATTATGAGAATCCAATATTTGCCTTTATTAGAAAAGAATCAGGCTACTTAACAATAACGTCAGGCTATAGGCTTTATTTTCGATCATTTTTTAATTCTGCAAAACTACAGCAACTTCATTATCAAATAAGAGCCCATTGGATCGAACTTCGCAAGAAGGTTGAAAAATCAATCGGAAGCACTAATATCGATGCCGAATAAAATAAGAAAGGAAAATTATTGCACTAAGATTTAGTAAAACAGTCCAAACAATATGACTAAGAGATATAAATATTTCAAATAAGTACTATTTATTTGATGTCTTAAAACTATTAATGAATTGAAATATGAAATTTCAAAATTTCCTTGGAAATTTTTCCAGAAAATATCCTCAATAAAAAATAGGCATAAAGGAGAAAAATATTTGGAAAGAAATAATCAATGATCGTCTACGAAAAGACATCTTAGGAACGTTAGAAATAACGCCAAGTGAATATATGGAAAACAAGAAAAGAAACTCAGAAATTACTAGTTGATATAGTACGATAAGAATCCACAAGAATATTAAGCAATTATTAAAAACGTTAATGAGTGAGAAATGTTTGAGATGTGAATTTTCAGCAAAACCTTCTATGATTATGTCAAATTAACAATGCTACCATTCATTCCCTTAGGATCTTAGCTGATTCTGATCATGGCCATGAAATGACTCTTGAGGGAAACAAAATTAATGAGGATGGGGGGAAATGTAAGATGGACGAGTCGTTCAGAGCATTGATAGGGTTAACGACAATGACGTTTAGCAAGCAGAGGACTCATAGAACGAAAACGTAGGTTGGAATACAAGCGAAAATGGAAACAAAAGAGTACGAGATTCTTTTTTAAGATTGGAAGACTTATGCAAAATTGAAATGATATATAGTATCATTCTGAAGTTTACGTAAGATGTGAAGGGTTCAGTCGAATAGCAGGCTTTAATAATCATGAAAACGAATAGACGTTCAAAGGTTTATGGTTGAAAAGGTTGAAATGACGGCATGATAAATAAACTTTGAATAGGTCACGGCGTTAAATTCAAGAAGCGAAAGCGAAAGTTTGCTACAAAAGGCGAAGAAACGTTTGCAGTAAGAAAGGTTTTTCTTGTCCCTCTCTCTTGCCGGCTATTTGTTGCGACGAGGCGGATATTTGCAGACCATTGCCGACTGAACATAACTGTAGGAAACTTTGTTAAAAAATAGTGGATGATATTATCCAGTTTTCCTAGTGATCTGTTGTGATAAGGTGCCTCATTGTTTGGTTTAAATGAAAGGTGAAAGATGATAATAGTGAAGAAGCAGGCTAGACCCGCTGTGTATATTCTAATGATATTTTTTCCTCCAACTTGAGATTAGTTTCCGAGACGAATGCTTCTCATTGAAGCTTATTTTAAGTATCTATTCATTATTGTTCTTCAAGCCAGGTCTGATCGTTTTCAAGGTTAATTTTTATCCACCGATTGCGTTAGACTGCTTTCATCCATATGCTGGAATGGTTGCTTAGAACATAGAAGATAGATTCCGTATTTGTCGGATCGTTTCTGCACGTCATCATTTCTCATGATCGTGACTATGCATTCAGCATTTTGGTTCCAGTCTATTTTTTGACTACGACGTTGTAAAATCCGAAACGAAATTGAACAAACAACGAAATGAAATAAACCTATTGATTTTATTTTGACTGCATCGAGGCCAATTCACCTGAATTGCTCATTGATTTCATGCTCTTACTGTATGATGTGTAACTGTAATAATTCAACAATCTTACACCTTATCGTTGTGGAGAATATTTTTTAATAGTATTTGTTACGTGGAGTTTTGGTCTGTTCCTCCAGTCGAAAAATATCGGTGGGCTTGCTTTCTCAGTTGCTAGCAAAGTTCAGCTTTTAGCAGACAGTTCGGTCGGCAACATGAGCAGTATTTCTGAAACATATTTGCTTTCATCCAACGTTTGGTATAGCTGGGTGAAACCAAATATCTTTCAGTTAAATTTCGGTTGGCCAGTCTCCAAGCTTTTCCACCTTAAAATATCTGCCATGCAGAACCTCCTTCCTATTTTTTTACATCTTTCCTTATGCGTAACGAGTAATATGCATATTGACTAAATAGTGTCGAGTGATGTAATGAATAGAAAATTGCAAATCTTTGATTGAAAAGAGTTACAAGAACCACTTGAACAAGTTCAGGCATGAAAAAGGCTCCATTTGCGACTGACAGAAAGCGCACATATTGCAGTGAAGGGACAATGAAGCGTTCTTCTGGCGACAGCACAACGTTTTCTGAGCATGGACAATGATGGCCAACAAGTCCCACAAAGAGGAATCCTATTTATGCCTTCAAGCAAGCGACACAAAAAGACGTTGAAAGCAGCCAATACTTGCTAAGGAAAAATCTTGCCATAAAGGAAATAGAGTTTTGTCATACGTGAAAGAGAGGCAATATTGCGTCCATAGAAAGCCTCAGTATATTTGCACTATTGCATTGTTTTTGAAAACTCCTATGGTTATATTTTAATAACACAGTGAGGCAGTCTTTATATTTCATTCATTGCAATTTGAGTGAGAAACTGATATGACGAACTCCGATTTTACCAACATAGTCAACTTGATTTCTTCACCAAAAGGGAATCAAAAGTTCAATCGACCAGCCGTCTTACATGATCTGGTTAGCTGGCAATAAACCTTGAAAAGAAAAACTGCCATTACAAAAATAACGTTGCGGCTGTAGCAACATTGTGGCTGATCCGGATACATGACAAATGATGCATTCGCTGTTAAATTTGGGGCAGCTAGTCAACACTCATGATATTTACAATTAACAAAAATAGGCTTATTTATCATGCGAGCATTTCGATCAGTGAAATAGTTATTAAATTTTTGAAAATGCAAATATACGACCAATAAATAAGTTAAACAAATTCAACCGAATTATTAACGCTCTATGCAAAATTTGTAGCAACGCGAGGAGACTATCGATCATATTCAATGAATATTCGGTGAATAAGACCATTACCATCTCAGTCTTATTCACTTCGTTGAAAATCCTAGAGAGCTTTTTAGGGTACAGTTCTTGAATCTTCTCGACAAGTGTTCATTGCTTTAGAGTTATGATGCAAATAAAGATACCAATCGCTTTCATTGTTATGGCATTCCATTATTTGTCTACCTAAAAGACTGAGATGTGTGCAAGTATGAGCAGAGAATATTATAGTGAATCTTTCCTCTAGTCTAAGAGCTATTTCATTCAGTTTTTAGAAGCAATAGTCTTGAATTCTGGATTTAGGAAAGGTGGTGGATTTGTTTGAAGCATAAAATGAGCGATTGTGTAGTCGATTTGGAAATGGGGAATTTTTTTGACAGGAAGTTACTGCAATGATAGATTTACGAGGCCGATCGTCATTTCAAATGAACATGAGAGCAGTCATGAAGGTATCGGATGTAAAAGCGATTGTTACTTTTATGTTGTGAAGGCAGAATGTAGCTTTTTCAGTTATTGGAGCAGTGATGGGGCTGAAATGAATTAGAGAGCAATCCGACTCACAAAAAAATGATAAGAAATCTGTGATAGGAAATAGGCGATGAATGCACCGTATCAGTTGCAACAAATCATTTGCCCGTCTAGATTGAGAGAATCAAATTTTGGAGAGTTTTGCAAGTTACCATCAGGAATATTACATTCAGAAGTAAGCTGATAAATAGATGATATATTCTTAAGTATATGAGGAGATGAAGGCTCAAAACAGCAAAAAATAGTCCATAAAACTTGCCAACTTTAAAATAAATTTTAACAATGCTGATGAGTTATTCTCAACGATTCCTGTCGTTAAAGTTATGGAAGGATCCGTACTTATGGGAGGTACAGAATATTCATGATGAATAACATCTAAATGGATCCCATTAAACAAACTGTCGGTATAGCGAGTGAGCATTCACCGACCGACATTGTAATGTTTTTCGTTCAAATCAGGTGGCGCAGTAAGGGGGGCTCGATGATTGCCCAGTGCTATGCTAAGTTTTTGTCCACAAAGATGTCACAGTAGCAAGAGCCTTGGAATGATATACTGGCTTATATGAATTGTATAAGCGCTTCATTAAAAAACCCTGAACGATTAAATGATGCAGTTGACCCATACAGCATCAAAAACTCGTAAAAGAAATGGATTCACTGGAGATTTTCGACGTAGAAAAAAGGGAAGGGGATTATTTTTTGATGGGCAAGTAAAAAATTAGGCTGCGAAAATAAGATTTTCGACAACAGCTAAGAAATGTGGCGAATTGAAGTGTGACGTAAAGATGTACTTAGCCGTGTGGGATGTTTACGAATAGTCATAGACTGCTAGTCGGAATTCAGCATAGAGGCTTTAATTAAACGCATGAGAAAGGATATTCCTGCCAGGCAGTGTAAAAAGATTGAAAAATGAAGATGAGATGCCATATTTTTGTAGGTTCCTCCTCTACCTGTTACGGAGAAACTCAATAGAACACGATGCGTGGAGCGGGTGGTTTGACAACAATGAGAAGCAAGCGAGAGATGAATTCAGACAACAGCTTTTTCAGTTCATATGAAGTTATAACAAGACTGCTATTGTTGGTAAATTGCGACACTCGAAGTTCCTAACTGAGGATGTTCTAACGAACTGAGTTTAATAAACTGCATAACATATCAGTTGCCATTTTCTAAGGAAAATTTGGAAGTACGGCTTAGTGGAAGGTTCGTTCGTCATGACTTAAATTGCCTCAACTTTACTTTTTGCATGAGTTCGAAAAAAGATAGTATGCAATTCCATATGTCATAAATAATATGAATTTTTTTCAATATAACTTTCTTTAAAATAAATTTTTATTGATGATTGTGTCTTTGAAATTCCTGCAGCTCTTTTTTTGCCTAGTTATTGACCTATGAAACTGTCTAATGAAGCTCTATCGCGACGCTTAGGCATGGATCGTTTTATCTCATTTACTGTGCTGCTTCATTTGTTGCTGTAGACATCGTCATTTGCTATTCCAATTCTTTGTTTCGTATAACATATAATGGCATATTTCTTAGGTGTACTAAACGAAAGATGCTGACCCTGAGCAGAAGTCGTCATGGATGTTCCACTTGACGTAGATCACTTCTACTGAAGAGGAGGAGGTTATACAAGTCTACTGGTGTCTGTGGAGGTCGTTTATGCCCTAAAACTGTTCTACGAAAGTGGGAGATTTCCGCAGTGTGAGAGCTTCAAGATCGTGGTACGAGAGAAAGAAGAATTGGAAATTGTTTGTTTTTATTAATAGATCTGTCTTACATGCTTAACGCTATAATGCTATGCCACGTTGACATGTACCATAATCAGATGACAGTTTTTTTCTGACAGTTTCTGCTCCTAGCACATAATGGCTTTATAGCCTCATCCGTCCGTTAATGGGACCACTGCAAGATTCAAAAAGATGCACTTTTCGCAGACATCGCGGTTAGGTAGACTCAGCAGCCTAGACGCTTAGCTGAAGCAAAGTAAGATAGAACTGAAGTAAATTGAAGGGGATTAAGGCGGTAAAGACCAAGGTAAACGTAAAAGTATAATTAGTATAATGTAATATGGTAACTGTGGTATAATATAGTAATCTGTAGTACGGTAAGCATTTTATAGCATAACGTGGTGTAATATAGCAAAGGAAGAGATAATATAACAAAATATAGTTCAGCATACTAATCTATAGCGCAGTACAACATAACATGGTATGGTATAGCATAATGTGATATGGTTCAGTAGAGATAAGAAACAGTGAGAAATTTTCAATAATCTTCCGCAAAGTCTGTGTTAATTGTTTTTTTTTTTTTTTTGGCAGCAGAGACAATAATACCTCACTGAGCTTACACTTGTAATGGTTATACACTGTTGTCAGTTACTAAAGCAATAAGCGAAAGTAGTATTTTGACATAACGAGTCCAAGGAACTAAATAGATGAGGTAAACACATGGTTAAGGGATGCGAAATAGAAATGAAATTGAAATATACGCGGAAATGTGTCGGAACAAATAGTAGGTGAGATAAACTGTGGAATCTCGTTCATGTAAATAAACAACTTAATAATTTACTAAGGATAAGCCGGATATGAAGGGGAATACGTATATAACAAAATTAACTGAGCTGATCGCATAAATGCTTCACAAATGTTTCGATAAGTGGATTGATCCGAATCCACTCAGGAGAAATATATTTCAAGTATTTGCAATCATTAAATGTAGATCTTCGCAAAGTGCTAAAATGTTGTATGAGAAAAGTAAAGATATCACTCATCATGGGCAAAACTTCCAAAAATTTTTTGAGAATGATATCAGTAAGCGTGGAGCTGAAATTATCGAATCGAACACGTATAAAAATACATCCATGCAGATAAGATGTCGACATTTTGCTGTCTAGCTGTGAATTTACTAAGTGGAAGATCACATTAGGAAGGGTGGCGTGACGTGTCTCATTGAAATTCTGGCATTTCATTAATTAGTTCTACAAATTAAAGGCTTAGAAGACCACGAGTAATGAATATTCTGGAATTTGATTAGTTCAGAAGTCAAAAAGGAGAGGAGGAATTTTTCCGGATTCCACGGCCAAGATAGCAGTCTCCCAAAATGTTTGACAAATTTTGTTCAGTTTTAATGAAGAGTTTCAGCATTAAATTTTATCTTACGGAGCCGTTAGATTTACATTCTATGTCTTAATTAGTCGTTTTTGTTAATTGTCCAGTTAGACAGTATAATATAAATGAATTCAAACAACAGTTTCTTCTGAATTTTTTTCTTATGTTTCTTCAGGGTTCCTTAGGTGAAAACAACTTCAAAAGAGATAATAATATACGAAGTCTAAAATATAAAGATAGCAATAAAAGATAGATGAACGAAAGAGATATGCGAACAAAAGGTGAACACGTTTCGGTCCTTATCCGTTGATATGGACACCTGAGTTAGGCGAGGACCATCGTCAATTCAGTTCTTCAAGTTTCCAGCATAGCCTAAATCAGGTATAATTTCAGCTAGATGCTTATCACTGCTGTGATATTGCTTCAGCTATTTTTGCTCACATCCAATCTCACACTTTTCCGCAGACATTCCTCATAGGTATCACTCTGACAATGACCGATAATAATGATGAAGGGGACGGGGGTTAGGGGGAAGGGAGAGAAAGAAAACAAAGAAGCCGATTCGAAGCTATGAAATTTTTGAAATTAATGACGCCTATTATAGTTTCGCATGAATATGTTACATATTGCTTCTGCACTTCTTATTGTTTCTATTTTTCGTATCGATGCTTTCAGGCAATCATTGAAATCCGTTGTTGAGGGAGGGATATCTCGATACCCATCTGTTGTACTCTTGCCAATTTGTTTAAGTTTTGTTTTCATCTGTAGATCCAATGAACTCAGATCTATCTGATTGAATAAATGTAATCAGCTTTAAAAAATTCTGTTCCTTACTACTTTCTATGTCGGTTTTTTAATCTTTAGTTGAACTTATAGGTAAGTGAATGTGTGAAAGACTTGTAAATGCTCTGGAATGCTTTATTTTTCTACGTTGCATTTGAGGGTTAATAATAAACGATTATTTTTTTCAAAGGCATATTTCGGTGATTGTTCTAATGAAAGCTTAAAGAACTCTTCTATAATTTACTTATTTGATGGCGTTTTAGTAATGGTCAACAAATTTTTGTTTATGTTTTTTCCTCAGATGATATGTATGGAAAAAGCGTTTCGTCTGAAACCATCCTTCATTTTCGCTTAAATTATCAACTTCACATCTTGCTCACTGAACGTTTCACTAATGCGCTTTTTGTTTCTATTCTGAGAATCTGCTCACGATTGCTAGTACATTTTGACCATTCTAACGGCTATCAAATGGAGCGAAAGTCTCAATGTTTTACTGAGATAACCTTGATACCTCATACTGTCAAAGAGCTGATTCCGCTTTCTGCTCAAGAATAGCAGGAAATTGTATTCAAGCTCAAGTTTTTGGTCCGCAAAAAGTTGAATTTCTTCCATTCTCTTTATTTATCTATTTATTTATTCACACATATATCTGTCACGGTCAGGAATTAAGTTCTTGGCGTGTGTATCACAAATGCTTCTCGGTGCTAGAGGATAGTTATTTCTGCCTTCTATAAAATTTCACACCTGCTCAAGTTACTCGTGAATGATCCACTTGTCAACATCAATCAAACGATGCTGTCATGCATAAGCCACCGGCATAAAACGGGAAACATATGTACAACATGCACATAGATTTGAGTAAAGGAGAACATCTCTCACTGGAAACTTGAAGCGCTCAACCACGCATTGTCTCTGTCAGCTTTTATCTTACTTCGGTAGCCAACGAGACAGCGTCTTTTCGAGGCGTTAATCACTCTCAACTATCTAAATTTGTGCCTTCATATAAGTAATCATATTTTCTTTGGCATTTATCATGAATCGGTCGTTGTCTGCTGAATTCCACTGTGTCACATATGCGCATCCATTCTCCAGAAAAACATTTGTCACATCGATTTTCACGCAGATTTATGCAGCTGCACGTCGAAATGCTCGTTCGTTTTTTCAGTTCTGTGAAAAACAGTAATATATATATATATATATGTATATATCCGAATGCATTTCATTATATATACATATATATCTCATTATATACATTTATATTGCATTTGTATTTCATTATATATATATATATATATATATATATATATATATATATATATATATGAAATACAATATAAATAAACAAACTCATAGAGCGCTCGCAGTGAGCGCTCCAATATGAATAAAATATGATGTTAATATAAGAATGAAGTGAGATGATTGAGACAACTGAATTAGCAGAAATTATTAAAAATAAGCGCACGATGAAAACATTATACATAAAAGAAATTGATACTTCCACACATATCTTAGGTTATCGATATTTTTATTGCAATATTGGGCGATATTCATCAATCTCTATGAGAGGACGTCACCATCTTTTCATGAAGAAGAGGCTAAACAAATTCATTATTAGGCGTTAAAAGGAATATATGAGAGTTAAGAACCACAGCGGGTAATTTTCTCTCATATATCAATTAATAAGGGAATTTTTTTAGTGGATTAGCTCACCACTATATTCGACTCGCTTATGCAATTATTTCATATATTTGAAGTATGAGACATCATTATAGCGAACTAATTAGCATTTTTATAGAAGTGTAAAGGCTTCGAAAAAATTCTTATCGAAGAAGTTCGTCGATAAAGTTGTACTTGTACTGAGGCATATGCTAATTTTTCTGCATTTTAACCCTTTTTCAAGAGATGTAATGCTCATTTCATGTTAAATTCGATTGCCAGTGAATTGGAACACGTTGCAAGAGGTTCGCTTCACACATTTGGCCGTTCTATTGAAATAATTCAGGCGATATGATAGATTCGATCTCGATGTTTGTATATATACCTGTCTACGGCGTCGAAAGTTTCAAATCAACGATAGGATCCACGCGCTGTATTTGAAAGCAATAGGTTAAGGTTGAAAAACGGAAAATTTGAACCAATCCAAAGCGATATTGTAATAAGGAAACGATTGTTTGTAGTTAATTTTTACTTCTTTATTCATTGTCCTTTTTTTACAAAATAGAAAAAAGGAAAGTGAGGCGAAAAACTTCGGAATTGGTTTCTTACTTGCATTTTTTATTTCAGTTTCTGCAAAAACTTAGCCGTTTGTTGCATTAGCAGTTATAACCTATGTTGATGCGATGGAGTGAGAAACTTGCAACGTGAGCGGAAATACCCGCCTGAATGTTTAGCGACTGCGACAGTTTGATTAATGATGCAATGAATTTTCCTTTTTAACGTCTAAAAATTTTCTGGCTTCTACGAAAAATTTGATTTGCCTACAGCACGACGAGACCACGCAACTGTATCTCTCAAACCGTACTTTGATTCAGACATGATCTTTTTTAATGAATTAGATATGCCTGCTGTTATTATTGGAATGCAGATGATGCTTATAATTGCAATGAGTCTTCACTGGCTTCATTGAAGCACATAAAACTGTACCGCGAGTTGTATGGAGCATCTATAAAACGTGAAAAATTGTGAGGTGGGTACTTGCGGTCCGAATAAATTTCATCGAAAGTGCATTTCACTTACCTCGTGGCGACTATCCAGCGTTTGATTTAAAGCACTATCTTTGTGTTGTAATATTAGAATGGACTCACATTGAGCCTCGGGGAATTTAGTGTAAGATCACGACTAAAATATTCCAGGTAAGGAAATATTGGTCCCCTTAAAAAATCTAAGTTATCCATAGGAGAAGTCATTGCACTACTGTATTTATATTCGAGTGACTAAAAGCTGCGACATGGCTTCGGGAACTTTTCTTCTTTTTTTTTCTAGATTTTTTCTTTGCAACGATTAGCGAAAAACTCTATGACCATTATTATTCGACAGAGAAAAAATTTATCGGTCCTTCTCTTTTTTTGGCGAATTTACACCTGTACAACAACAGAAATTTGTATTTTTGATACAATGTAGGCTATAAATAGGGTTCTTTAGGCTATTGAGACCATAGATTATAAAATTACGTTTAGTCGCCTTTCACTGAAAGCTCATGAATTCCTGTTCATGATGACTGCCCTGTTGTCTCATCTGCTTCATATCGGATTCCTCAGGTTGTCCAGTTCCTTGAATCCTTGCCGGACTCACATCTGTCCCGGCAAACGTCGTTTGGTAAACTCTAAAAGTTTATTAGGTTCATGAAAATTATAGAAGTTTTTACATATAAAAGAGACGGCAAACGTAAAGCCAAGTTGGCAAATTGAAGATCTCCGGGTTAGATTTTACAGATAACAAGAAATTATGATTTACTAACTTCGGTCTTGCGTCTAAAAATCTTGATTAAAGTCTAGTAGGACTTGAGAGTGTCACAGACTCGATTGGAGAAGTATGAGCTCATAGAAAGCAAATACCATCGACGTTTTAACGTTTTCAGGTTGCAGTGGAGATCAGCAGGTGAAGCCTATGAAAGCAAAGACGAAACATATCGGCTTTTTATTTTTTTGCTGTGTGTTCTACCACATATATCACTTGAGCGCAGGTTAAGTCATCTGTTCTCATTCGCTGGCCACCCACCTATGAAGTGCTCAAACCACTAATCTGTCATCAGTTACAATGATGCTTTCTTTAACCTTGGTTAAGGCTGAAATTAAAAAAAAAAAACACTTTTTAACACTTAGTGATGTCCCATCTCAAAGTTCCGAAATCTGTGCAAACAACGTTTAGGGCTAACAGTGCTGCGCTATTTTCGAAACGCCGGAGTGTAGTTCGGGCTGAAGTGAAAAATGTCGAATCAAAGAACGTAATTCTCTCTGACGAAACCAATTCCTCCTTCAGGTAGCAAATGTACCCTAATATACGGTAAAGGAGTTCATTTAGAGATGTGTTGTCTACTATCCATCAGCGTACTCTTGGAGTTGTTTTATTTCTTAGGGTATATCGATGCTGAATTTCTAGCTGTTCTTACTTTTTCTTAGTCGAGAAATGTTAGTTTACATACCCGCATCTCAGCAAAGCAAGCCGTTGTTAGCACTAATGGCGAAGTGATATTCATATAGCTTCATGCTCTCTCACGAATCCATTACGCTTTCCTGAACAATCCTTTCGAGGCGTTCATATCGACGAAAAGTCACAAATGCAATACACGAGCGTAAGGATAACTCGCTGAAACGAGTGAGCTCGCTCAAACTAGGGGCTCGATGAACTTTGAACGCTTTCTGCAAATTTTCTCACTAGCATGTATCTCATTCTGCCATAATTGTCGGAGTTCACCGAAATCCATCATATTTGAAAGTGTCGGATAGCTTTCTCCTTGGAGTCATCCTAAAATCCTTCCAACTTCTTCGGGCCACAAGATTCTATCGGGAGTCCTCGGGGCGCACCATTCTTCCTGTTTAATATACATGTTTCCGTCCAGCGTTCCTGAAAGATGCCGTTCGTACTTCTTTCCGCTTTCCGAAAGTCGTATTTTCCGCCGCCTTTGTATTTCGCACTCGAACCGAAATGAAGCGTCAAATCGTCACTCAAATCCAGTAGTGAAAGTTGCAGCACTGTGACTTACGTTTAAGGTACAATTGTGAGAGTGCAGTGTTTTCAACAAGGAAGTCAAAAAAATCCTAATATCTAGGGATTCCGAATATTTCCGTCGCTAAGCTGCTAAAACCATCTCAAAACGTAGCTATAAATCTTTTAACACATCGCGTTTGCCGACATCATTATCAGCTTTTCCCGTGCTATAAACTTTCATAGTGATTCGAAGGATCCAGCTTTGAAAAATAGAGAAGCCGGCAACCTTGATTCACCTTTGCAGTGGTCGGTCGTATAAAGATGAGGAGATGTTTTCATATTATTTCACTATTCATCGACAGCGTTGACTCAATTGGGGTATTTGCATATATTAGTGACATGACGAAGTTGTGTCTTGCAAAAAGGATGTGTGATTTTGAACTGAAGAGCACTAGCGTAACGAACCAACTGTGCGACGATATTTTCGAGGCATTTTCTTTTTCTGTGAACAAATCGCGTTTATGAATACGAAAACGAAACGCCTCAATATTCACAGAGAGTTCTTCGCTGTTGATTGTATCGATTGCAATTTTCCTAGAGGGCTTCGTCACGCTGCGCCGAATTTCTTAAAAGGCAATTTTTTCCTTCGTATCGTTATGATCATTTCCATTTTCTAAGTTTTCGTTTAACAGCATTACAATATAATTTTAGCCGCAGCTGAGGCTCCGTCGAAACAAGGAGAGTAAATCCCACAGAACTGAAAGGCTTTCTGACATATTGGAGTATCAGTACAATGTGTGCTTTTAAAGTGAACCTTTTGATGCAAATGAAGTTTTCGGACAAGCATTTGTTGCACTCATGCCAAGCAGTCCCGAAATGAAGAAGCGCTATGGACCGAAGTGTATTCAAGCAGTTCAACCCCGTAATCGTACAAGGGGATGATAAGCAATATTATGGCTGTGTACAAGCGCACAGTGACTGATGGGTTTGAAATACGCAGCTACAGAAGTAGAGAAGCAGCGGAATTTGATGGAGCTGAGAATATTATGGAGATAAATCCAGGCAAAGTGAATTGCAACGTGGTCGTTCATCACAACAGCACTCAAAGATGTTTTGGTAATGGAATCCCTCATTCTCAACCGATCCTAAACTTAGCTACTGAAACGAAAATTTTTTATCAAACCACGTCGGGGGTTCCTAAACTTCTTACTTAAGCTGTGCATAAAACAATCGTATTTCTGATTGCAATACTGCAGTCGAATCACCTTCTTCAGAGGTATCTAAATCTTCGCAATTGATCACTGCAAAGCCGGCATGCATTTTATAGCGAAAAAAGTGTCGTAAAAAAGTGGAGTACAAATGACGGAAAATTGGAGATTCCAATGCTGATCCATGTGAACTCCCAAAAGGCATTTTTTAGGATAGCGAGGAAGCTAGGCGTTCTCCGCTGCAGACACAGCTGTGCAAATGTGGCTGGGGCAAAAAGCATAAAGTGTTAATTGATGCTGAAACTGCAGCTGCTGTACAATAGATGAAAGAAATCTCCGGAATGAAGTTGATGATAATAACGCGTCTAATCGGAACCTGAAAAAATTTATAGCAATTATAATGCATTTTTAAAAGTTCTGTGGCAAATATCAGTCAACTGACCATTAGAATGCCATGAATTAAAAAAGTGCAACTTTTTAACTTCCGTGATCTCCTTCCGGCATAGGACACCGCAATCTTTTGTCATTCAGCTCACGGCATTGCTTGCTCTATTTCAATCGCGCCTTATATCAGCCGCAAATAAGCAGATTCACTTCCCTTTAGGAAATGCAACTAGACAGACAATTTCCTTTGTGTAAGTTTTTCGTTGTTCCAAACCGAGCTTTAACAGGAACTTTAGAGTGCTTCTTTCGCGATGTTTTGTTTGATAATTCAGGATATATTCCATTATCACTGAGAGCAAAAATACTGAATATGTGCAAAGCGATATTTGATTTCCTCTTCATGCGATTCTCTTTGTGTTGAGTTCTTCATGCTGGAAAGAAACGTATTAATAAGAGCTCGCTTAAATGTCGTAACATTCAAATATTACATCAAAAAAATTTATCATTTTTCAAGTTATAAGTGCTGTTTTGAACAAAGACTCGGCCATGATGAAAACATTATCCTTAAAATTAATGCAAAACTTAGGGCCATTGAACGCCTCTTTAAATACATCATTTCCTACGTACGTCTATAGTAAAAAACTTTCAGAATTCCCACTAGGAAAATGTAATCTTATGTTTTAAGATAGTGCACAGCTTTTCTGACCTTCCACTTCCTGCAAACTTAGAGTAAATACATGAACATGAGCTAAGGGAAAACGAGTCATAGCTGTTTAGAAAAGCATACACCACCAATAATGTTTTGAGTAGAACTTCTTGAATAGAAACTGCTTCGAACTAAAACCACTTTAGTGGCGCATAATAAGCAGATTGAGTATGTTAGCATAAAGCGCACATGGCAATTCTCTTTCAAGCTAATATTAAGCTGGTAATTGTGAAAATTTTGTGAGATAATTGAATTCTCTTACTTTTACTGTGAAATGAGTGTTTGAAATACCTTCATTGCCTATATTTTTGTGGCGATTTTTTCTTAGCATTTTTGGAACTTTTCGCCTTGAGTTTTTTCTTGTATAGTAGCTGATGGCGATCAAATCCTCATCAATATTCCTTTCCCTTCATTTCCTCATTATCTCTTCGGAATTGTCGTACGACATCCGTTCTTGCAAATTTTCCGTCTATAAGACGTAGAATAACCATCGATATTTCCTGAATTTATACAATTACGATTTCTTTAGAGTAACGCTCTAGTAGGCTTACAAATAAAATATGCACAGAATAACATCGGATTAAGGCTCCAAGGAATATACTGCGCATATTTCATGACACTACTGTTTAAATTTGAAACTGGATCGGAATATGGTGGAAATGCACGAAAGAAGGGGAGGAGAAAAAGTCATAGGAAATAAACATGTGAGCGACTATATAAAACATTATATACACCTTTTTCCCAGCAGATTTCGCCAACAAATTGAAACGTTCCTATATTTTCAGCAAATATATCCATTTTGATTATAGGTATGTATAAAATAGATGTATTTACTGGAATGTCTTTTGTTTGCTTTCAACTTGCTTGACATATATTTGCTCTTTTTAGTTTATTGTTGTTTATTGAACGTTCAGAAAACATCACACGAATAACGAATTCGTTACGTCACTGCAGCATTCAGTTAAATGTATTATTCTTTTCTGCTAACCACTGAGGATTCTACGCATTTACTGAGTGCATAAGCATTCACATCGTTGTGCTCTGTGAATATATTATCATTTTTTTGTGATGCACTGAGCCGCCATACAAGCGTTAATTAGTTCCATTGTTAATAAACTCGTCCTTCAACTGCATGTGACCATCACCTTTATTCATGGTTGTTGCAACAAGCACTGAAGGACTGATGCAGAGAGAGAAAGAGCGAAGGAAGAAGAAAATGAGAGAGGGCGAAATGGACAGAAGCAAAGAGACAAGGGAATACAAGAATGTTTGTGGTTGTATGCCTAATAAACTTAGAAAATCAAAGTTTCGAGTGTGCACCAGCGAGACGGTGAATATCGTGACAATCGTTCATCCTCAAAAAAACAATTTTGTTGAAATGTCACTGTTATAAACTAGCGATCAGGGAATGATGTTGTGTCTATGTGCAGCTCATGAACTTTAATTTGCAGTTGCTATGGCAACCAGAAAAAAAAATACCAGGTATGCGAGTCTCTTTAAATTTTCACTGTCGCATCTTCTTGATATCTGGATGTTCCTTGGCTTATTTTCCATAAAATCTGCCACGTATCTCGTCACATCTTTGCATGCATACATTATGTATTTGTGTATATTTGTGGCTTATTGATCTCCTGCTTCAATCAAAAACCATTAAATCTCCAGTAGGGAGGGCTGATGAAGACATCTTGCTAACGGACACCAAAATTTACTTAATAATGAATGGAAGAGCTGGCCACAGCAAACAAATGAAAGATATTATTTAGAAATCTTGTGCAGATTGAATTATTCGAGGAAGCTTCAAAAAATGTCTTAAAGTGTGAATGCACGGCGGGGAGCTGCTAAACAGGTGTAAACCGTTGCCGATATAGAGCAAAGGTTTCGTTGCAGCAATGTATTATTAGGGATAATGTACCAAAAGGGATACGATTAATTCCCGTTACTTAAGGTGAATGGCATACAAAAATTTTCCTCGTAAGGAGGGAAAGTTGCGATATGACATAAATTTGACGCTTTGCAGTATTGCATAATTCATTGCAATGCAGAAGGTTGCAGGCGAATATTTGGTGGAATTTCGTGGAAACGGCTCCAGTGTAATGATTAGTATGGTATGGTTATGGGAATTGTAACCGCTGGAAGCGGAACCTTGAAGTAAAGATCACCAATAACATTCATAACTAAACTTACTGATTGGGTGACCGCATGCGTTCATATATTAAGAAAATAGTCAAGGTGATCGAAAGAGTTGAAATCAATCAGAAATTCAAAGATGTAATGCAAATGCATGCCAATAACATATCTCAAAGTAAGAGGAGAATTTGAATGCATAAGGAGCGAATAAAATACAAAAGATTATAGTATATAAGAGAAGATTAGAGTGCGAAACAGCTCACAGGAGTTGTATTAAAAGACAGAGTGCTATGTGACGGTTTATGTGCGTATCTCTTAAGTTCTCGAGAATTGTTTATGTGCTAATTTATCATCAATATTTGGAGGTAGGTTTGAAAATGTTAATGCTCTGTTCAGATAGTTGTGCAGTGGCGGTACTTCGACATTGGCTTAACAAGTTCTACAAAGTATGCTCCCACCAGTGTCGTATAGCGAGCGTCATGAGTAAATAAGATCTTTTCCACCACCGCTATGTGTGACAACAAACGTCGAACCCTAGCAATTGATAGCAGCATTTTCATATATGGTAATTAAAGTCCTTATTAAACGTTCCTTAACTAAAATCTTTAGTTTCAGTCGGAGGGATTTGATTTACTGCACAAAACTTCACTTTTACAGAGCAATTTTATTGCGGTCTATAAAAATTTTTCAAAGCGTTAATTAGGATTCAAGACGCCAAAAATTTAAACCTTCTATGAAATTAAATTAAGAAATTGAAAAGTTGCGAGGATTCCGTGAGTTCCGACGATTTTCCAATCTATAAAATATGAGAGCTGTTCATATTTGGATTTATAAGATGAAAAAAAGAAATAATTTAATTAATGTAAGTTCAGCTTCTCACTTCAGAAATATTCATTGAGACTATCGAATTTCATAGACTATGTAAAAGCAGATATATTCAGATGTATCAAAAATGATGCTCGTCATTTTCATTGGAATAAGAGATTTGTGGAAAGAAATCTGGAATTTAGTATTCCCAGATAAGTAATGGATAAAATTTCCGAATTTGGTGAATTTCATCGCATATTTCAAAGAATCGCTTGCGAAGAACGTTAAGCTTTATAGTTCCTCGCTGCTTCGAAATAATGAGCTAAATATCTTTGTATATCATGCTATTTGATCACAATTATATGGGAATGAGTGGTAGGCTCATTAAATATTGACGTTTGGAAAAAAAATCAGTAAGTGGAAAATTAGCAAATCATTACTCTAAAATATTGTGAAGTTTCTTTCATTTTTTGCTAGCACAGTTGCATCACATTGAAAGATCTGACGCAGAGAGCAGTTCCTATAATGAAACTACGCATTTTACGTAAGTTACATTTTTTTCATTGGTGGAGAGATTTTCCGCTTAACAATTCGCAACGATTCTTTCGAGTGTAAAATTTATCCTGAATTATGAATTAAATTTCAACTAAAAATTTTCAATTCGGCTCCAAATTAATCTACGAATGTGGAATGCTCTTATAGTATCGTCGCTGAACCTCCTACCGATTGTTTACTAATGTTTTGATAACTATAAGGCTTACGATTCGATTTCATTGATTCAGTTGCTCCGCATGTCCACATTTAATTTAAATGTTTAAAATGAGCTTCAGAGCTCTCGAATTTCGAAAAGAAAAAGAGTGGAAGAAACCGTCTTCTGGCTGAATGGATGGAGAGGGAAAGCGAAACTGGAAGAAATGAGTCAACTTTATAATGCGAGAGGACAATTTTACTGCACAAAAATTTATTACCTCTCCGACGGAAGCAGCCGTCCACTTCTAAAATTTCTTGTAGTTTCGATTTCATTAGCTCGAATTATTTATGTATATGATCACAAAAGCATTCTTCAATGATTTGCTAATGTCACTCATCTTTGATCTTCACTCTTTTGGAATTTTATGTCGATTCTCTAATTTTTGGTCATTGTTTGGCTTGCAACTGATCGTGCTGAACTTTCTAATTACCAATGCATTTGATATGGACCTTTCTTTCGTTTCTTGTTGCACATACGTGCAGCCCGGTCGTTTAGCTGGTTACACCTCGCTCTGTGCGACCTGATCTTGCTCTATTTCATTCTCGATTTCACCCCCGTTGGCTAAAAAAAAAACTTGAAATGGAATTAGGGAACTTTAGATCCGTGTTTCAAAATCATCGGCTACCTCTTCACACCATCGTTTCTCAGTCCCTCAAAGCTTCTTGGTCTTGTTGAAGTTTGCCGACCTTCATGTCTCCCTTTGTGCTGAATACGATTATTTGAATGTTCCACTCAGTGACTAATGCAGTGGTAGCTGGTATGAGCAGCTAGTGTTTCTCTTCAAATTCATTAAGCTTTTTGCATTGAGTAACCCTAACCTGTGTGAAAAAAACATATAAAACGAATCGTCTGATTATCCCCTTGAACTTAAAAGCTCCGAGGTTTTATGCTTGAAAATTAAACCTTCAATTGCCATGTGCCGCGAGAGCGAAGAAAGCGTCGGCGATGAATCGGCCGAACTTCAGGCGCCAAAAGTGCATCGCTAGTTGAAGGAACATATTCGTCTCAACCGATGAATCGCAAGTTTCCGGTGATGACTAAAGGAAGAGATCACTTTCCGATCGTAATTGTAAGTGAACGTATCCGCGACGTTTCGAAAGCTATAGGAACAGCCCTCGAAACAGCTTGGGTATTCTTCGCTGTCGTGATCAACATCGCATCGCTATAGTTTGTCATTAACATCTTTATACCATGAACTATCAGAGATGGGTAAAATGTTTCTTAGAACATTTTATTCGGAGCCTCAAGTACATCGAATCTGTGAGGTGATTTTCACGTTGTATGTTATTCGCTTACTACTTCGAACTGAAGAAGCAAGCAACAGCTGAGTGCAATGTACTGGGAAGAAGGGGTATTTCTCTCCAAATTTTACTTCAAACCTTTAATTTTGTTTAATGCCAACAATTTCAATCTCTATAATTTTGCAAGAAAAATGAAATATTTCCTTTCTTATTGCTTAGAATATTCGATTTTCAAATATTAACATAATTAACAGACCTTTCGAAAACGCTATTATATTTTTGCGGGAATCATTTTTCAAAATTTTTCAGAAAACGTTTCAAGAAATATTCTTTTAAGATGTACGAACTCTGAACCTCGAAGAATTTGAGCGTTTGAAAATAAACTGAATGGCCTTAATGGAAGTGTATTGACCACATCCACTTGAAACCGTCCTACTAATTTGTTTCCGCTTTTCGTTGACTTACGATCTTGTTTGCCTAAGTGAGGAGGGGCGAGTACAAAGATGTGTACGTTTGACGCGAATGATGTATGCTGTGATGTTTTCCGCAGATGAACCTCCTTCAGCATCAGTATATCTCTTTTTTCAAATTCATTTCCAGTCTGGTCGAAAGAAGAAGCTAGCTAGAATTTTTATTACTGTTCAACATTAATTATATTAAACCACTACTGACTTTTCATAAAATATTGCTTCGGTTCTTTTTACTGTAGTCTTCCCATAGTCTTTATAGCAGCCTAAAACATCGAAACTTAATCGAGGTCGAGGGCATACAATTTCAAAGCTGTGAGCAGGAGTGGAGAGGAGGTTATTCATATTTAAAGCAATGGATAGAAGAGTATGAATTTTTTTCATCGTTACGTCGATTTTTTATCAGTGGGAGGTTCCAGAATTCACAAATTGTCTACTCATCTTTAACGCATGCACTATGGAATTTTTTTTTTCTCAAATTTCAATTATGTATAGGACTACTTCAAAATTGCATTGTGATGTGCGGATCCGTCATTCCTCCTAAAGCTCTCTTCCCGTTTCTTTCGTCTCCTTAGCCATCTTTTAAGTCTCCTTCTCTCTGCCTACATCCAGCGACCACACATCCATACCTTTTTTTACGATCCACCCATTAATATTATTGTTACAAAGTTTTTCTTTAAGCTCTCCTCACATCACAGAGATGTGGCAAAGATCATTTCTGATTCAAAATTATTTTCAATTTACGTTATTTCGACATCTTTTTCAACTTCAGCAGATTGTAAACCGTATGGAAATATGAGAGGTTGGAGGTCTAACAAGTCAATATTTTTCATTAATTTTTCGAGTAGGGACTTTTGCTATATAACTTCTTTCCTTAGCTAAAAATTATATTAAGCAAAGGAACCTCCCTAACAGCAGGCCTAACTTTTTAATTCCACTGCAATGCATCCATCTTAAGCGCCATTACTGCTGAGGCAAACGGTTTCCGTGCGCATCATTTGCATATTGTGCAATGAAAGATGAACTTCCCGCGACAAAGATCGCTTAAAAATTCGTCGTGAAGCTGGAGCTCGTGTTGAGCGTGGAAATTAACAGTAATGAAGCGTACTCCATCGCAATGAGTTGATCACGAGTGTGAAATCACTAATTTCCTCAGCCGGATTAAAATGGATTCCTTCACTTCTCTTCCAGACTGCTTCGCGTGTGTGACTGCTATTCCGCCGTGACTGTAATTCTAGCCCCACCCCAACCTCCCTTAATCACTCTTCCACTTTCTTTGCCTCTCTGCAGCAACAAAAATTTTCGATCATCTTTCTCTCCTGAAAAAATATTCACGCCACACTGTCTGATGCTTTATTGGAGTGCATCCCCATCGTTGATATCGATCTTATGTTGCCTATCTCCTTTTTCCCAACTGTTCAATACTATCATATCATATGATTCCACAGATTCCTTTACTATTTCTTTTCCGTGACAGTGAAACATTTTCTAAAGTATTTCAGTTTCTTTTACGAAATCGAAAGTAGAAATAACCTCCTTTCCCTCTCCGGTTCCTTTGCCTTCCTATTTCTTCGGAAAAATATCTTCAAATTGCCATGGTTTCTTACTCTGTCGCTGTCGCTGAAATGAGAGTGAATTTAAATATTTATATATTCATAATAAATGAATTTAGAACTGATGCAAGTGATCATGCCTAGCATATTAGCTGTCTTTTCTGGTGTTTCTTTGGTAGATCGATACATCTCGTTAATGCATATGACCTTACGGAAATCCAAAATCAGCGAATATTTGCATAGCACGGGAATCGATTGATCTTTATTGATCTTTAATCGATTTTTGATCTCCTCTCGATAATCAGTATTTTTTCCCATGTGTCAAAAATGCAGTGTATTCAGCAAAATTCATTGTTGCCTCAAATTATTTGGTCTTGATTTTAAAGATGTTTCTAATATTCACAGTTGTTTTGAAATCATCTTAGCTTAATTTGAGAGGAAACAATTCAGTGAAACCGATTACCAGCCATATGATCATTTCACGAAAGAGCAATTGTGCGAAACAACTGGAATGCGTGTAATCGACTACTTTAAATAATCGTGGATCAGTTAGCTTTTGAGCATTCTTGGAAACTTTGCGTTGTTGGATGCAAAAAGGGGCAAGAGTTTAGTGTGGAACATAAGAGGTGAGAATAATTTTTTCGTTCTAGTTCATTTCAGTTGGAAAATATTTACTATCGAACGTTTAAAAGCTTTAATAAAGTTTTGAAATAATCACCAATTGGACAAAAAATAGTAAGAATTATTATTTTACTGAGAACAGTATAGGGAAAAGAATTCAGAATTTTCCTCACAATTAGAATCGAATTTATTTCAGTTTGATTAGTCGGAATTATTAATAAAGAGAATACTGATGATATGAATTTGATAAATGAATTGAACTATCAGATAATTATCAGATAATTTTTGATCAATTAATGATAGAAGCTAAATGTTCATCAAGTCTTTGATGTATAGATTTTTCGTCATTTATTGGAGAAGAAGTTGAAGTAGAAGTAGAAAAAGATTTAATTATAGCCCCTCGTTTAATAAATTGGAATTTGGTTGGAATATTCTCCCCATCACTATACTGAAGTCGATTGACTATTTTATGAGTTTCGCTTGGATTCATATTCTTTCAGACCGAAATAGTATACCCATAAGTCAAACTCAGAGAGTTTCAAATTCATTCAGTAGGCAGATTCCTCTGGAAACAACATTTGTGTCTGCAACGTTAATTAAAATTTGGAGCAGCAATGCGAATTAGCGTGTCAAACAGCACAGCCAATAACTTTCAGCAAAAACAATCTCGAGTTTTGATTCAGCAGGCGAAAGTCATTGATGCAGAAAGTCGCCTGCTTTCACAGACCATACTGCATTTTTTGATTTACGTGCAATTTTTTTTCTCGTATTGCATTGAATACCGCGTATTTTCAATTTCATAAAACGTTTACTCCATGTAAATGCGCTGTAATAATATATACTGCTATAAATATAGCAGTATATATCATTACAGCGCATTCACATGAAGTACAGCATTTCTGGAAATGTTGTTGTAGAGCGTGTCTCAAATATTGTCATAGCCCTTAGCGGTAATGACTTTTACTGCCTTCCGAGGAGGCAATTTTTATACCGTAGAGTGTTTTCTCTGTATTTTATTAACTTAATCGAGAGAAAATGCTTGTGGTTATGAATGCATACGTCGATGGTTATTCTGCACTCATTAGATTCCTCCAGTATCCGGATATATTTGAGCTGTGCTTACAAGGTTTTCTGAAAGTAAGTGCTGCAACGATACAGTTGAAAATATGTACGAGTTGCAGCAGTTCTGCGCACTGTGTCTCAACAAGCAGATCATTTCCCGCCGATTGAAGTCGGCAAGTGCACAAATTCACTTTCGTCATCTTAATTCTTGAAATCATCGATTATTTCCTCATCATTCCGCCTCTACAATCAAGAATTTATTTTGCATAATCAATGCTTCATTCATCAACCATTTATTGTTATCACAGAGCCCATATTTATGTGTCCATGCAATCGAATCGAATTTATTTTGCCTTTACTTTTGCTTCTGTTTCTATTAAAACCCTAGAATTTAATTTTCAACAGCTAAGAATTGCACTTATTAGCATAATCCTCAAGTTCATGACTGCAAAATCAAACAACACAAGAATCAACTTAGCTCAGTTTACCTACGTCTTCTAATGCTTTGAAGATTTCGTTTCAGTGAAGCGAAAATTGAAACTGAATAATCGCTATATTACCATCTCGAGCAAGAGAAAGATGAATTGAATTTGTTGAGCGGAAATCGCCTATGATTTGAAACATGAGATCATTTACGGTGGAGAAAATAATATGGCGACAAACTCTTACGGCAACAGCAAAAATACGTTTATAGCATTCGCTGGTGGAATGATTTAATACCTCAGATTGAACCGTAAGTTCCATATTGACTAAGTAGCATTTAATCAAAGAATGTGCAGTTCAGGAGCTCATATTTTGGAGCAAAACTCACCACCATCAACCAGGAAACCTCTAGTGGAACCTTACCCATATGATTGCAATCCACCATTTGGTGCCTCATAGTCTACGATAGCTGTTACAGCTGGCAGTAAATTATTTACCTCGCTCGGTCAAAATTATTTCGTTAGTGAATGCGTCACGCCGAAAATCCACACTTTTTTTTGCTCATCTCAACGTGAACTCGTGCACTCGTTCGCCAAACACGCCGCGTAGTCCGGATTACTGGCTGAAAAAAGGCATAGGTAAAGCCGCTTGAAAGCTTCCATATATTTTGCTTGAATAATATTGCTTAATAGACTTTATGATGAGAATGTGCAAATATCATAAAGATGAAAATTCTTTTGAGGCAGCTTATTTAGCAGTTAAAGCAAAACTATATTTTGAGCATTTGAATTATTATATTGTATCAGAAAATGAGTTCCAAATATCAATAACGGAAATAATTGACGTTAAATGATCTCTTGGCTTTGTAGTTCCGTATTTGATACTGGATAGCGATTGTATTTATGAGGAACTATAAAAATGAAGCGGAAAGAATGAAGATTAATTATCGTGCAATGCCTCAGCGGAATCGGGAGAGCATTTAATGTGCATAAAACGCTTTTGTTTTAGATTTTCACCCAGTGACATTAATGGATTTGAATTAAATATTAGAAAATTTATGAGGAAGTGTTCGACTTGAATATCTGGAATGCAGGTGCTAAGTAAATATTACGGGGTATTTCCAGTAAAGAAAATATTGGTGTGCTGTTTTTCATGGTGTTGTTAAGCAATACAGATTAAGGTTAGACTTTAAGTGAAATATCGATATTTGCATTTGAATTGAGCTAAATGATGAGTCTTCTGTGCTCTACAGTTAATTTTCGTATTCTGATGGATATTAAAATTCTTCAGGTTTATTCGTATAATAGTTGTCTCCTTCAGACAGCTATACAGGTAGCAAAATTTGGGGAACAAAAAAGAAAAAACCATCAGGACTGATGGAAGAAACAAAGGAGGCTTAATTGTGCGGCTGTCAGCAATGAATTCAACAACATTCAAGCAAAGTGAGCAGCTGATTGCTGAAGTGGACAAAAAACGCACTCAAAAAACAATAGTGAAAATGGCACCAGATGTAAAATGAAACGATCTTGAACATTAAAGGCTTTTCAGTTAGACGATTGAAATGCGAATTAGGCAACTGAAATCACTCATCATCTCAATTGTCAATGACTATGAGACAATTCTAATAGAACTGTCAGCAGTTATTTCCAAAATATTCGAACGAGTATAGCATTTTGCTTGTATTTTTCTGCAGTAATTTTGTATCATACCCTCTCAGTCTACAGACTACAATAGAAAATTCATTGTTAATTAAACCGTAAATTTTGTGGTATATCTTTAAATTAATATTTAATCATTGCAACCTGTACAAATGAACGATATCCAAAATCGCGCACAGTATGATTCGTTTAGTCGACTTCGCTATCGATTCCACTACATTTAGTACCTCTATGTTTCACTCATAGATCGATGATACGTTGTGACCTACGATGCGCTTTGGAATGCATGAAATTCTTTCTCGTCAAGTGAATTAGAAAGGCAGAGGTGTTTATTTATTGCCAGTTGATGCTATTATCGAAGTAGGATGTCGAGAATTTTTCCATTTTTATTGGAGCGCAGTTTAAGCAGTATATATATATATATAGATATTTTAAATGAATATTAGATTAAATTTTTCAGGAGGAAATCCAGTCAGGAAACACAAGAAGACAGAAAGTACTTCCTAAAACTTTCAACGCCTCTCTCCATTCTAAGTGCTTAACGCTTTTTTGTGGTTTAAGGTGAAAAATTAGCTCATCTGCATCCGTACGCTATGTGGCGTCTATCACGTTCGTTAACGTCAGATGGATCTAGAGGAATCGCTTCGTTAATAGCTGTCACGTTCATCAGCAGCCAGCAAAGATCCGTGTTAAGGATTATGAAGATTTATTGAATAGTCCACGGTTTTTCGGGATTACTTCCATTGAACAGGTTAAGGGGACAACAGGGCCGATATGTTTTCTTTCAGAAGTATCTTTAGTGAAAAAAATTTCTGTCTTATTCAGCTAATAATGAAGAGTAATGAAGAGTAGGTAGCATGCAACGAAATTGATCAGTTAAGTGGTGCACAGTGGTTTTCCACCACAGATATTGGTAAGTATGTTTGAACAATCGAACTCCAATGGTAGTAGAAATTTTGATGTTCAGGATCAGTCTTCTCCACGTAAGTGACGGGCGGCAAACGTGGGTATTCGGGAACGTAAAATAACGTCAAACAAATATTCTGCACTAATTAATACGCAGTATGTCAACTCGCATGGAATCAGCACGTCCTGATCCGCATTTGCTGAACCATCAAAAACAACTCAGCTTCGTAAACTCCATCTAAAGGACAATTTGGAGGCATTTTGTTGCCGAGAATTGTCCCAAATGTTGAGCTGACACAATTGTGCAGTAACTGTTCAGATTCCTATGAGACACATTTAATTTATTGCCAATGTTTATGCAAATATCTTCACGGAAGCTTTGCGGTTGGGTTGCTTTTCAAATGGTCGTGCAGGTAGATGAGAGCTCGAATTACTGGTAACAAATTGTTACTCCTTTCGAATGCTTTTGAAAAATCAATTCATTTCTCTTCATTATTTTAGAACTATTTTAGCTTGAATAGAGATCATTCGCTGTATTATGTCACCGTCGCTGACGCACAACAACATTTTCAATTTGATTGCTTACTCCTCCCATAAAAATTGTTCGTAGCGTATTTTCTTATTGCACTTTACAGATTAAAATAAAGATCCTCTGGTATTTGACACATAATTTTTTATTATCGTCATTCTACCTTTATAAAGATTTTTAAGTTCTCATACCTGCGAGGTAGCCCCCCGATGCCCTAAGCATGCTTGATTGTAATTGACATAGGGTGCGAAATGATTCAAGATTACGCGCAGCGTTTCCAGCTCAACACTATTTAGACAAATTTTCCGAAATTAACAGGAAAAAATCGCTCCATTGATTCGGCAATTTATAAATTGAAACAAGACTATAAGACAATGGAATTTTGGTAGAACGGGAATAAAACGAGCTCCATTTTAAACCTATAAAATACGAAGTTCCTTAAGTGGTGATGTGGTTAGAAGCAAAATGAGACTTAGCCATCCAATTTTTCCGTTGACAGTTTCGTGACTGTTACATTTTAGATCAGTACGTTTCTAAAAAATTGATGCATATATTCCATCTCGAACGACGGTACTAAAATCGCAGTGGTCAACCTCGAAGGATTCTTATCAATCCTTCACCTGAAGAAATTCATCTTGGCTATATTTTTCAACTATTAATTTGAGCAAATATAACCAAGCAACAGCAGCAAAATCAAAAATGCAATATTCCCCAAGCAAAATCAAAAATGCAATATTCCCCATGAGACCTATTTTTTGCGATGATATTTGCACATCCAACAATTTCATTACTCTCAATTTCATCATCTCAATTTCTTCCTCGAAGGCAATGAATTTAATCGTTGAATGAGCAGTAACTTTAGGCGACATACCCAAGCAAAAATGAGAATTTTACAACTGCAAAACAAATGATTAGAAAGACAGAACTGTAGAACGGACCATGGCAGCTCGGAATCATTACCACAGAGCATGACAGAACCACTATGACATCTAAGAACCTCTCTAAAAAATTGCAGCATCTCGCTAGGAATCATCACTGAAAAGCTATTGCGTAGTCTATGAGTCTGAGTGAGGTGATCTTGCCAAAATTTTACAAATCTATAGAAACTGGCACGAATTATGCAGTCTGAGGCACGAAAATGTTTTATGTTTTTATTTCCCATCGTAATGAGGTAGTCAGATGAAGCAGTTTCTGCACATCTTGTTTCGCATCAATTTAAAATATCGCGAAGAGGTGAGATTTTCCCATATATAGATGAATTTCCAATAATTTTCTTGCCAAAGTGAATTCTCTTGTAGGACCCTGAAGATGACTGTTCAGTATTGATGGATAAAGTATAAAATTAGGAAAACTCCATCTGTTTTATAACATTCTGAGCAGCAAATAGAGCGCAAAAAATAAATCGAGGAGTTCTCCTGACCAAACACGCATCACAACAATCACGAAATGCTTTAACAGCTGCTTATTCGAAGCAGAGATGAATCTCATGTTGACTTATGCCGAAGACTACTTCTGCTAGTAGATGAAGTTCTAGGAAAGAATCAGGATACACAACAAGAGGTCACCGCAATTTTTTGTCATATTTCACTCGACCAGACAACGCAATGCTATTCGCTTGGTGCAAATAGAGTAAAAGAAGTCCACAATCGAGTTTTTGCACCTCGTGGTAGCATCCTAAATTCTGATGGACACCTTCAGTCCGTTATTATCTTATTTCACCAGTGGCAAATTGCTTGTAAGGGGACATTTATGGACCTATAGCATAAACTTGTGAACTTGCGGCCATCAATTTCTGACGCCAGCTAAAATAAACGATGTGAATTCATGCAAAAATATGCAAAGACTTTCAGCTGTTTTCAAATAGTTCATACTACGAAAGCGCAGGTCAACGTGGAAATGACACATGTTTGCAAATTCACCTTATATTTAATAATTCTCCCTGAGGTTACATCTAGTTTATATAAATCCCTTTAAGCGTTAACTTAACGGTGACTACTGCAACTCCTTCATCAGACTCTGATATACTCAACGAGAATTTCCTCTTACTCAGGATGTTTCAAATCGGAAGCTTTCGTTTTTTCCCTTAAACAAGTGAATCTCGTCCTTCAGGAAGTAGCTGAAATTTATGCAGTTATGCAAACTTTAAACTCACTTACTAGTCCCATTATCGCATTGAATTCGATTGATCTGTTTACATCAATTTCCATCAACTGCAACACCTGGTCGACATTGGTTCGCAGATGCACTGACTAGGAATTTCGCTAAACGGCTCTCTAAATTCTATTATCCACGTTGTCGTTCACACTGTGACATCATGTTATCCTATGGAACGTATTATAGTTTTGTTGAAAAATGCAGCTATTATTTTATCTCATCTACAACAGATGACGAATAAATTAGATTTTAGGGATTGAATTCGTTCTGCTGTCCACAGCTGATGCATTGAAATTATTCTAAACTCGCAGCCGGTATATTTGTAAGCGTTATTATTGTCACTTAATTTCCTCAGATTTCCGCATTTTCCGAACAGATTTCGGCATAGCACTTTTTTCCATATTACATCACACCGTATCACTTGCGTAGACCAACGATTAGAAGTTTCGGCACTTGTGCCTGGCTGTTGTGATGAACGAATCTGCTGCTGCAACTCCGTCCTGCCTACAGTTTTCTCATTCGATAGCACTAACAGATGCTATACTGGACCCTAAACCTATTTGAAGTTTATTTTTGTATATGGAGTTTGCATAAAATTTAATCTTATCTGGTTCTTCACTCTTGGTTACATAGCACAATTTCTTTTTGTTGTCATCTCCCACATAACGTTCCTTGAACTCGATAGGCAGCGAGAAATATGCTATCATAACACAAGCCACTGCTAGATTTCGAACTTTGTACGTTGTTACTCCGCCATGCGACTCAGCAGCGTGAGACTAAGATTGCATACGTCAAGAGGGCTACAGCACAAGGGGTAAAAGGAGGCGATCTTTGCTTATACGTTGAAAAAAGAAATCTGTTTAATGAATGCACCATAGCTTAGTTCAAAAACTTTCTCTTTTTCACGATTTTGAAGTCTACAGTAGATTTGCGTTAAGGTGGCGTGATATTAGAGGGTCTATATTTGTATGCATTTAGAATATTCTTTCGATGTTCTCAACGTGTGAACCACAAGGGTTGCGGCAGGGGAATTCCGCCGAGTTTTCATGCCGCCAGTATACACATTTCATTAACTGTATCGACTCCTCTCGCCGATAAAGAGTTTTCAACGTAGAAGGCAAACGAACGAACGAAATTAAATTTTTAAGAGCTCAAGTTCAACAGATCTTCATGGGAGAGACCCGGTTTAGCTGGCGATACCTGCTTACAACAAGCTCAGGTGTTGTTCTAAGGAATAAACCCATAACTACAGGATTCTCAGTCAGGAGCCACTATCGCCATCGTACTATTTATTTCTGATCTGGTCTGCTGGACTGAACTGCACTGAGCTGAAATGAACCGAAATCAGCTGAACTATAGGTGAGGCCCCTCACGACCTTGTGAGGAGTCGCTAGTTGTCCTTTGGTGTCAGGCTGCATTGAAGATGTTCTCTTTGCTGGATGAATGGAGCGACGTCACATTTCCAGCGGTCATTCTCTTCAAGCTACCCATAGGGCAAGTTTTTCTAGCTGCTTTCTATTTTGATCACCTTAACATCTGGTTGGCCTCTGAGGCAGTTCTCTTGCATTTCCTCAACTGCAAACATCACTGCTTAAATGTTTTTCAATTTCTACAGTTTCCTTGGTTGGACACTTGATTTGTTCATAGTAGTTCATGAACTTCCAACTATTTTATTTGAATAAGGCCCAGGTACTCAATAGTCTTTCATGGAAGGTTTCTGAATGAAAAAAATATGCATGAAAACATCGAAACAGGATCAATCATCGATCCCAATGAGACTAAAGTACACCACATTTCATTAGCTGCCTGGAGTGGATTGCAACAAGTGCAAACCTCACAATCCTTTCATTAACACACATTCGTTTTTGCACTAACACGATCAACGAAACTCCCGTCAAGTTTATTAAATGTCTCAACGTTCAACATTAGCGATGACCTCTTCAACTTGTTATTTGATTCGTGTTTCAAGGTTTATTGGCCACTGTATTTTGTAAAGCGGCACAAAAATGAAAGGATAATTCAAATGCCCGTCGCTGAGCATTAAAGTTAAGAAATTTGCTTTATGATTTATGATTGCTAAATTTAAATGATTGCTTCATGATAACAATATATTGTGGCGTAATGATAACAATATATTGTGATTAAGTAACATTTAAATTTCCTACTTCCGGGCTCGAAAAGGATTCCTTTCTACAGTTCCTCATTTAGGCACGAGGTGTTCACTTGAAGTTAGAAAGCGCCGATTCTTTATTTCTGTTGAGAAGTTGGATAATGTTCAAAAACTTCCTCATAAACGAATCGAATTTTTATCACTTTTAGTAAAGCAAAATTGCACCGTCCGATTTTAAATGTTTCCACCAAATGCTTTATTACTGATTTATTTTTATTTTACGTTTATTTTTTGCTTTTGCTAAGCTTCCGCTTCTCCATCCATCATTGTGCTCGTCATTTTACAGTTTCTAATCTTAATGTTCAGTGCATCGGTTCTACTCAAGTAACGTGGTGAGTGTTTACGTCGATTTGCACTTGAAGTTCATTTAAAAGCATCATTCGTCAGTCGGCCTCACCGCTTCATCACCACCAAAAGCTTTTCCCTTGCTGTATTATGCTAGCGCCAGCCTCAACGAAGACGGGAGTTTTTGCCCGGATATATTTTCGCCTTTCAGATCCTCATAGACAGTAAAGACGTTGAAGAACCATCATGCAGAGCTTGCCCTCACGAATTTAGTCGGTGCTGATGGTTCGGCAGTGGTTTCGTCCTCTCCCGTAATATAGATCTTCGCCGAGTTTATAACTGATGATTGTAGTCATTCTAGAGATGCAAACGAAAGCTTCAAATGCTTATTTTATGGAGTTAAATATTATCGAAAATGTATTCGTTCGCTCGCATCAGATCATATCACCGTTTTCTTGATTTTTCTGAATTTCTGAAACCTCACACTTCACTGTCGATATTGTGATACTTTTCATAGTTGCTACTGATATTAAGATTACTATGAGTCATCGGAAATAGAATTAACTCAAATATTGAGGGAATGATGGGAATTTGTTGTTTGAAATTTTCATAAAGAAATTTTTCATCATAGTTGAGGCGACTACCACCTCTCTAACATTCAGAAGATAAATTTCTTTTTTTTGTTTTGGTCCAAATATTTAACACAAGGTGAGCATTTGGTGTTTCCGCATAGGTAGAAGGTGCGTATAGGGAATATTTTCGAACCTAATTCGTCTTTTTTTTATATCAAATATGCCTGGAATTATTCATTTTTGAACTGTTACCTTCAAACATTATTTTGGGTTTTCATCAGATAAGCGCACAAAATTTCACCTGTTCGATACCTCTTGGGTGGAAGATTGACGTTGAAAAGTTAATTCTTTTATTTGATATGTTTCTTGCAAATACTTGTAAACAGCGTTCATTACTGAGGCAGCAGTATTTCATTGATCGATTTGATTTTTTGAATTTATGGAATATGGCATGTGATTTTTCAAACTTTCATAAATGAGAGTAGAAGTAATAGGAACTTGGAAGAAGTAAGCACAGCTTCCAGAACGCCTCACCTAAACGACTGTTCTTCACAGCCAACACTCACTACAACCTATTCGCAGCCGAATGGATGGATCTTAAAGATGGAATGTACGCAGTCGTGGATTCTCTCCAAAGGAAGGACCGAAGTGGATCGACAGCAATCAACACCACTATCACTGCACCAAGACGTAGTACCTATTTGGAATACTACATCAGTCAAGAACTACTCTCCACTTCAAGCCAGGGACCGAACTGGTTGAAAACCTGCGAACCAGCAACTCAACAAATGGTACCGTGCTCGTAGCCGAACTTTTAGGCGCAATGATCCAATTCTTATTCGCATTTTCCAGCGGCCAATCGTTAACTGGGCGGAAGGGAAAGTGTGAGAGGTATGGGACGGGTGCTATACAAGGTACTCATGCGATACATGGATCGGACGCACAAGCCATCTTAGGTTGTGTTTCGCCAACACACCCCAAATTCAGTTGAACAGTGCTTGATCTCTCGCAAAAATCACAGCGGTCGTCGGATAGGAACTACGCACTGCCACTCGAACCCAGTCGAGCTGACGAAGAACTGAGACGAAACAGACATCCACGACTGCGCAGAGTCGAACTGCGAACTGCAACGATAGGCGATAACAGTATTAGCTTACAATTTTTGAATCTAGCATCGGTCAAAGAGAATTTCTGGCACGCAGACGCGCTCTCCAGGGCCATCGGAAATCCGCCAATGCGGAACAACGACCAGTTGAGCTCAGCAGTATCAGTACAACTGAAGGTCCTCGCTTTTCTCGAGAAACATATTTGTATAAAAACAGCGGATTGGTAAAATGTTTAAATGGCTGAAACCTGGTTTTAATAAATAAGTGATACTCAAAGACCTGAATTAATGGAGAGAGAAAAGAGTGGGAAGTAAAAACAGAGGCGCTATCGTGAATGCTTCCTTCCTGCTCAATTTAATCATAAATTATCTTATTCTTGAAATTTAAACTCTCATGTTGTGTTGTTCCCTAATCAACCGAGAGCATCCAGAAATATCCACTGGAAGATGTCTCGTCTCGGGTGATTGTTAAACTAAACCTAATTTAATTCCTATACCTTCGCTGCGCTCAGCAAATGCGGAACAACTGAGGAAAGGTGATTCCCCGCATAACGCTATTTTTTATTGAGAAAAAACTTCACTATTCCATTCGTAGAGGATTCATCCAAGCGGCTGCATATTTTTCTCGTATAAACATTGTTCACATAGATAACCGTTTAACGAAGACCAGACAATCGGAAAAAAGCGCGTAAATTTAAGTGCGAGGGAAGAAGAAAAGAAAAGGTTGTATGCGCTCGTATTCGTATGATTGGCATTGATTCAATTTGAGTGATTACATGACGAACACATCTATGCGTACAATTTGCTTTAAAAAAAAAACGCTCTTTCCGTCTTTTAATTGAATTCCCACTCTCACAACTCCTATGGAAATAACTTATTTAAAGGGTCTGAGAAAAATTTCTTTTAAACAAGTCCAATGAGTTATGCGTTTAGCTGTTGCCTAATTTTTTATTTCCAACTCATCTTCTTTGTGTTTTTCCAGCCCTTTTGGGATCGGAATCGCCGGCATCATAGATCGCTCGCCGCCGTATCCAAAGAGTCGAAAGGGTATTTTCTTATCGACTCAGTCAGTTTGATGCGGTCACAAATTTTCAGCAATGTGTGCCGAAGTTGCGGTCTCAAATATGTATACGTTTCCAGCTTAGTAGTTCGTTTCTGTCGAACACAGCAAGCGGTGCATTGTTTCGCATGTCATTTACACATTTTTGTTGATGCAAAAAGCGAAGGAATGCATAGAAATTCCATTAAGTCACGAACATATCTGCAAATGGATTCGTTGGTGTCACTGCATAAAATCTTCGCTGCTATGAATATTGCGACAATTCGCGCGAAAGTTTTTCGATGCTCAATGCAACGATTTTTTTTTTCTCAAAACGATTTCCTTTCTTGCTATATATCCAATATTAGGAATACTTTTGTATATGAAATGATAAAATTGGTGTCTATCATGAAGTTTAAGGTGCATAAAATATTCCCTCTACCACTGCTTAACCGCTGACGCAAATGTGAATGATTAGAGTATGGAGTAACAAATCGGAAAGAATAAGTCTTCTATATAAAACAGGTAGTTTTGCGCAACCAGTACTTTTTAATTTTATAGATGAATGTCGAGCTGTTGCAGGTTTCACTACAAGGGTAGTTGATCTGGAACTCTTTAGGTAGTGAACACGAAAGTGTAATGATTCCGCGGATCGATAGCTGAAGCTGCTGTGATATGGTCACAATACAGTAGAAAAGTTGAATGCAGCTTCTGATTTCAAATTTGCGCACAAAAGGCCGTAAAGAATAAATGCAACTGTGTATAAACAACAAAAATTTCTCATGCTAGCGCACAATGTTCTCACTTATGTAGTGCGCTCTCCATAGCGATTATATATCTGTTAGCAGCTGAAGATTCTGTCTGCCGAACTTATTCTTAGCGTCGGCGTCGATAAAATATGTCTGGAAATGCCAAAACGGAAAGATTTGAAGTCGTATGCGTTCTCTGCCTTCCACGAGAAGTTACAAGTGGAAAGGTCATATATCCGCCCTGAAAGGAGTTTTTATTCGCGACATTAGATGAAGTATGTTTGCAGTCGGAAGTGATAAATGGTCACGTGATTCGTGATATATGATTGTTCGATCAAACATCGGATGATAGCAAAAGCGTTTATTCATTATAGACGATTGAATTTATGATGGTGGCTAGTATACATAAAAATAAGAACAAATGTAAGTGAAATATAAATAAAAATGGCATATAAATACAAATTGAAATGAAAATAAATGTAAATACAAGTGCAATATAAATGTAAATATAAATATAAACAAATATAAGCATAAATATAAGCCTGAATGTAAATACAAATATAATTATATAAATATAAATGTGAGGAGAAATGAAATTTGGCATGCACTGTATATACTAAATAGTACATTTATGGGTGGTGGGTTTATATATTCCACTTCATAGAATCAGGGAAATATCGTCGGTCCAAATGTCACAAATGTGCCGACGTCTGCTTGCAGTTTTCGCAACGTTGTTGATTCACTTCATTTGTACTATGTGCCAACTTCTTCCACGCTGACTAATTTTAGTTTATGCTTTAATGAACTTTACTAAAAATCACGTTAACTAAACAGTTTTCCTCTTGTCGTCTTTATCGATGACATCTGAAAATGTTGCAGAAGTTGAAATTCAGGTGAAATAATTTCGAGTGAATTCACCAACCGATATTGTGGTGACTGTGCAGAAAAAAGCTTTTCAGCTTGGCACCAGCTTTCACAACAACAGAAGCATCATTTTTTGATACCAAATATCAACTATCAGTTTCATTGAAAATTCAAATAACTGACGTCTGAAAATGAATTTTATATAAATCTTTGAATTAATTGATAGAAATGTGCGAACGATTCCTGGTGCAAGCGTTGTTCTAGTGGCAGCTAAAAACACTCAGCCGATTTAGTTGAACACATTTTCGACTTATACCTGAAAACGTCCTTAAAGCTTTTAGAGCCATTGTTCGACATTTCGAGTTCACTAATCACTAAAAAATGCGAGCCCTACTACAAACGTAGAATGCTTTTTGTCATTTTTTGTGACTATGAAAGATCGACTAATGAAGTCAACAATCTCGGAAATCTTCCCTTGAAGAAATCTGTCTGTTCGATCCACCTCCATATTACGTCGCAGGTTTCGCATTTTCTATCTCAGACCATTCAGAATTTAATAACCTTAAGTGGTTTAGATATATCAAAAACATTTCGGCTTCTTTTACACTTATTGTTCAATAAACCCCAAAGGTTTTAATCTCAGGGCTAAAATTGTCTTGGCTTTCTTTCAACTTTAGCGTTCTCGCCGAAAATGTTTCGCTCCAGTATGACTTTAAACTGCTTCTATTCCGCGAGACTTTCAACAAGTGCATCGGCTAACTAATTTATACTTCTACTATTTTATATAAATGAAATTTAAATGACATTTGAAGAGTCGGAAATAGGGGAAATTTGTCTGGAAGAAAAAAGGACAGTGGACAAAAAATACCATCAATGATGCATAAGCGATAGACGTGAATGGTGAAAACACTCAGGTGGCATTATGTTCTATAATTTGGCATTAATCAAAGGCCATACTTAAGTCAAATGGAAGAAATAAGTGTTGAGCATTAACCATCAAGCATCCATTCTTTAATCGCTAAGTCTTGACTGGTCTTAATTACTTCCCACTGGGTAGACAATTTAGTGTGATCGGCCGTCTCGTCCCTCTACTTTGTGTTTAAAATGATATCCTCTAAAACATATTGCTTCATCATATCTCATCAAATGCTTTATGTTTAACTGATGTAAAATATCATGCTAATAAAAAATAGGATCACGACGCTAAACATACATCTCATTAAGGTTAACTGAGAATTATTGTCGGCCCAGGTGCTGAAATTTTCTTGCAGGATGCTGAAATATGAGTTAGGTAATTAGTTCACCTGTGCGCGGAAAAAAATGACAAACGCATTTCTTGCATCCGATTATATTGCCGGCCTCAACACAAGTGCATTACGCTTGTAAGGTAGCGGTAATTTGCATTTGCAAGTCACACTGTGGTGATGCCATATTTGCTGTAACGTAGGTGTGGATATTTTGCAAGGATCTTTGTAGTTTCAATTCGGGAACCTTTGATGAAGTCAGAAAATATAAGAGGAGTATTGTGTCCTATCGGTTAAAGTCATCAAAGTTGTTATATTCATCACAGTTGAAGATTTGGAGATAAGCTCACCAAATTACGGTGGATGTAAAGCGTATCACAGACCGATGACATACACCCTCTTTCGAAAATGTTTTTTTTCCTAAAAGACGCTATGCAAGCTGAAAAGTGCTAAAAAACTTCACTGCTGTTTAAGGCTCATATTCAGTTGCGTAAATTATGCAAAGCAAAGATTATGTAACATTAATAGACCGTTCCAATAGAAACAGCGCAGATGTTGAAAGAAAATTACATCGATGTCGTAATTTAATAGCAATGGTGGCAGAATATGGTGATAATAAAGGTGAAGACATAAAAACAAAAAGCGATCATCATCGGCTACTGCTGAGCAGACCTGAGCTGCAATATTGATGATCCATCGTGATGTTTCAAAATCTATGTCTTCATTACTGTTATATATTGTAAATCGTTGCTGGGAAACTAATCGAAACTCCGAAAAATATCGAAGAACGTTCGATCAAATATTTGTGGAGCAAATCGCTGAGGCCTTTTTATTCCGGTGTTCGGCGTAAAGACTGTGAAAAGTCGCAATAGCTCTAAGAAATCACCTAATAATTATTTCTGATTGAATTAGGAGGCTAAGTGATATGAATTTGATTGTTGGCTATGGATATAAAACGAAATCGAATGCCTTAAAATACGCAATTTTAGAATCACATTTAAACTGCAACTGAATAGAATTTTTGCGAACGAGGTTATTCATTATTCAGGACCCTATAATTGTAGCAGCTTGTGGGCAAAAACTGAATAGAATTGGGCATGTGAGTTTTTCCGGAGCAATGAGCGATGTTGTTGACAAAATACATTGTGGATCACAATAAAACTAAAAACTCGGGAATGCCTCATAGGTGTGGAACTTCCGAAATCTTTTTTTTCTTCTTCAGAATTTTTTTTTGAAGGCTACAGGCTCCGTCCGCAAAATGTCATTATCGTTTTGGGCAAAATTTGTTTCTAATCACCGTATCCAATACTGCTTACTGTCATGCATAATTCTTAATAATAGGGATGCTTGCTTTCTTGCTTTCGATGTATTTCTTTTTGTTTCAGCTTCCTACGCTCCTGCCTAATGCCGGTATCGTATATAGTTATTTCGTGTATCAATATTGCCTTTAAAAATATCAGGTTAAGCTATTTCTTCAAACACTTTTAGCTACCGTTAAATGTGAAAAGTGATTTAATGACAGTCGAAAATGTTCATCGGTTATGATAACAGTAGTAATTGTAGTAATATCTATACAAATGACAGCTGTCACCACGAACCAAAAGAAGTGGAAGTAATATCACTGAGTTCTTTATTCACTGAATTCATTCTAAACTGCTGACGGTGCTGCATGGTGCGAGTTATTTACCATCTGCCCTCAATAGTAACAGCTGTGCTACCTGCATACGCGTCTAGGTGATAGTACTTACAATTATTCTTAGTAATATCTACACTAATGACAGCTGATATCGATAATGGTGCTGATATTATAGCAGTAGTAAACAAATTTTCTTATTTATATTGATAGTAATTAGAAGTGATACCGGCATTTATTACATAAACGTGTGCGTTGATTTAGATGTTAAAGAGCTCCGTTTTTGAAATTATAGCGAGAAGAAATGACTTTCATTGCGTCAAATTGTTATTCGCCACTTATCTGCTCACATTTTTGAGAATAATATAGACGAACGAATTCAGTGGATCATTTTTTATGCTATGTTAAATTCCCATTTATACTGAGTTTTTTCTAAAACTCTGCTACAAAATACGATTAAAAGAATTTGTGATATTTACCAGTTGGGAAAATCTTTCTCCTTAAATGAAAATAAGAAGGATAAAAATTGAAAAGTGGCAAAAAACGTGGATACGATCATATTTCGAAGGGTTTTTTAGAGGCTTCAGAGAGTCTCCATAGAGCAAATGAATTACGTACGAAACCTTCCGAAAAAAACATTTCCAGAAATGTCGGATGATATCACATAACTGACGACGTTTTTAATCTTAAGAGCTGAAACAGTGCACATCAAGTGGTGTGAAAAGAAGTCCGCTAAACAAAGAAGACAATATTTGCCGTGTGGCCTTTAACTGGAAACATTCACTGAAAATTGGGAAAATTTTGGGACAAAAAATCTTTTCGTGAATTTTCTTTGCTCATCGAAAAGTGCGAAGAATTGCCGAAATGCCGAAAACGGTCGAAAATTTTCTTCATGAAGATTTGCAATAAATGCCCCTTTATAGGTCGATGCAAATTCACAAAATGCAACACGACATGTATATTTCATATGTTCAAAAAGGTTTTCATTCGTATTCCTCCATCCCTTTACGGCATGCTCGCATTTGTTAGGAAAATTCATCCCACCAAGAGTAGCATTTGCTCGTTTCATTCTTCGTATCTTTTTGTAACTTGGGACTTATGGAAACAAGAAATTGCTTTTCTCCCGTATTCCCCTATAATCATCATATAAATTATTGCAATGAAGTGTCTTCTATTTCCATAGCTTAGAAATTTTCTATACTGGGTGCAATTGTCCATCGTGTTATGTGACGAATTCATCGAAATTACTTTTGACTAAGTATTGTTCCTTATTTTGGAATAGTTTAGCGATACGTCTAAGGATCGATTCGTAATAGCATATTGAAGTAACTGACGATAACCTATAAAACGTCATCATAATTCATTTTAACATACTTATTTACAAAAAGTGGTACTACGTTCTGAGAATTTCGCATTTCAAATTTCAATTTCATAACGAAATAACGCTTTTCTTAGGGATCATAGCGGAACCTATTAAATTCATAAAGTCTCTACTGCGCTTTATTTGCCTCATTCCACAAATAATTTGGCACATACTAGTTAATCCGTCAACGGTTTAGAGTGATTTCGATAACTGTGATGATACTAAAATGATACTAAAATGATCTTCACTCGCGTTCATGTTTTCTTTTTTTGCACTAAAATTTTTGTTTTTAGGTCCGTTAGCTCAAATTTCGCATGACTGAAAAGACAGGCACAACTTTGCATTAATGCGCATGAACAGGAAGGACCTCATGCGATGCGTTCCATTAACTCCAACTTTGGAAATTAAAAAGAAGTAAAACTTTTAAGGACGGAAAGTATTGGAAGGCAGTGAATGAAATGAGATGGGATTGAAGAATGAATCTATGATGAAAAGGTAGGATTTCCATTAACCTGACTAGGAATTATGAGATAGGAAGTCATATGAATCGAAATAAATGCGTTGAAAAATGTTCATCTAGTTCGGCGAATTCTCGACAAGCGATACGTATGAAACAGATGTACGATGCGGCTGGTAAGGAAATTTTTTATCGTTTCATTTCGACATCGCTTGGAATTACATTTTATTTAAAATAGGAAACTGAGACGTTAAGTTCATTGGTAAACTCGCACTAACGGTTCGACAGATTTCAGTGATGCTTTGAAAAAAGTTACTGAGGAGTAAAAACATAGGGATGCATTAATTTGAGTAATGGTAGTGAGGTGAGTCTGAATTCTCTTTACCTTGCAGAATTTTTTCTTTGCTGGAAATTCAATCCCCTCCCTATCCATCCCCTTCCTCATCATCTGTTCATCAGCTGAACTGCTTGTCTTTTACGCTTGCCTACTCGCATTCCAGTGGCCTAGGTCTGTCTAACAGTTGAGGAATAATAATCTTATGAATAAGTGAATTTAAGATAAAAACGATTCATCGCTTAGCGAAGGTTGCCTTTCTTCTGAGCATATGGCCAAAGCAACGTTCACCTACTTATCAAACTTTCCTTCTATGTTTTCATCGGCGTAATTTAGTCCGGGGCTTCTTAACTCCAGTGCAGTGAAAATCATAGTCGAATACGAATCCGTAGCCACGACTGCTACCAACGCGTCGTATGGTTATTCAGAAGTGTTGTTTGATCTCAGTGAACTATTTACTTTCGTCTTCACTAAACTAATTTTGCGTGGTGTCCATTTTATGGATTCAAATTATGTTTACTTACCGATCGCTGAGCTATCTCATCGATTTTTCCCTCACCATTTCTATTCTTATCGATTGGTGCTCTCAACAAGTTTTTTTGATCCGTCGCAGACAGCACTTGATCCTTTGTATATCTACTTATGGCTGTTTGATCAACTTTATTTTCAAATGACTTTTTGAAAAAATTTTTGAAATAACATTTTGATTAATATGAGCATTTCGCGGAATGAGTTTGGGTCATAATTGAAGAAGTAGGTGGAGGAGGCGTGGAGGAGGGAGAGGAGACGGATAGATGGCGAAGGTTCTTAAAATCTAAAGGCTCTAATTAGCATATTCGAGAATAAAGTCGTATTATCCTCCAAGAAACACTGCCACTCATCGACAGTAAATTATTGCTTTATATTGGAAACTTTCACAATAATTAATGAAATTCGGGAACAAGAATCAGTAATTATTGCAAAATTATATATATATATATATATATATATATATATATATATATATATATGGTCGAATTAAGATTAGCGGTAATTTTGGCTTTGAACAAGTTGTACTGACCGCTCACATTCTTTTCCCCTATTCCCCTTGTGCGCTTGAGCCGTTGTGTTAGTGAAGGTGAGAAAATGCTCTCTACTTTTGCGGCTATAAAATAGCTCGTTTCCAAGGGTTTATGAAAAAACAACATAAACAAAGAATAAAATAAAGAAAAACACGAAAAATTATCCCAATTAAAAATCAGACCCACTTCCATGTTGTTGCTCGTTGTTGATGCTTATTGTGCGATGCCTGCCGTAGTCAGCTCTGAGTTGGCATTCCACCATCGGCCTGTCCCTTTATCCACCGGTGTCGATGCAACGCCGACCACCGTTTTCGTCAACGAACCCGATGATCACTGAGCATCTGTTTGCTTCGACCAGTCTAGCTGTCGCGGTGCTCCAGTTTTTAACCTCTAACCGAGCAGGCGTATCTGTTTTTTTCCAATGTTTAGCAACTAAATGGTAGCTATCGAGCAAATTTCCAGCCTTTAATGATTCTTTAAAGAGTTGTATGAGTCAGATTCTTCAGAGACGATTTTGAGGTGATAGCAGTAGATGGTACGAATATCGATATCGAGGGAATAGTAATTATATAGGCAATGAATAGGAATTAATTTTTTTAAAGGTTGCATCGTCCTATTGCAGTTTCAGATCACCCCATCTTCATGTTAAGATGTTTCCATCTCTCTGGCAGAAATAATGACACTTCAGAAATATTTATCGATCGTCCCTTCCCCTCACAAAGTATTTCTGTCAGCAAATTCTAGCCGATTCGTTGAGAGGATTTTCAAGCGATCATTTTTACGTGCAACAAAAATCGCGAATTATTATCGCGAACTTATGAAAGATTCGTTTTTCGTTCGCACAATAATAACTTTCTAATGCTCACTACGGCAATCAATCCATCTTCATGGATTGCACTTCGGACGCTTAAGTTTTAAAGCTTATTTCAGTTTGTATTTCGATGAAAGACGCGTTTTCCGAAAAATAACCTATGCAAAAACTATAGAGCAATGCTTATATTTGAGCAGTTATGCGATTCTTTCGATTTCAACATAGTTGCAATACACTGAGTTTTGCATATTGCATGAAATAGTTCTTGTTTTTGTCCAATATGGAGAGAAAAACTTATGCAGCCGTCTTAAGAGAATGTCTCAGTTGATGCATAAGGAATCCGAATCAGTTTAACCGATTTTGCTGCCAACAGAATTCCGTCTCTCTCTCTCTGCGCTAGAAAATGATCACAAGTGGATAATAATGAATGAATGTATTTTTCTAAAGAGGTGATTTCCATCCGTGCAATAGAAAACTCTGTCATATGCAGTCGATAGGAATTTTGCCAAAATGAGCTCACCATGAACTCATTCGTAACCACTGCCAGAATTTCTATCAGCTGTTGCATAATTGTTCAACAAGCGCCTATCCTTACAACGTCGGACCTGTGCTCATATGTGCTTATGTGTCCGCTTGTCGGACAAGTTCGAAGTTGAGAAAAATGAAAAGAGAGGTTAAAAAATTGACATTCTTGACCCCTACATGATATCTCGTCATGATCGATCAACTTTGTAGAAGTGGAGGCGAAGGGGAGGGGATGAGGGATCATGCAAACTTTTAAAATTCGGGAGGAAATTAATACAAATTTTGTGCTGATCACATTACCATTTAAAAAATCGAAAGCTGAGAACTTTCTATGGGCAGTTTTTAAATTAACGCTCTTGCTCAGATGGTATCCCTGATCGGATCTGATAGTGATGGTCACATAAAGTGATGATTTTCATTCAAAGGCTATTCCTTTTGTTTCGAGGAACTTCGATTAATTAGCGCAACCTGAATTGTTAGGTTTGCGCAAATTTTCTCAACTGTAAATCTATCCAGTAATTTTACCTGCAAGCTTGTTCGATGTATTTGCTACCTAAATGCAAATAAAGGGTAATAAAAGCCTCTCTACTGTTGAGAATTTTTGCGTTATTTGTTCCAACCTCAGATGATTGACGTAAATCAGAGTCGTAAGGATATAAGCGTTAATGCGAACTACTTCTTTCGCAATATGTTTTGTTCATGATAGCTGTCCATAAATAGTCCCTGCGTACTTACAGAAATTTCCCTCGTCCTTGGCACTTTCTGCTGCTACGATACAGCACAATTCATTAAAATACTTTTATTTCGTTCAAAAAAGCATTTGTTTGCGAGCATTTTTGTTATTCTTTTTCTTTCTACTTTCGAAGAGTTTAAGCCGCAAAACATGAAATATCACAACTTTGCGGCATGAAAACTGCATGAAATATCCGAGCCCATACGAAGCCCCCGGATGAGAGATCAGGCCGTCTCTGCCGCTAATTGAGGCATGCCGAGCCACGGATTTTTATTGCCGCTAAGGCATCCTCGATTAGAGCATTATACTAGTGCATTTGCTTAATGCACTCAATATAGCTCCTCTTACGTGGCAATATTTCAACATGAACAGTGAATAATAAATGATAAGAAAACTTAAGGCTCATGAAAGTTCGAAGATGAAATCGTGGAAACCGATTAAAAAGGAGAAAGGAAGGACGAGGCACGACATCACGCAATCGTTTTGCGATAAGTAATAATGTAAAACTGATCAGTGTAAAACTACTCGTATTGCTAGAAACTTTGAAATCACTAAAAAACAGATTTTTTTAAAGCACTTTGAGCTGGAACTCGAAAATAATTCCAGACGTAACACGAATGCTTAGAACAAATCAATTTCGAAACTTCAACGTTAAGCGTTCATAAAGTTAGGTAATTTTATAGCCATGTCTTAGGCATTGACAATCAAAGGTGCAGTTTTAAGTCTACTTGCAAATACGAATCACTTCAGCGAGCACAGACAACGATGAAAATACCTCATTACTACGATCTTGCTCCACGATTTCGACTAGTAAAGCTTTTTTTTTCTTCTATGAGTTTTAGCATAAGCACCAAATGAAGATTTAAAAGAGGTTTTTTTGATCGTTTGATGTGGATTCGACACCATGAGTGAGATTGCAAACATGAAGCATAAAAGCGACTTCCCTTTAACGCCTCCCCTCCAACCTCCCCTCCCCTTTCCGCAGTTCCATTCTGAGGCTCGTAACACTCCGCCTCCAATATTCAAAGATTTTGCTTCGATCATCTCGTAACAGTTGCAATTTTCCAGTGTTTAGCCAATTTCCTCAAATCATTCGCATTTTCTTATGCTCATTTCTTAGATAAAACGATAATCAAATATCATATAGAATTTTTTTTCCATTTTTCAATATGTTTGATTTCTCTAAACAAATATTTTATTAATTACTGCCTTATTTAGTAGTCTCCTTCATCGTTGGAATTATTATTTGTTTGGCCAAAAACTTCTGGCGTTTATCTTGTTGAATTAGCTGCTTCTCAATATTGACCTAGACTTGTCTCACTCAACACGGATTACTGCGCTTTGCATGTTTCTTTGGGCTAAACATAAAAAAAGAAAAATTTCCCAGACGGCTTTTTCCTCTTTTCGTTTTTGTGTGACTCAAAATCTTCAAATCTAGAAAATTCAAAGAAATCATTTCGAAGGATTTAGCTTAACTTTAATTACTTACGAAAAAGATGCTTGTTTTTCCTTCACATGCGACGACGCTCCATTGAATTAGACATTTCATTATTGAGCGAGATTGAAGGACCGCTGTCAATGTCATTTCCTCTGTGTATTCATTGGAGCATGGAGAACTGGAATTCTGCGAATAGCAGCGTGGATTTCATTATATTGTAAATGATTTTTGAATAACTAATTCAATTCCAGTTAACCGTGGGAAATGTTTTATAGAGAAGCCTCATTTCGGTCTCAACAATTTCTGTTTAAAATATCTATAACGTTTGTTGACGTCTTTACAAATAGCGACTTTTTTAAGGATCTTCGGAGATGCCTTCATTTTCTTCTTTATTCTCCTGAAAGCGGTTTTGTTGTCCTGTAAGTTCATCTATATAGCTTGAATTTCTAGCTTGTTAACAGGAAAGAAAGTTTCCTCCTCATAGGAAATACAAATTCGTTATCGCTCGAAATGACAGAGTGTAGAGAATTACGGAGGAAATTCTTGAATTTCAGTGAGACTGTAGCAACTAACAGCCACCTCTGCAGTGCAGTTCGAGTCAAGAGCCCGTAGTCAGTGTATGTACGTATACGTTATCCAATATAAGTTCATTTTTTAGAGCTAGAGTATTCTATCTATTAAGGTGTTTTTAATGTTTGGAAGTTCCAACAGCCAAATCAATAAAGCTGTGAGCCGTCGTTACTACTGTAGGTGGTGTTCACAGCAGAATTTCGTTCCAGTCGATCATCTAATTTATACGATAGGCCATCACTGATGAGTGCGAATTTCTAAACAATGCTGTTTTCTTGTATATCATATACGAAGAGAAGATAATGCTGAGTGATTTACACTGGAGCATTTTTGAATCGATCTGTACTCTATGGACCCTACTTTAAACCACTATTTGTCGCGTAACCAGCCCGTTGCTTGCCTAACCTGTCAGCCCCTGCATTAGTGTATGGAATTACACCATTAATTTTACTCATGAACATAACCATTTTCACTGACCAACCTTTTATGACAGTTGCGTATGGCACTAAAGATCCAACTCAAGATAGTGACTTCCGATGAAAATCAGTTTGTGAGCTAATATTGTAGTAATCACTGTGCTTCTAAGGGCGGTTCTCATTTGTTGTCCTTACCGCCGTGCTACTAGTCAAATTATGCGATTCTGGTGTGCCTGAGACCTGTACAGGTAGGTCTTCAGCCCGTCGGAGTGAATCTTCACCATTCGACAGCTCTCCGATTAGAAGCTCTTTCGGGTACCTCCGCATTTTCCAGAGCCGATGTGAGCTGCTGTGCTTCACAGTAAACTACTTTGACTCTGCCGTGTTTCTTCGTTTCCATTCGGTTTCTCCCTCAATGCTGTCTCGGATAGAGTTACAAGAGTAGCGGAATTTTTTTGGCTAAATAAGGATGACATGTGGTCTTCGAAGAATTTTTAATGTACGAGTGTTAAAACCGGAGCAGTGGCACCTTTTCTATCGGTATGCAAATGATGTCTCAACTATGAAATTTCAATTTCTTATTGCTATTAAAAATTCATTTCTTACCTAAAGGTTTTAGTTCCTTCTTCGAATGTCTAATGGATTCACTTCGAACATGCGTGGCTATATTTGCTGGAATTTTAACATTTATTTGCAGCGGTACTTCCATCCATTTTTGCAGAAAACACTATATAAGCACGGAAACGTTAGCTGTCGAGCATATCTACTATCGTTGCACGGTAACATTGATCAGTTGAGGATTAAACAGTTATTTGCCCACCTTTTCTTCGTTCATTTCCACTCACACTGATTTGACACCTATCACTTGCCCACCCATCGTACACCTTCCCAGGTATATGAAGAGTAATTGATCCACTTTCTAGCTATACCGTTCTCTTCTTGCATTTATTGATGAGAAATTCAATGGTATTTCGTGCTAGCTATTGCAGCATTCCAATTGTTTTCTGTTTTTTTTTTTTTTTTCAAAGTGATATGCGTATATTTTCGGAATCCACCATGCACGACAGCTTTGATATTCACCGAATTTTTTTTTTGTCCTCAGCGATGAAATGTTAATTCGAGATGTTCTCGGGAAGTGTATTTCATATGCTAATTAATTCGTTCCTGCAACTGTTGTATGGCTAAGCTTTCCGATGCTAAACGCACCAGATGGATATTATTGCTCTGGGGAAAAATGTGGTTATAATGGATATTCGTAAATCCTGGAATCACTTTGAATTATAGAATCAAATCATGGAACATATGGAAGAGGCATTCCATAGTGATTTCTCGCATTTTTTGTAAGCATAAATGTTGGGCTGAGGAAAGGTTCTTTTTCAGTCAAAGAGTTACAACTGACTGCATCTATCTATAAGGATAGTGTTTCATAGCAGACTTCTTTAGAACAAAACAACATGAAGTAGGCTTCTAATGACCTTAAAAGCTATAATAAATAAATTATAGCTTTTAACTGCTTTAATTATGCGCGGCATATGATGAAAACTGTTTCAAATTTGTTGTCTGCACACATTTAGGCTTGAAGTCGACTTTCATGATGTCCCCTTTCCTCGAAAAAGAAAAAAAAAACAATTCTAATCAAATGTGGGGAAAATCTCGCAGTTCCTCTTTTCCTCTTCCACAGCGGGACTATTCTTCGAGCTCAAAGTTCCGGCAGTTTGCCGTAATTTATGAACTGCATTCTCATAAGTGGGCAAACAGCCGAAGCTAATATGCGCGCAGAAACCTTGCCTCACGATTTTTTATTGCGCTTACTGCACTGGTAACGTGCAATTTGGGAACAAGAATCATTTATCAAACGTAACGCCCATTGCGCAAATGAACTTTTCCTTTCCAGTCGGCTCAGGTAAGTACTAATTTTCCACCTTTTCAGATTACTCTTTTCCGATGATATGTAATGAGCACTCACTTTACTGAAACAATCCACGAAAATGTCATATAACTCTTGCAAAGCATTCAAATTTAAGGAGCAAAAAGCTATAACCGAAATCTGCACGCACTCTATTGCTGGGCTTCCAGAAATAACTAAAAGAAATCTGATTGAAGCGTTCTTCTGTTTTCCTAATGCAATATTCGTCTGGAAAATAATCACGATATGGGCGCCGGTTAACAGATTCTCAGATGTAGGTGATTCCCTCCCTCATGTGTGTTCATTATAAGGAATAGATACAAAATATCGATAGGCAATTTCCTGCTAAAGTTCACTAATGTGTCAAGTCTAAAATAACGTATCTGTCAAAGCATTGTGAAAAACAAATAACTGCAGTTAGCGATCATCGAAAACAACGCTATCGAACATTTCACTGCTAACTGCTAACTTTTCGAGCAACTCGCGAAAACAGTTTCAGGAAAGTAGCAAAAGGTGTGTATTCGCCGCCATCTGTGCTAATGGATTCGGCACCGAATAATCTTACGGATCCTTTTAGTTTCGAGCTGAACTGTGGCATAAATGTGCGTAACCATGTTATTTTGCGGTTTAAAGAAATACTTTGGTTCTGGAAATAGTTGCGAATCATAACGGTATAAATTTTCAACAAAATTTTTGGCCACTGAAAGGAATTTTTTAATTTGTTCGATTCTTTGATGTATATACTAATAAGCGTTCCTTCTGCTGTATTTTTTTATGAGAAGGAAGGTTTTTTGCCGAAACGCATAGCTCGTTTGGACGAGGACGACTGTACCGAATGTATCTCACCGCTAAATCTGTTCGTTAGAGAACTTGTTAATGGGAGATGCAGCACATCGTACTAGTAGTACCTCACTTATGCATCTTTCAGAATTTTATCCCGTCTGTAGCTCAACCAATGTCGCTGTTGCCATTTATTTTCCGAAAATGCTCAACGTACTTTTTCTTTATCACTTTAGGTTTATTCATTCCTAGCGTGTCAGCCGTCATTCGTAGCCTATGCTAACCACGCTAATACTCCAAAAGAATTCAGCTTTTTAGTTCATCTATGAGAGCGTTTCTTTTTCAGTAGACTGTAGAAAGTGCTTCAGTGCACAATTAGTAAGCGATAAGCATGTGTTATGTAGTGCTGGCATGTGTTTTTCAACTTGTGTTTTCAAGCAACAAAAATTCAACTAAGAGTTTTCCAAACGATCGAATTTTTTGCACATATTATTTTACGGAGAGGTTTATCAGTTTGACGCTTCATCGCATAGCTATGAGAGGTTTTTAGACAATCTGACAATGATTTGTGGAGTCACTTTAAGAAATATATGCTGAAAAATTTGGCATCTAATTGTGAAATTTTGCTCATTTTCACCTCGACAAAGTTCTAGATTATGTTCGAGGGAAACGAAAAGTATACTACATCATTTTCGACTTTCGACTTCATAATTCGTTTACTAAACGCAGAGATCCATTGCTGGATTTTCTGAACTTATTCCATCTTTTATATTTCAGGAACAATAATCGACTACGTGCCTCTGTTTAATAGAGGAACGTTTATTGATACACTACGTTGATATATTTTCTCAGACTCCATGAAGAAATCAACAGTGGCTTTCCTACGTCCTCTGGCAGCAACGGTGCTTCTCCTGAAGCAACTTCAAACTATATACACGCAATGAGAGAGCTGTTTAGTGCTACATGTTTTAGATTTTCCTATTATGATGCTGGAAAGGTCCAGTGATTCTTAACGTTACAAGCATTTGCTCTCTCGCACTCCTCTTAGGAAAATGAACGGGATGGGCGATAGAGTTGGAGGATGGGTCAGCTTATGCTCAGTGTGAGATGCGTTTGTTTATCTTGAATAGGCTCGTCGAAATGGGAAAAGCAAGAGAGAAGAGCAATCGCGCAACTAATGTATATAGTGAGAATGGAATAATTAGGTGAACAGCTTACTGATTGGATGATATAATGTTGTTCTTTGTTTTCCAGTGCATTTTCTGTGAATGCTACGATAGTATTTTGCCGATAATGTCACATCTTGCTTATTGTAATAGTACGTTTTGTGGCCTTTCCAGACTATCAAAGGAATCTTCGTTTCAAAAGGGGCCTTGTTGTTTTTTTTTTCGCGGCACCTATAGAGTAATGTTTGATCTAAAATTCACCCTCGAGCAATGAACTTTTTAGCAAAATGGCAGCATCCTGTTGGCTCTAAACTTTTCATAAATATTCTTCAACTGGAGAGTGATCTTCGATGAAATGCTCACCTTCTGTTATTTCGAGATTTTAAAAGATCTATTATTTATTTTCTTCGAGAGGTTTTCATCTGGGATTATTGTTCTTTGCGGAAAATATGTTTCGGTTATCGAAGGACCAGTACCTCCACTGTTAGCACAACTCAAATTATTTGATTTCATCGTTCTATTTCTGACATCTTTTTAAATTAACGCTGCACCTTTCTCAGTAAACCTTTGCATCCTCATTGCTCTAATACTCCAACGATAACATCGATCAATGCTGACGATGCAATATAGGTAAAATTTCTCAGCATACACTTTTTCCAATCTGGTTTATAATTTTTTTCAAATTTCCATCCGCCTATTAATTTTGATCATTATTATTATTATTATTTTGTGTGGCGATTTCGACGTATGCGAACAGTAACTCTCTGACTGATAGATTTCACTGCTATTTAATGAATTTAGAAATGAAAATGGACGATTTATCTTTGGTAAATAATTTTTCCTTTCAATCGGCTTCGTCATTCAAAGACATCGAAGACGGAAGTAAGCTTCTTTTGACTTTTCCTCTGTTTTAAAGAATGTTATTTTATGTCCGCTTTGAATAATTGAATATGTTTCGTGTTATTTCGAGCATTTCTTCTGCCCAAAACTAAACCATTATAATTTAAGCTGAATTTCTCTTCTTTGAAAATACATTTGAAGATGGCTATGAAAAATTCACTAAGTTCATTTCGCTAGTGGTAACGTCGCATTTATGCTCCTATTGAAAAATGTAGGAAACTTTTCGAATATTTGGACTAGATCCTCTAATTTTAGGCTGCTGCATTTAGCGTTTACGTTGCCTCCCATGCATTATTGTCATGTGGGGCTACATTGAAAGCTCTTCAGCAGAAAATGTTTCTCTTAATTCAGGAATGATGTCATGATTGTATTTCATTTCTTCAGCTGCTAATGTGAGAGTACGGGGAGATGTTTTTAAATCGTTACCATATAGGGAGCTAATATATATATTCCACAATCAGCTAAAATGTCGTCCTTATATGAATGAACATACATAAAATTGAGAAATTATGGCTGTTGTCATAACTGAGGCCAATATAAGCAACTTCTTGCAGAAATTTTGTTACAAATTTAAAATCGAAGACTATAAAGAAAGATTTTAGATCCATTTATAATTTCGTAATATTTCAGATAGCATAATCATCGAGAATGCATCAACTATTTGCGTTGTTGTAATGATTATAATGTGTATGTGTGGTGTTATTGGTAATTCACTCTCACTGTATGTCTATTGGACGCCGACATTTCGTAGGCGTTCGATAAATCTCTTGTTAGCTGCGTTGAGTGCCTCTGATTTATTCTTATGCCTTCTAGCGATGCCAGTTTTCTCAATAACACAAATTCAGAGTTTTTTGCCTGGTAAGTATTTTTCCCATTTTTTGACAAAGTCGTTTCACAAATATCAGTGATATATGATGTTCATTCGATTCGGATATCCTTAACGATGAAATGTGATGCAAATTTGCGTCGAATTAAAATGAATGTGTTGCGCCAACAAAAACTATTCTTCTTGTTGTGGATAGATGTTACAAACAATTAGTGGATTTCTTTCAAAGATATATATTTCAATTTTATTTCGACGGTGTTTTATTTTCTTTTCCTTTTCCAAGTGAATAAATGAGGTTCTCAAAGTTTCAGTTCATATCGGAAGAATTGGCCGGTAAAAATAATTTTCAGCTTTGATGAATTACATCTCATTACGTTCTCTAAACTTCAGCAAATTCTATTTAGAAATGTCATTAGCGCCAAACAAATATAAAATATCGCAATAAATAAATTAAATAGAAATTTTCTATCGTTGAATTTTCATTGGAATTTTGTTATTTTCACTAAAATCAATAGTCCAACGAGCTAAGAACTCGTCATAAATAAGCTAGAGCAAATGTTGCATTTACACATCAATAAATTGCAGGCCTATCAAAGTATTTAACCGGTCGTATTCTTCTGTTTGCTTATCCCGTTACATTAATGCTACAGAGTATGTCAGTATGGTTATTAGTAAGTATTACGATTGACCGTTATTTGGCTGTTTGTTATCCTTTTAAGGTACGCGCCTATTGTACAAGGTATGGAACATCTTATTTTTCGTCTTTTTTTTTGTTTTCCTTTATTCTATTGCTCGGATGAGCACTTCTTTATGCTATATATAATCTTTAGCAATAAAGGTCATAGTTGAATTTATATAGAAATTTGGAACTTTTCTTTGATTTCACTCAACTTTACCTCATGTGCTTTTGAAAAATTTTGCTTTTTTTGTTCGTCACTGAATAATTTGATGCAAAATGTCGTCACATTCTTTCGATTACATCGAGGAAAAAGAACATTAAACAAATTTGAATGGAACATAAAAAATTAGGCTGGATCAGTCGTGCGAGCACTCTAGTTTCGTTAAAGTCCTCTTCATTTTCTGTCTTTTAAGACTTATAGGCCATCAAATTTTATCCGTGATATGTCACCTTGCGCAGTAATAATTATGAGCAGCAAATTTTTGCCTCAAATTGAGTTTACGACAACTAATTTCAAGGCTAAAGATCCTCTCAAAATTTGTCCATGAAGTTGGAAAAAGGTAGCTCCAGGTTTCCATATTTTCAGAGGAATTTTTGCATGCAAAGCTGTTCTTACATGTTAAAAATTGCGTCGAGTTTCCAAAATTTGTCGGTCATATAGAAAATCTTCAATCTCATTTCGAGTACGTATTTTTCCCATCTCTGTATATCCAACTCGATCTTTTTAGACTGAATTATTGCGAAAATCGGGATGAAAGGAAAAACTCGACCGGTCATTGACGCTTTCAGGAATACAAGAAGCGACTTTGAGAAAAATTTTTCGTGAAAATCGAATAAATTTTTTTCTCAAAATTTTCGGAAATACAGTGAATTTTTCTTCGTCATGACAGAAATTATGAGCTGAATTCGAGCACTGTGCACTGAGGCATCTCGAAATTCATCTTCATTCACATTTAATGGCTGATTGTCTTTAATTAGCTATCATCAAGTGACCCGGATATATTTTTTCTTATTAACGATTAAAATTTAGTATTTAAGGAAAATTCAAGGACTAATCAAGAATGAAGTACTATCATATTTATATGGGAAAAGTTGCAAAGATGTAAAAAGAAACCATATTTTCATTATTGCCAAATTTGCGCACCTTTTTCACAAAGTTTCAAATGACTGAACAGTTGAAATACCTAAATGCCGTACTGTGGAGAAATGTTAGTAATCTCTGGCAACTTTACTGCCTTCGATGCCTAATGAACTCCCTCCCATTCATCCGAAAAATCCACAAAGTTTTATTCATTAGCCATTATTTTTAATGAGCCTTTACTTGTGAATATTTTTCTCAACCTGGTTGTTTTGTTTTGTTTGCAGAACTCGAGCAATGATAACTATAATATTGATAGTATTCTTTTCGATCGTCTATAATTTTGTACGCTTTTGGGAGTTTACTTTAGACGATTCGGGCGGAACATCATCAATCGAGGAATCAATCATACCACTATTAAGGGGTGATCCCCTATTTATGCTTCTTTATCAGAATATCGCCACTCTAATAACACAGTTCTTTATACCCCTTATTGTACTTTGCTTCTTAAATTTACATGTAAGCGATTAATTGCATGGCATCTTTTACTTTCTGTGAGATATTATTTCTATAGCCTCACATAAAGAAGCGTCAATAAATTCGACAAAAACCATTCTATCATGAAATGAAGAAATTGCTTTCAGATTCTCGAGAGTGATTATGTGCTGCTTCATGCTGTACCTCCAGTTTTACCCCTTTCTGAGTGTCAGTAGCAAATTACACCATGAAATTCTTCATAGGATGCAATGAATCAATTATTTCTCACGACAACTTTCGAGGAGTTGATTACATTGTTTTGGTTCATAGAAAGAGACATTGTTTTTATCATTATCATTCAGCTATTTCCGATGACATTTCGCATATTTTAACGAAGTAAGGCAAATCGCCGAGTACGCCTTTTATAGCCAGATGGCAGCTGCTATCCTTGAAATTCTTGAAGTCAGTTCGTGTACTTCAGTTAATTGGAGCTTCCATAGGTTTTTGTTCATCGCTTGACTTCTGCTACAGCTGAAATGTGCGAATCTTTCCATTTCCATTTACAAGTTATACGTGGATGCCTAAATTCCTACACAGTTTTCACATCCTATATGATCTCTGGGCAGAAATTCATCTCATAAGAAATATGGACATTGAACACAAAAATTCTTTTAAAGAAATGTCTCTACACTGCAGAAATTCCATATTAAATGAATATTTGGTTGTTATGGGCTACTCGTCGTTTTCGGTCCTTTCTGGTCTTCTCCGATATTTAGATATGAAGTTGTTTATGTCTGGAGGTGGACGAAGTTCAAGCCGTTGATGGGCTTGAACGATTTCATTCGCTATGAAAACACAATGAAATTCGAGCACGTGCGATAAAAACAAATCATCGTAGTGTTTTTAAAGAACATAGTTGTTCTTTCGGGAAAAAGCTGATTCGTCCTTTTTTAAATGATATAGTAATATTTTTTAGGCGGATTTAAAGTTTTATGTCGAATTTTCAAGGGCGGATTGTCTGAGGCGTAACGTCCTGCACGATATTTTCATATAGTGATATTGGCTGATAAGAACAGCTAATTACATCTACATCAACGCTTAATACACTGATAGCAGCCAATGTGACTAAGGCTGGACTGTGTTCTTCCAGGTTGCGAGGACAATTCTAGAGGCTGGTGTGGAACGCCGTGAACTAGTGGCATCAGAAAGGCGCGAATATCGCACTGCAAAAATGATGCTTTATGTTGTCATTGGTAAGAACATATTCCATTTAATTTGAAAATGCGATCACATTGATGGATTAAGAAGATATGCATTCCTTATCTTATATCCCCTCTTTAGCTAATTTATAGACTGTCGAAAACTTCTATTATTAATTTTAGGTACGTTTATCTTAGCAATCTTTATAAATCATAGGCTCAGGTGAATCATCTTTTGCAAATCATTTTGGAAATTTTTATGAAACAATGAAGATATCGCGGCCAAAAATATTTCTAAAGAAGATCGCTAACGATAAATGAATTTCTAATATTTCAGTGATTCGAATCGAAAATTTTCCATCCTAACTCCTTCAAGCAGCTCTTGGATCTTTTTTTTTTCATTCACATTAACTTCTATGTATATAAATGGTCGGAATAATTTCTTAAATATTTTTATTTGCAGTATTTATATTTTGCTATGCTCTTAGTATGATTCTTAATGTTGCTGAGATTTTGGACGAGGATTTATTTCGACAACCAATCGGCTATCTTCTCAACGACATCAATAACATTCTTGTTGTTATTAATTCGTCGTCATCGTTCATTTTCTACGTAAAATACTCAACACGGCAAGTATCATTTATATTCATTACCTCAATTATTTCATTTCTTCACTATCTGATTAATACATATATATATATTACTATTATCTTTATCTTATCCATCGTTTTGCGCAAAAAAGATATACATATCAGTTGAAATAAGTCCTTTATTAGGACGGCATTGAGTATATGGATAAATGAACTATCATTGAAATTATTTTGGGGATGAAATTTAGCTATCCTAACACAATTACTCGCTATCATTTATAATGAAAAAAAGTGGATTATGAGTGTATTCTGCTTGCTGTAACATAAGAAACAAAAGTCAACTCGCGCATTGTTTTGTAAACCATTTAGAAGCTATGAGCTTATCATGGTCGAGTTTCATTTCGAGCATTTCATCTCCAGTTAGCATTTAAAGTCAGCTTGATTTTCAAATTTCTGCCACCGGCATATAGAATCACTGCCTTGCAGTACGCTCAAACTGATCTAGGTGCCCAATGTTTATGCGCCTAATAGATGAAATTGATCCTGAAAAGAGATATGATCCTTCGTCTAACATGCATTAGTAAACATTGACTTAACAGTTTCTGCGAAACTATGAATTTACATATATCAGATTTCGTGCGCAGCTAAGGAACGTATGCTGTATTCCATTTTGCACCGCACGTCTTTCATGCTCCTACAACGCCAACTGTCAAGATCAGGCTGCACTGAAGCCGCGTACTAGCTTTGATGTAAGTACACTGCGCAGCAATCTACCTTCTCAGAAACGCAGCTCAAGCTGCAGCGAAAAGAAGGCCTCACGACTCGACCTGTTCACTAAGCTCATCGAATGTGACCGCTAATCAGGATGAGGCAGTCAGTGAATGCCACTGATATGAATGAAAGGATATCAGGAATGAGGTTCGAAGAGGTGCACTCAATACACATCATTCTATGAGCGCCACAATTCTATTCCGTTATATTTTCTTTGCTGCTATGAAATCCGATTTGTGTTTAATCTTATTCGAATAATGCCTTCTTTGTTCCAATCTTCACAACTCTTGCTAATCCTTTCCGTCAACTTCAGATATTTCCATGTTCACTTCATTATTTCAACCAGTGCCTTATTCCGCTGTGGGAAAAATCGAATGACACCATAATTTTTATATATGCTTTTCGTTACGGAAGAAAACATGATCGCCTAAATGCAGACTCGTAATTCTTGATGACGAGGGATGAGAAGGAACCGAAAAAATGTGTGGGAAATATTCTCAAGCATTTCGAGCTGCGTCACACTCCTTGAATCCACTAATTTGTCGCCTGGTATAAGGAGCAAGTATCGGTCGCTTTGCCTCATCTTCCTCTCGAAAACTGCAACCATAGCGATATTTGGCTAATGTCTTCAAAGGATGTCAGGTTTCCATCCGCGATAAAGCACAAAAACGCTTTCGGAAGCGAGGAGTAGGGAACTTTTTTAGTAATATTCGTTGAAGCAATAGGGAGGTTAGGAATTCTTCGCTTTATTACATTGATCGAACACATTAAGTAGTCGAAATTTTTTCTCAGATATGCAGTCGTAAAGTGCCCAAATATGGCTGCCACATCAAAATGAATATTTCGCTGACATGTTCAACTGCATCTCGTCCTACATGCGTTCGAACTTTTCCAATATGAGCTTATGTATCACCTAATATTTAAAGTAGGGGCGTTTGTGCTATAGTGTTATATACTTTTCCAACTAGATGGAAATAAAACGGTACCTGCTGAATGAACTAACCAGGTCATATAAGGCATCAAAAATTTCCTGTTATTTTTATTGTATTTTACGGTTTTAAGATGTAGTCATGCAGCTTTCGTCCACCCATTCCATCTCCTAAAGGTCATATAGTGAGCATCAGCCGAAAATAATAGGCTATTAATTTGATGACCATTCGACATGCCTCTTGTAAAATCTGCAGAAATCGTGACGCTTGCAGTTTCAATAAGTGCTCAGCAACGGTTAGATTCACACTTATTCAATATGCAAAACTGGCCAACTGAGACCGCAAAATCTCTATTTATTACTGTATATAATAACAAATAGTAGTGAATATGAATGAACGACGAAAATTAGCATATAAATTACTTCGAGAAAACTTGCAAACAAACTGCAGCGGCTATCCATTAAGCTATACTTTCATACCCATAGGAATAATAACAAATAAATGGAAGCCATCCGTCGATGAAAGTAGAGTTGTCAAAAAACTGCCATTTAGCCACCAGTCAGCAGGTTTATCGCACCAAATACTCACTTCTCCCCGTCTTTTCACATTTCATGAAGAAGATGAGTAAATTAGCGAATAGCGCAAAGACAGCACGCATTTTTTCCTCCAGCTTTGCAGACTTTTTGCAAGTTTAGGCAACCAAATATGACAATAAAAATTTGCAGTCAATGAACGACCGGCAGTAGTCCCCGAAAAAATGGAACAATTTCTAATTTTACTTGCAAGGTTGTATTTTGCATTAAAATGTGATATTCGAATATGAAGTCTTCTGAAAAATTTTTCCATAAATGTAGTGGTCGTTATTTGAATCGTGGTCGTTACTGGTATAATTGCTTCATTTTAACGAATGATCTCATCAGCAAATACTCGTTTGGGTGCTATCTGAATTTCATTTCTAGTCATATTATTCTTGTTGATTGCCTTAACTGATGATATTCTATCGTGTTCATTTTTTCGATTTTCAAAGCGAAGAAATTTCAATAAAAATATATTAATATTCTCGACGCTATTGTTCGTAAGGTACCGTTTTTTGGCACGAGGATAAAGAAATAAGTTCCCAACTATGAATATAGATTTATTATAAAGAATTTATGAACAGCAGGAGATGTATTCCATTTATGATAATTTCAACGTTACTGATTGAATTTCAATAAATAGGAAACTATCATTGGCTAAGGAAAAATCCATCAAATCCATATGAAAATTTTTTCCACTGGATTGAAACTGATGGAAAAAGCCTTTGAAGAATACTTATTTCCTGAATTTGGGAAATTATTTTTATGCACAATCGGACGTAAACTTTCATTGCAACTGTTTCTATTTTAACTTCCTATTAATGCAGATAAAGAAATTCAATAAAAGCGGAAATAATGCCTAATGAAGAAAATTAGTGTTAGTCATTGTTGAAAACTACACCGAATTTGCTGCTGTCTTTGGGGATTCCCTATATTCTTGACTCTATGTAGAGGGTAAATGCAATATATTCTTTAATGGTATCAGAACTTAAAAGAATAAAGCAATGAAGTGTGAAAATAGCACCGTTTTTAAAGAAATTATGGTGTAAAGAATCGTGGCATATGAAGAAAAATGCCATTTCTTTTGTTGACTAATATTCCCAAACGTCATTTGCATGCGAAGAGCAATAGAATCTAAAATTATAAGAAGGTTTGACATAATAAAGAGTGCTCACTCTTTTGGGAATCCACGGCATAATCCTATATTCTACAACACATTAGCGTATGTCAACACGTCTGCATATGTCAACAAGATCCTAAACATTATCTATACAAAATGAATGAAATTCTCACGATCCACTCAATAGTCAACGTTGCCAATAACGTTTTGTCTCTGACAACAAAACTGCATTCAGGCAAAAATCCCCTTTCCCATGTTTGATTTATTAAGAGATCGTTAAAGCAGGCAGTTCCATTCGGTTACGAAATAGCCTCGATTTGAGGTTTTAATTTTCGGATGAAGGTGGGATTCCCGTAAAACGCAGCTCTTTCCGCCTATTTTCTATAGAATTATGAAATCTTCTACGAACCCGACAAATCTTCAGCAAGATCAAGAACTTCGAAGGAGCTGAGCGACTAAAATATACGAAGATCCCATAATGTGTGTCGAAATTTAACGTGTTAAAAAAACTTCCCTTTTCATATTCATAGATGATAAAGACACAGTTCTCAACGATATGCGAAGAAAAATTATTATTTTCCAAATCAGAGGATTTTTATTTATCAATTATTTTGAAATTAAAAATTAAACTAAAAATTAGAAATTCAGAAATTCAAAATTAGGAAATCAACTTTCAAAATGCCCACATGATGATGCCGAAAATGCATTTATATTTGAAGTGAAATCGCTCCAAACAGACTTTCGGCAGACTGATGTTTATCCTCTTTGAAAAACCGCGTCTTATGCGTATTTATCGCCGACAGAACCCATACCTCCGCAAACAAAATGATTCTTTTGACTCCTAGTGCGAAATAGAATAGCTCCAACTACTCTTATTTATCGTTTGCTGTTAACGTTCGCATTGTTACAGCGACATTTCTCTGTAATTTTTGCACGCGTGCAAAAAATTCTTCAGCGAACTTCATGTAAATGGGCCTCGACCACTGAAATTCAGTACTGCTGTGTTTTAGAGATACAATGAGTGAAATGGAGCGAAGAAAAATGACTTCAGCATTTCCATTGAAGAAATAACGTGTCGTTTGTGGAAGGGTTTCGAGTGTTGAATTTTTATCAGAATTTTAAATATTTACTAATTATATCGAAAGAAACTTTGATAAGATGAGCGGAAATAATCTTCTAGCGATATATGAATATACTCTGATCGATGCAATGCAAAGTGATAATGAGGTGATTAATGAAGTTTTTTATTTCGTCTTGCTTTTTGCCTTTCGATTGCCTGCAATAAGAATACTTTCATTTTATGTGTGCATAAATGATTTCATGAGACGATAGTGCATCCACATAAAACTATCCCAGTAGCATTCTGAATATGCATGTTTTGGTAACAACATTTCATTGAACTGTGGAAATACATACTTCTAATGGTCATTCTAAAACGCATTGGAATATACTTAACGTTTGTGAAATTTTGAAATGCCCCATTTAATGTTCTCAATTGTGCAAAATCGTTCTGGCGATTATTCTATGAGAGTCCGCCCATTCCTCGATCAGTTCATTCGTAAATTGTACCTTTTTCGTAGATTTATATTACAATGTTGGTGCATCTGTTGTTGCATCGTGCACACATTCAACCCCTTATGAGCGCAAACTTAAGCACAACTTAACAAGAACATCAAAAAAGCAATCTTTTACGCTCCCCTAACTATGGGAGAGATCTGACATATGTGGATTAAATAATCTTGCACCTATGTCATTTGGTATTTTAGTCATCTCACGAGAAAGTTTTAGAACTTACGAGGAAATCGCGATACATATAGAATTACACTAACATATTTTAGCCTACCCTATCATCTTTCAAAACTCTCCAGAAATGATTGCTCACCTCACAACTAGTAGCACAACTTATGTGGAAAAAAATTCTACCGAAGCAAGTGGGCGCAATCTCGTTCGTACCAGCAGAGCCGAATGCGTAAACCCTTTTCGTCAAGCTAATTAAAGTCTTTAGAATGCTTACATCAAATATAATTTCGTGTTTTGTTGCTCTAGCCAAACTGTTTTAAACGATTCTTTAGGTGACAATGAAAGATAAGACGGGCGGACACAGACAGACACAAACACAGACACAAACGCACAGACACAGATACGTCGTCGCACGAATAAAAGGCAATGAATGATATGCTCCAACTGTAAATATGCACACAAGCGTAAAACTTAAGCAGCCACGCTAGAAAACCATGCATAGTATATGCATCTGTAGCACCACCGATTGCACCAGACATTGCACTAAAACTTCAAGGAAATGGTAACATGCCCAATAATGCATTCGTGTTGGGACCGATCGTTCCCTTAGATTGTCGGGAAACGCTTCCTTGCTGTATTTTCACCAACTGTAAGATTAGTAGTACCGGAACATTGTGAATTACTACCCGTTCGAGTAAGTAATACATTCAGCTTGTTGTTTCTGAGGAATAACGAACTTGTGAAATAAAAATAAATAACGATGGAGGTAAAACCAGAACCCACCTTCACAAGAAAATCCTCAGCAAACGCGCTCCTGAAGGATGTTTTCTGCCCTTCTGACAATTCGCCCAGTTATTCTTATTTGTATGATAAGCAAAGGCAAACCAATAGTCCATAATATGACAACAGCGCCTTCGAAATTCTATTTTCCCTCTCAGCACTCATTTGTTCAACTCGATATCTACTTGTTTTTTAAAAGAGTGCCGAAATCTTTGGCATGTAACCATTGACGTAATGTTCCATAATGTTTTAAATACATACAACACTGCAAAGAACGAGTAAAAAAGCACTGGATCATAAACTAACCTCATTTGAAACGACTTTACGATCATAGACCCATCCGAAAAATGCGAAAGCATCGATAACCAACTTTGATATATTGTACTCATTCACATATTCAGATGTACGATAATCTTGTGGAAATACATGATGGAAATTATGTCCACCTTCACCCATTGTGATTGCAGCCAGCTATGGTGAAGTTTTTCAGAAAATTCCGTCTTATTGAAACATTTCATCAGCATAGTTTAATCCTCTAATAGGATTACTTAAACTAATAAGCAAAGAGGAATATAAGGAGGGAAATTAATAGAATTTCCAGACGATTAGTTAAATGTGATCATTTTTTCACCAATTAACCTTACGCCTTATCACCTATTGAACGTATCATTTCGTATTTATCACTAATGCAAAAGTGATAACATTCGCAGATTAGTGCTGCTCAATAGTTGAATTCCGTGAGCATAAAAAAGCGAGCAGAAAAAATTTTACGGCCGTAGTTTAGCCTTGGCGAAAAGTTGTTCCTGAAGGAGACAGTGAAAAAGCCTTGTGTGAATGCCAAACTTTTCCATCCATTCAACAACTTCAGTTTATGCATAGGCAAAAACCATTGAAGATTCAAGCAAACATTGCCAGAGATCATCTTTTCTCTCACTTTTTTTCAAATCATACATAAGGACACTGAAATTCCCATGTTTTGGAGGATTCTTCTTTCGGTTCTTCATCATAATTTGCACATTCTTTTATTGCTGCTAATAAAGCCTTTCGTTGATTCGAATACCCCTCAGCATTTAAACTGCGAAAATAAGCCGTAAAGGTTCGAAATTGCTGAACAATCAACTGATGCATCAGGAATATTTTGATGGCGAAAGTGTAGATTAGGAATAGCTCAAAAATGTTGGCACTTAATCATATTTGCTAGATACAGCGAGCACTATCAACACGGTAATCAAAAAAATTAATGCTGTTTTATTTTCAGGAAGAACGGACCTAAACAGAATTCCTTACTGATCGACTAGATGCTTTCACTGATGCAGAAGATAGACTTTAAGAACAAAAGCTCCTCTACAGGCTTTAGTGTAAATACGACATTCAGTGAAGAAATTGAGTGATTCATACCGAAGAATAGGGATGGGGCTAAACATCAGCCATGGTACGATGAGCAGGCTACTGAGGGAGAGAAATTATAGGTTTAATGTTGTTATGTAAATTAAAGAAGTTCGAGTAATGAGAGTGTTAAAGAATTTTGTAATGTTGTTGTTGCTATACAATGCACGAAACGTTAAGGATTTGAAAAGCTTTTCGCATCTAACAAATTCTCCAAATGATAGCGCTATGTTATCCTCGTCTGAGCAGAATTTAAATAAGTCGATGAATCAAAAATTCCTTTAAAACGTTTTTCTCGAATGCAATTAATTATTTTTCAAGGTAAATATGAACGTACCACATAAGAATCAACCGCAGAGATCTCCTCATCGTATGGTTTGAAGCCCCATTTATGTGCTGCTGAATTAATAAGCCATGTATCATGTAAAGTGAAGCAGTATCTGCAAATAACGCTAGAAAAAGTTATTTTTGTAAAAAGTATAAGATGTGAAATGCCAAAGAACTTAGCCATCATCACTGATTGTTGATTACTGAGGAAATTCGTATGCGTAAAAATGTTTGTTTTCATGTTGAAATATTTGCAAATATAAGATTAGTGTACATTGCATATAATATGTACAATTCATTGCATTTTAGAGTAGTGTAATTTCAAATTTAGTGACATTGATATGAAAATGTTCAATTAAGTGAAATGAATTTGGAAAATATAAAATATGCGTGTGGAAATTCCCAGGTTTTCAGCATTTTTCATTAGTGTTACATGTCATAGGAGGGATATTCGCTCGAGAGAAATTCCCCCAAAAAGTGCTCTTGATTTCGTTCTTTCGTGCCTAACAATGATACGTGCCAAAAGATGATGATGAAGCAACCAAATAATTCAAAGATATATTTCATATGCTCACAAAAATCAGGCAGTCAAAGAAAAAAACGAAAAGCGAAATTCATTCAATGTCGCGACTACTCACGAATATCGTACGGTTTATTAGCTTAACAGATAGATAATTTAGGATGTATTGGGGTAGATATATGAGGGCAAAAGGAATACGCATGTGCACGAAGACGTTTCTGTGATTAATGCATGCTAAAAGAAACATCGTAAAAAAGCGTCGGGCTAGCGGCTTCCACAAAGGAGAATGCACCGAAAACCTGGCGCTGCTCTCTTCATGAGTAGGTAAAATCATTCAAGACGGATTTGTCATGGAGGTATGATGGTGACAAACGTAAGCCCCAAAGACCCTATAAAAGAGATAGCTATGACCAGCTCATTGAGGGATTACTTTTAGTGTGCTGCGAAAGCGCATGACCGCTCGTTATGACGAGATATATTTTTCTTCGATGGAAGTTTTTCTATTGGTGCAAATTTTATATGTTGTGTCCTGCTAGAATCGTGAAATTGCTAGGAAGGCTAAAATTATGGGATTGATAGCACATCCCTATCTTGCCATGTATTGTTGCATTTTGTTAATCGTAATTGTGTATGCTGAGTCGTAATTTGGTGCTGAGTGTTCGATACTGTTGTGCGTGGTAACTGCGATCTTATTGTTCGGCGTATTATGATCCAGTAAAATGTAGGAGGTTTAATTACCCAAGTTTGAGATTGGGTAAGGACGAACGTTGGGGAGAAGCAAGAAGGAAGGAGTTGTTCAAGTGAGAAAAAATCGTCAACACAGCAGAATTGAGCGAACAGGCCAGTTAATTTTTACGACCTTCAGAATATATTCGCTACCGCGTCGGCGGAAGTCAATACATTCAATGTTGGTGAAATCAAACATATGAATCTGTACACTTGTTGTTGAGCCTTTTTTCTTATCCATTATCATATCACCTTTAAATGTTCAAATTTCCTCTAAAAATCTTATTCAAATTCATCATGAAAATCTAATTATTATAGCCTGCTTAAGCCAAATATTAGCTTCAAGTGTGATTTACCGAGTGTAGAAAAAAACTGTGCACATTCAAAGTTGGTCTAAACACATCGCTTTTTCTAAATATCATTTTGATCACAGCAGAGCACATCATTTGCTGATGATCCCCGAAAAGTTGTGGAAACGGCAACAAACGAAAAAAAAACGAAATTTCGCTTAATCAGTGGATATTATGAAAATTGTCTTCATAAAAGCAACTATTTAAATGACTAACGAAATAATGAAGTCGTAACGACCAAACGTATTCATATTTTGAAATGTAGGAAAATTTTTTAGTCTGTCGGATAGACTGGCGACAAATCCTAACTATTCCATAGTTCAAATATCTAGAATGCCATCAGTACATTAGCGATTGTTTATCTTTGAGGTACGTAAAGGTTGCGGTGAAGGAGGATTTCATAAGAATTAGACAGCACTGAAATCGCTAACTGCCAGTAACGTTTGTTTGCATTATTGATAATAGTGAAAAGTAAATGGTACTTTCACCTGAACATTGAACATGTCATAAATGCGATGAACGGTGTCTCTCTCCACAGATAGACAGGTATTACTGCCGGAACAAGGAAACAAAATATCGGTACCAGCAATAAATAGTACCTGTAGCAAAAAAAGTAATAATAATTATTACTGTTGCTGCTTTTTTAAATCAAATTTTAAATAGAATCGAAGTCATTGGGCTATATTTTCACCTGATGATATGCAACCGTTATTTCCTTAAGATTCACAGCTTAACGAATTTGTCCAGAGATCTTTGTTAGTGGGCCTATCTAGGTCTTATTTTATAACAGTATTCAATTTATTGTACTTGTAAACCTATATTTATTTCCATCGGAACGTATTTGTTCGAAACTGTTACAAAAATTCTGTGTGATCTTCTGATATTCTGCAATGAAGACATGCCGACTTAGCCGTTCCCTCCTTAATCTCACCCTGCCCTTTTGCCGATTGTTTTGGTTGCTATGAAAGCTTCCACATATAACTTTATGTTGCTCCTCACGCTGTTTTACCGTTGTTCAAAGTGACATTCCCATGTTAGATTAGATTTCAGTGTGAACTGGAAACGAACAATAATCCTCATTATTGAGGTCGTTGAAGGTTGACGGACCTGCGTTGGAACATTAGCACTTTGTCGTTGAGGAGGTCGCTCATGTCGATAGTGGCACCTTTCCTCTTCAGGTCCGGATGCTTTCTTACGAGTAGCCAACCCATATGAGAGAAGAAAAATCCTCTATAACGATCCTCTCATAGTGCAGTTAATGAAAATTTTTGTGATCTTCTGATTCGGTTCAAAAATGAAACGAGAAGAATGTATGAATACACAAACAGAGCCGGATGTTTGCTTCCATATTATCGACACCCTACCGATACTTCGCTGGTTACAGCAGTTAGTTGAGGTAATTTGTTGCCACTTTTTGAGATGAAATTAAGCATCGAAAATCGGTTAAGATGCCACCAATCTCATTCGTCCATTTAAAGTTGGATGGCAGTAGGAAATTCATGAAAGATTTTCGGAGACGAACGGAAATGATGACTGCTGCAGTCTTCTTTCAGCATGAAATTGCTCTGTGCATTTTCTTTTCGCCACAGTATGGTCACGTAAATATTATAAAGCTCAAATATCAATCTTTCATGACATCCATTCTGAACCGACCAATATCCATAACAATGACCTCCTCGCTACCAAAATGCCTGACTTTAATCCAGGCAATACTAATCGAATTCAACAAGAATATTCTTTGATCCATTAAGTTTTTTTCTTCGCCTTAAGAGTCAACTTTACCATTAAATTCGTTTCTCCATGCTTACACTCAAATAAGTCACCATATTTCTGAATATAAAGTAAACTTTTTAAAGCATTTTAAAGCTATTCTAAGCGTCTTTCCAAAAATTTCATTTTCATTATTTCAATTATTTATATAAAGGGAACATTTGTGTCAAAATTATAGTATTTGAAAATTTCCACTGAATCGTCGATTAATTGACTGCAAATTTTGTCGTTAATTAAAGTTCTACTTAGTGTTCTTTGATTTGTAACACCGTAGGAAAATGTTCATTACCTTATAAACCGCAAAGCACTAACAATTGTACTTATTTATTTCCTCTTCACTGCATTTTTCTTTGCAAAAATAGCTTAGAGCCGAAGATCATGACGTATGGAGGTCCTGGTCGAAGGTTTTACTCATATCTACTAAAATCTTTAATGAGCATCGAAAAATTACGATCATTTATTCAACTGGTTATTGATATCTTATTAGAAAGTTTGTCGATTGGGACGAAAAGTAAAAGCACTGCGATATCTCTCTTATTAACGCATTATTTTCCCCTTTTTTTCAAAATAAATGAATAATTGTAATAGAAAATTCATAAACAAAAGGCGATATGCTAACCTCTGTGAATTATATGGATCAGCATGAGAATCATTCCATTTATGATGACATCTGTGATCCCTTGACCAATCGATTATATCATTCTAAAATATGCGATCATTCCAGCCATTAGCTATACTTAATTATGCATTTGGAAAGAACACCTATCTTTAAAGACGCACTAACATTTGAAAATGAATTCTCTGACACCTGTTTCGGCGCCTACTTTGGGTCGTCGTTTAGATGAAGCTCCCGAAGGAATGGAGCAAAGTCGTGAACTTTAAAGGAACGCCACAAAGATAGCATATAATATGTGCTTCCATCATTCCAACATATCACATAAATATTCGTAGAGGATGAAATACGATATCATTTACATTATCGCATATAATCATGAGCTCATTTGAAAACGCCTAAAATGTGGCTCCTATTTTCCTATAGCAGTTATGGATGTGCACAGTCATTACGAAGAAGGAGCCAACAGATTTGTGAAAATATACAACCGTTGAGGAACCAAAATGGGAAGTGCAGTCTTCATACATACCGATACAACTTGTAATCGTTGTAATCGAAATCTTCAGAAAAAAAAGGAGAATTTAGTTTATTAGCCTCATCTCACCTAATGCTCATTATATTTTCAATCGGCATTTATATTTCATTTCAATGAATTCCTGTTGCTCTTTGCTTATGTATCATACTTCATAAATCTATATTCTTTCTTCTTTTCTTTGGAATTTATATATTCCAAAAATGATGCAATTTTATAGAATTTGAGGATACAATGCCAATTTGAGGATACAATGCCAATTTGACGATACAATGCCAATTGTCAATTATCACGTTAACAAATATTTTGCTCGTTGTTCGCAGAACGTTCACCTCATCGAAGCAACCGTTCTTGTTGCATTAGTGCCAAAAAAAGCTGCAGTGGTTAATTTTCTGAATAATTTATTCTTTTTCTCAGGAATTTATTTTTTTTGTATCGCTTATTGCACGACTGGTTTCAAGAGAGTTCCCAGCCGACTCTTTGGCGCCGTCCTAGTGAATTACTCCGATACGGACCTCGTCGGAACGAACGTGGTGCAGAACATCAGAACCTCCTCTTGAGCGGAAAAACGACGAATCGACTCGTCAGCATCCAATGGGCAGGAGACGAGCCTTCACTACCTTACAACTTCACTTAAGTGGAGCCGAAAGCGATATGAAGAGAAATTTTCCGTAATAATAAGTAAAGTAAGTAAGTAAGTAAAAAGAACTTTTATTCTCAACATACAATCGAATTTCTTCTCATACTAAATTCAAAATGTTGCTCGATTAAATGGGGGCCCGTTAAACAGAAGTCAGTGATGAGCAGCAAATGTGACATGAAGTCAGTTTGAGCTGACGGAAAAAGAAGAGACTGAAATTCATAGCCTCCGTTCATTTTTGAGCAGTGGGTGATTCGGGTTGCGTTAGCGCAAGAATTAAAAAAACTGATGAATTCACACTTCGATTTCGATTCTAGCTGAAATAAGAATCGCAATCCAATAGTTAACTTAGCTGTCGAATTTGAATGGACGCATTTCTGGTTTGCATTCTAGAGCTTCGCAATTTCCCTCCGGCAACTGTTGTAAATGTTATTCCCTGTTGGAAAACTAAAGAAAGTATCATCATCTGTTCGGAATTCATTCAATAAAACCGGCTATCTGGAATTTTTGACGACATGCTATCATTTTGCATCACCCCAGTTCCTATGAAAGAAAAGGAAAATGGTCTTTTTTCATTCGAAGGTATGCGAACGCAGAAAATATCTCATAGTTGCATTTTCCATAGAGAACTTGCAATAATGGTTTCATTCAACCGGCAGTCATAAATAAAATTTGCCAAGTTTGGTGGAAAAATTCGAAAATTTCTGAACAAAAAATGTAGAAGAGAAGATCAAAAAACCTAACCTTAGAAAGAAAAACTGATTCTTATTGCGCGAAGGTGAGATATTCGAATTGATGAAAGAAGAAATTCCTTATGGAGGAAAATTATGAGACTGTCGAACTGATTAATTGTTAAAGGAAAAAATGCTCTCGTGAAGTAATTATGAGAGCAGTTTAGGCAGCATAGAGAATTAGGTGAAAAGAAATTGCTAGTGGGGATTGAAAGATGTTGATGAGCGGTTATCCGAATGTATGGCGAATGCTCTTGAATCTTCTGCACTACTTGCCTCAAGAAATTTTTGGATGCTTAGGACGAGGTTACTGGAAGCCATAATGCTGACTTCCGAGGCAAGTGCTATTACTTGATAGAACTATTAGAGTAATATCATGGACGTTAAGTTGGCATGTCATCATTCTGTCATGAACGCTGCAATGTTTGTGCCCCTATAACTATGCGATGCGTCCAACATTTCTGCTATTAAAATTACGGAAGGTCCATAATAAAGACAAGCGGTGTAAGGAACTGTGCATTTATTTTTCCCTTGGAAATGAACAAATGAAAACTTTCGAACGGTTTGTTTCCGCCATTCCTTTTCTTCTCCCTCTTCACTTCACTCCCCTCCACCCCCACCAGCTGCTACCACCACACGTTTATGTGAGCAGTGCGATGAGGAGCATTTCAAGACGAGAAAAGTTCAGTTGTATTTCTCGTTGACACCGTTTAAGAATTTGCTTTCTCCTGTGAATGGAATTTTTCTCTCAATAACTGGAAATTCTCGTTTCTTGCTTGATTCGTCCTAAGCAATTTAAACAAAGCCTCGAAATGACGTTTCCTAAGACCAAGGTGATAATTTTTTTTTTTTACAAAATTCAAGTGGTGGATTTGAAAATCTTTTTTTAACTTTCTAATTTCTTTTCCAGACTTCCAGAAACAATGTCATAATTTTTCCCAATAGCGAAATACATTTATAGGTTGGACTACATCTTAGTAGCCTCCAGACATTCCTCTGTCTCCTTTCTACCTCACTCTCCCGTTTCCTTTTTTGGTATCCTCGTAATTCCGTTAAGATTTTCTGCTTTTTTCAGTGTGCTTAACAACTCTTCAGTGCATAGTTCAGGTGAATCGAAAGCTACCAGCAATTAGATGTTAACCAACATGGTGTTGATAATTTCATGATCATTTTGAAATATGAGTCTTTGCTTCAAGTTGATCTTCCCCTCAGCATATCAAATATATGCAATAATTTAAGTGTAATATCTTACGTGTAGTCAGATCGTTAAGAACAAAATACCGATCAATTAAATAATTAAACGGAAGTCGTTGAGAGGTGAGAAATTTTTATATAGAATACTCAGATTGCTACCTACTCCAATTACGAGCATAAATCACATAAAAAACACTTAAGTATACTGATGAGAATGATATGATGCTGTCATGGACTCTTTTTTGAATGGAACTCACTCATAATTTTTTCAAATTTACAAACTTGAAATATCTTATAGGCGTATATTGTGCACATATATTTTTATGTCCGAATAGATGATCAATTGATGAACTGATCAAGATTTATGAATAATGTATCGATATGATGATGCGATATCCTGGCACGATTCAACTAATGAAGCGATCAACTAAACAATTCTTATCGCGATAACTTAACAATTTCATTGTGAATAGATCGTATTTACCTGGAATGCCGCACAATTGCACAACATTAGCGCAATACGAACGAACAGATTTGCTTTATAACTCTTATGTGTCCATAATCTGTGTGCACCAGCTGTTACTCCCATTCCACCGATCATTGAATAAAGTATCGCTGAAATTTTTTTCTCTTCAACATGATGACATCCATAAGGAAAAAATCTTTGAATTTATTCCACCCTGATCAAAGTTATCAAATTATATTGCCTCAGAGGAAAGTAACTGTTTGCATCAGAACTATCAGGCTAATGGAGTGGCGACATTGTCACATAAAATTGAATCTACAGAGTGGAAAGTTTCCCAGAAATTTTGTATTTTCTTTAAAAAAACTTTGCTACTGTTTCTTTGCTCATAAATTCCTTGTATTGTGCGAACTTTGAAAATAAAGAATTCTAGTTCATTTAAGCTCACTTGCCAAAAAATTGCTCCTCCCTTTGCAAAAAAACCACTAGTGTAGTTGTTTCAGTGTGGGAACTCCGACTCTTCGACTATTATGCCTTACATTTATTTTCTTATTTTTTGAAGTCCTCTCACATAAGCGGATTCGAATGCGCAATCTTTTCGATTCCCTAAGAGACTTCTGAGGGTCGAAACCAGTCACTTTGCGGATAACAGAGGCACTCGAGTAAGGGCGCCCAGAGCATCTTGAAAAGGGGAGGCTTCAGGCTTAAACACGCATGCTGGTATTGTTTTTAACCAAACGCCATGAAACACTGGTCATCATTTAAATTTGAGGTTGATTGTGAAGTTCATTTTAACATATAATCGACTTCAATTTAATCATATTAAAATATATTAAGGGTCATAGTGCTCAATGATCATTGAATGAAACTTATTTTATGATTTTTCAAGCTCCTTAAAGATTCCACGGTGATTTTTTATTTCAGGCATACTTATCGTTTTTTCTTTCCTTCCGCTACAGTCATCAACAAAAGTCTAAAAATGTCAAAGGAAGCAGTCTTCACTCATCATTGATGTCTTTTTTCTCCAGCCAATTTAATATCGTATCATCGTTGTGTGCTTTGTGTCCTTGTCGGTAACCCTGAGAAATTTTCGATGTTTGTATTTCGGTCAGAAATCGCCTAGAATTTTCGAAGAATTTCGCAAGAGGTTTGCGAATACTCGTTTCTAAATTTATCCTGAATTACATCTGAAATTTATCTTCGACCTAACCTCATATTTGGAGAATATGAGGTTGAGACCTTTGTACCTTTTCTTCCTGTCAAAATCTCATCCACACAGCAGCTCACAATGCTAATACGTTCCACATGCATCCACAAATCTACGAAGTTTAGCTATCAAATAGGATTCATCTTAACAGATTCGAAATACAAATCAGCTAGTTCAGAATTTGGTCATTATCATCACTGAAAGTGTTTCTGTTGTGCACTTTTATTCATTAACTGAGAGTAAAAGCCACTGTGCTATGAGATAGGAAATAATAGAGCGTCACACTCACCCGTTGAGGAAAGTTTTAATGGGAACCTGCCTTAATTGATAGTCGGCATAGGTTTACAACCGTTGCTCGCCTTATAAAAATGCGGAGAAAAGTTAAAAATGGGCTCATAAAATGGATGAACGATCATTTATGATGAATTATGGTTGATCAATGCTTACTTTTATCGAAAACCGATCAAAATACTTTTTTACTCCGTTCTATGAAAAAAGGACTTTTTAATGTTGGAAAAAAATTCCACATAACATCAATTCGCTTATCGTATTTTTCTCTAATATTGCCGTTTTTAAGTGCTTAATACATTAATGGATATTAAAACTTGTGAAATAAATTAATCGACTCAAAAAATTATTCGAATTTCTTTCATTTTACTTACTCCAAAATGCCGTTAACCATTTTGCAAAGAATAGAAGTTGATAGAATCCGACAAGTGCACCGGCGTGAAGAATAGCGAATAAACCAATATTCCTCCAAACAATTTGTGTTTTAAATTCTACCTGAAATTAATTCAACATATCATTACTACGAGAAATTACTATTTTCAACAGATAAAATAAAAAGTAATAAGCAGTTTTGGCATGCCAAAACATAAAAAACAGTTTTTTCCTAAATAATATCGACTAATAACTATAATATACAATTTTCAGAATTATTATTAATTCACACGCGGCGATAAGATTTAAATCCAATCAATTAATTTTTTTCGATCAACTGTCTAGTGCAATCAATATTATCTATGAAATATAATCAATATTTTCGATTAATTAGTAGAAAATCAATTAATACTCGTTAGTATTAATTTACGTAAGTAGTAAATCATTTTCCACATTTGGTGTTGCTTTCTCAGCCTGACATTAAGAATGAAAACAATGATTAAATGCAGTTACTAGATGTTATAATGTACCTCCCATAAAAGAAATCACAAATTCTGACCGGAAGTGGGGCTCCATGACGAGATTGCTGAACATATACTGACTAGTGACCAAGACTGCAGCCTATTTCTATGCTCGGCTAGGGCCCTGAACGCATGGGTAGATCATAATCGAAACTGCGGAGGTACCACATCAAGATGAACCAACTATGGACAATACCACTTGTTACATAAATGAAAGTTACAGCGATCGCTACGATGATCGTAGGACCGATTTCATCACAGCAGATCCCTTTTTAATGTAAATCACTGGTTTGCGTAGATGATAGACATTTACAAAATTTTTTTCCCGAAATTTCAAGCAGATGAGCATTGAATAAGAAGATTATTCAAAGCCGAGCGATTGCAGTAGTGATAATGGACTGAAGAAAGGTACCATGTAATTAAATTAGCTGTAATAAATAGAACTCCTTTTTTGGAATTTAGTGAAGGTATTTAGTTATGAATGTATATATTTTATTATTTACTATGAGGTTGCAAAAATTAGCCGGGATAGACTTCAGTAATCGAGCAGAAAATATTCTAGAAATTACTAAACATAACTGTTGAGCAAAGATCGGATAGAAATAAAGATTGGATAGTTCTCTTCAATCGCTAAAATATTATACATATAAAATGAAAATGCCACATTATGAAATATGCTAACTTTTTCTTTGCTTGTTTTAAGTTCATCGATTTCGTCGTATGCAGGTGCCAAATATTGCTCTTCGGCACTATCCATAAACTGTGTAGTTTCTCGGCCCATTTTTTTTTAGTTTTCTACTGCTTAGATCGTGAATGTTATACGATGATACCTTAATTGTAGGCCTAAAAATTTTCCAAGTTAATTCAGTTAAATTATATAAGAAATCGTCTTAACGTTATGGAAATTTTGCGAAATACAACAAGCCGATATTGAAGCATATCGTAGAGGATATATAATGAGCAGTTGAAAATAACGGATTACAGCGAAACAATAAACAACAACAATCGAGCATTAAATACCAAGGGTGTTCAAGTAAAGTTAACAGTATTAGAAATGTAGAGAACAAGATGTTATAGTAATTAAGTGTTTTGAAATTTTGTAGCAATAAAAATTTAGCGAAAGTCTTAAACGATGGTCGCTTTATTGACATCCTTAAACGACTAGAACTTATCAGTTAATCATTTAGATTTGAGAATTTCATAGAGGATAGAATAAACAATTTGCAGATATTTAGTCTGAAATTCAGAGCAACTTGTTATCACCGCCTAATGGATGAAATCGGAGAAATGCACTAAAAAAGACAAAATTCAGTACGTGGAAAATAGATATGAATATTACGGATACGTTTGTTCAGCTGAACACTTAATCAGCCTTTATCTTAATGCTGTCGGTTAATCGTCTCATCACTGTAATTAAGCTATCATATGGGAATGAAAACTTTAAGACTCATATGAGAAAATACATTCGATGAAACTGTTAACATTTCACTCTAATACTTCAAATCTATCCAGTAAATTGTAGCTGCTATGAAGGAAGTTCGACTTAGAGGAACACTACCTTACTGTTAGGACTGCGACTTTCAATATTTTTTAGGATCTGGATGCTTTGAATGCTAATATGAGATTATCATCGATGTGAACAATACTTCATTTCTAGAAACGTCATCTCACTGGTCAATTTTTATATAATTTTTTTTGCTTCTTTTCTATATATTTTCGTAATGATTAGTAACTGCAATCTTCGCAGCATACGACATATTAGAAATTTTCTTTATTTCTGCCCGTAAAACATGTTAACGACTATAGTAAATTTCCACCCATGGATTATTTTAAATTCCGAGCATCGTCGAGAATTCGAAAAGAAAAGAAGGTCGCTGACGAAAATTGAACCGTCGGAAGATGATAGCTCTATTGAAATATATGGCCGGACCGCACCAAAAATTCAGAAGGATAGAGGTTCACTCAAAGACGATCAATGTAGTCGGTGACTTATGGTATGGGAACATTTGCACTGATCTTCAAGTGTATAAACTCTATCGACAATGGACTCTGCGTTGTTTCCAATTTCGAGCATCGTCATTGTACAGATAAGAATTTGAAAACATATATGTAAATATGCCTGGTTAATAACGCACACTTTATCAACTATGTGACACCTCACTCATTACCTTCTATGCGATTAGTGAATTTATCCGACATGTCCAACAGCAATCCGGCGATCCTTGAAGAAGTTCCTCAGCTGCAGTCTCTGCTATCGGTAGGTGTTTGTGTTTCGACAAACGAACAAAATGAAAAAAAACATATGCGGCAGGCAATTTCTTAACAATGTAAAAAATACTGTCATAAAATGGGTGAACTTACTCTTTTTCTGCAAAAATAATCTGCCATTGAGGAAAATTCAAATGATGCAATGCTTTATAGGTAGGTGCGCTTTCGCTTCTTTCAAATGTAATTTATTTAGAAATTAATTAGTAATTTCGATAAATCTGTTTGCGAAATTTGCTGAATTAGATTAACCGTCGTTATTACTGCGTAGACTGATAAAAATTAAAGGCTTAATTTTTAGTGGATATCCTCTAAAGATTATCCCATAAAGTAGTTGAATAATGCCATTAATAAGGAGATAACGAAAAATCTCTTCTTCTATGACAATAATCGAAGCTAATAAATTCGCTGCAGCGAAAATTTCACAAATATGGAACAGGAAACCTGAAAAATCCGAAAAATATACAAAAAATTTGAAAAATTTCTTGAAAATTTAATAGAAAGATTGAAATAAAAAATAGGATTGATGCATAAATGTATCGATCGCTTTAAAAATTAATATGACGATTGCATTTTTCGATTGAATTTCGCTCAGAACGAGTTTTATTTTTATTTCCACCATTCGATAGAAAATCGTTAACGGCAATACTGGAAGAGGAAGTAAATTTTTTATAGTGTAGTGAAGAGAAGTGACAAGAAAATTCACGCTATAGATGGAATTTTCCATAATTTTTTTGCACTTTTTGCACTTTGATTTCAGATGAAAATATTTCGAATCATCGGCAAAAGGAGATAAAAACTTCCACCAATCATCGGCAAAAGATAAAACTTCGTTTGAAATAAAAAGCAAACTTCCACCAAGTGTGCGGGACGACATAAGCATTGCGCTATGAACACATTGTTTTGCCAATGTGCAAATTAATGCAATAGTCGAAGGTTACGCAAAGAGAATGCCTTGCAGATTTTTTCTACGTCCTATATTTGATGTCATTACGGACGTATTACCTGTGCAATTAATCCCGCCTCACTTGCACGTAATGATCTCCGTAGTATATTTATTGAAGTACATATGAACGTTCACTCTGCCTTATCATTTCACCAAAGTTGAACTGCAAACGATATAAAGGGACATTTATGCCCAGTAGCTGTTTTGTTCAATAAAGTAAATAAATAAATAAACTTTTATTAGTGTGTTAATGAAGGAAAATACGTTACTTAAGGTTGGTGAAGTGAACATATGAAGGTAAGCTGAAGTTTATTATCTGACAGGATCAATCATTGATCCCTACTGCACCGCCTTTGTTCATCATAATTTGCAATATTTCGAACAAATATCATCTGCGTAATTATTTCAATTAAAAGGCAAGTTGAATACGATAAATGAGCGATTCTAGAGTGCTCATATTTATATAATATAATATGAATACAGCACTATTAAAGGATCCAGAAATACAGCACTATTTAAAGGAAGCATTCAGCGAACAACAATTACAACCATAATTTCTTACACATTTCTGCGGTTACAAATTACTTGTTCACAAGAATATTTGTCAACGTATGGAAGAACAGCACTCGTTTTAGAGGAATGTGCCCAAAGCGTTTAAATAGTGACTTTTTAGTTCATTTCTGATCGAAAAGTGCTCAAAAAAAGACGTTCGTTTATTTCTCAATGCTACAAAGAAATTTTAAGGACGTCGAAAGGTGCCATCGTGATGTCGCTGACGATTTGAACGTTTAAAAGCATTTTCATCACTTACTTTATACTTAAGCGCATTCAGATGCGCTAGTAGCGAAAATATCTCATTGCAGAAAGTTTAAAACTGCAAAATCCTTTAATTTCATTGCATTTCTTTAACCAAATATGACAGCCGTAGATCAAACGAGAAATGCGAATTGCAAAAACTGTTCTTTAGCATTTCTTATTGATATCGATACGAAAACAAATGCCATCCACTGATTCAAATCCTCGAAAATTGAGTATTTCATCTCTAAAATGATGATTCGCGGTCACTTTAAAAGTTGCAATCTAACTACTGGTTATTTGTACTACTTCTCAATTAAGGTTCAATAGTCAGAAAATCATTTCACGTAGCGCAATTTGACATACGCTCATTTATTTCAGCTTATCTGATAAGTGGGCACGCTGATGAACAAAACAAAGTGTGACCAGAAGGTGACCAAACTAAAAAGTTCTGGAATCCAAATAATTCAGATTTAAAAAAAACCGCTTCTGAAGGATATTCGAACAACAGCGGAAGAAAATTTCATTTATAAGTTTCACTACACTTTTGAAGTGTTTAGTGAATCGTTAAGAAATCGACTAATCGCAGGAAAATTGTATATTATTTTGCAACCACGCTGATTTAATTTCATCGGTATGGTTAGTTTTTTTAAAGTCTGTATAAACGTACGATTAAAAAACTCTGACAAACAGACATATATGTATATATAGTGTGGCATTTATCACTTGGATTATCCGTATACATGCATCATTTCCAGGACAATGCAATTTCACTTTGATTATGAGATGCTTAACTCTAAATAAAAATGAGCTCCTAGTTTTTTTGAAGCTAGTTGGTTGTAACAATCTCTCATGAAATTCCTATAAAAATCTCAAGTAATATGGAAAGAAAAAATATTGCAGTCAAGTGAGCATAGTGCTTCGAGCATTTCGCTCATAGTACATAGGCGGTCATATTCTTTAGCAACGACTTCTAACTTTTTTCGCTCATAGGAATAATCTCCAGATGCAATTTAAAATCCTCTCTAAAAACCCACTCATATTAATGTCACCGACCAGGCGTTTCATATCCTATTTAAGGAGGGACTTCAGTAAGAATTATTTCCACGGAATATTTATCCTAGCGCAATTACTAGACTCTCGAATTCAGTTATGTAGTATTTAAGAGCCTTTTCCGACTTAAGTGAAGAATGCTTGAGATTTACAAATTATAAGCGGATAATGAAACGTGCTCGATCTTGCATTCTACTTAAGTGGAAATGGTCATTCAAAAAATGACCAGCAAGAAGTTTCGCTGATTAAACTCGTTCACTTATAAATTGGCCACCAGGTATATTATGAAGAAAAGTTGTTGGTCTTAAACGTATATGGTTTCCGAAGTCGTTTTGATATTGACGGAAGATAGACAGCTGAAACAATAAATTTACTAACGTAAGTTTTAGCGGCTTTCAGTTGAATCGCATCATACGCAGATTCGAAAATTAGACCTATAAAACAGAAAAAAAAAGGTTTTTATTCACACATGCGCACAGCCCATCGAACACATCATAATACAATTTGCGGGGAGATTTACGAAGTCCGGTAAAAATAACGGAACACCACTAGCAAAAGGCATCACTTAAAAACGCGGTTACTCGCGAAAAACAAAAACTCGTTTTTCCATGTCGGCGACAAGGCGGTGAAGACATCTCGCTTCGTTAAATTCACTGCACTTTTTTTTCAGCTCTATCATTCCTCAACAACATACAGGTTGGAACTGCATATTTCAGTAGTAAAGCTACGTTCGAGCTCGAGGCACAGCTGAGATCAAAGTACAGCAGGTAATAGAGGCGACAGAGCAACAAAATCCACTTGTCATTATTGCATGAGGTCAAACCGTCATGCATATAAATAAAATGAGCATAACCAAGAACAAGCACGAATAAAAACGCGTCAGTAAACTTCCCGATGATAAAAGAGCGATGATAAAAGAACACTGGGAACTCTTTATCATAATTCTCAAGAAATTTTGCATTAATGGGCCTGAAAGTCGTCATGCGCGTGAACGCCTTCATTTTCCGCTCTCAGGCAATTTTAACTGCCTGACCTAAACAGCAGATTGCCTTCAATTTTAGCCAACCCCATCTGCGCTATGTGTCTACATCTGTATGCGAACTACTAACTACTGCATATTCCATGAAGTTTCTAGGTGAGTAGTATTCCATAGTTGGCCAAATGGCTCACAGAAAATACGTACATCTCATAGTGGTATATTGCAATGAGTGATTCATACAAAAGACGAAGCAAATCCACGTTTACTCGTTGTCGCTATACAGCAGGTACATGAAAAAAATTCGAAGTCACTGAAGGCAGAAAGGGTACCATAAGGCATTCAAGGAATTAGTATCTAAAAGAGGTGGAAAGGTATGGCTGCAGAAATGAATAAATTATAACGCGCTTAAAATGTAATTCTCGTTTGTTCGTTTTGCTGTTCCGGAATATTTTTAAAGAGAATTTGCATGCGTGATCAATATTTTTTTTAAACCCAGCTTACCTGTGCGACTAGTATTGCAGTCGCCGGAGCCAGAACCCTATACACTGACACTCCTTAGTCGATTATGTGCCTTAAGGATTTCAAAGAAGGAAGCTGTCTGACTTAAGACGAGCTAAGAAAGTGGGAAAAATCCAGAAGTTAGCAAGATCACGGAGATAACGATGAAAAAAGCAAAAACAGAATTTCGTGCCGAAGGAGAAAGATAGAATTGTTCCGCTATACCATTTGTTCGATGCTTCGCATTAAAAGAAAATGATAGCCAGATTTGACTATGCGTAGATCGATCAACTGCGTAAGCAAGAAGGTTTGAAGTTCCTCTGAGGTCAGTCGATGATAAATTTGTATTCGTAGTTTGAAAATGGTTTTAGAATCCCTTATATCATTTTCGTTAGTGGCTTCGATCGTCATCACACTTCCTTAGATGCATAAAAGCACTACAAAACTAGTTCCCTTCTTTGTGTTGAAAATGGATTTAAATTCTTTATACAAGTCAGGTTAGATTTTCCGGGAAAATTTCATATATTAATCATTTCTTCTTTGCAGGATTATCTCAAGTCGAAACTTCCATAGTTTTCGTTAATTATGATATTAGTAAATGAATGGGACTTGTTTCATAGTGCATAATCAATCTCATCAGGTTGCAATCTCATAGAAGAAATTTTCAAGCTTTATAAGCTTCGTCGAAAGAGAAAATTTTTCAAATAAACTGAAATTCCTATGCAAATCAAAAATCTCAAAGGTAATTCTCAATTTTCTTCGTGATCATGATTTAAGGAAAAAGCAAATATGACGTTGCTGCGTTTATGGTCTGTTTCCCTGAAAGCGTACTTGTTCAAGCTCTGGATTGCAACAAGAAGCTTTCTTTCTTTCATATATATCTTCACAGATCTCTCTAAACTAACTAACATAGAAACTGCAACCATATTGGTAAGAAATAAGAATCTGATTATGAATTTCTGTCAATTCCATAGAATAAGGCTGAAAAATATATGGAATTAAAATTAAAGTTGATGAACACTGCCAGTAACCTTCTACTGCTTCGAATTCATTACGGATAAGAAAATAAAGCCCGCTAGAAAAGAATCCAACAAACATCAGGAACCCAATTATATCACAAATATGAGTTCATGGAAATTCACTGCCGAGGAAGAATACTAACTTAACAATGAAACTAACTATCCACTTGAAGGCATTATTCATGTAATGAAAAATTTGCATGCGCTGAGCAGAAATATACCTGCGAATTTTGCCCATAGAGAGAGAGTTTGTAAAACATTCTATGCGCTTGGAAAAAAATTCAACTAACGATTTTTCTTATTTTTGAGACATTTTCATGGAACCGTTTCGTTGGATGCCTTTTTTTACTCTTAATAATGCAATGCACTCCCAGTGCATATATTCCTATTTCCCCCCAGCTGAGAACTTGACGGGACATCACGATTCAATTTAGATGAGAACTTAAGAAAAAATAAACAAAAGAGACAGATGACTTGCGGTGCATTACTACGAAATTAATTAGGGTAATTTATTACATAGCTCTGTTGCTATATAAGAAAGGGAGAAACGAATATGTTTAAATGACAAAAAATTCACCCTGACGGTTTATGTTTCAATAAAAAACTCTTAGGTATTTCATATTTACCCTGAAATACATAAGAGACGTAAAATATAAATCATTTCGCTAAGGAGAGAATAACACTTGAATGGAGTAACTTTGTCTGAAAGAAAGCAACAGTAGATAAGCTTTCATAGGGGTTCAAATGTATTTAGCGTCTATGACAAATAATTCTAGAGAAATCACGAGGTTACACGAGTGGAAGGCATAGTAATAGCTGAAAAAGGACCATTCAGTGGATCGAGCCGCGACAAGATATAATTATTGACCTGACGAATGGATACAGTGCGGCTGTTTACGAATTGACCTGTTAGTAAACAGAATACACACAAGATGAACTAACCAAACACTTTAAAGCAGTTTTGATTGCTCGATTTATGGCAAAGAAAATCTCATAGAATTGCAACTTGATGATTGCATAAGCGAACAGAAATGGACAAAAGATACTTTAACGAAAGGGTTTTTTTGTCAATAATCTATTCAGTTCTTCCACTTTTTCAAAAACGACATTTGACCTTTAAGAAGTGAATATATCAGCTAGATATAACTTTCATATGGTGCAGAAAAATGAAGTAAGTGGAAAAAAATCCAAGATGGAAACAATAAAAATAGAAGGAAATACCCTATTCTTCAGTAAGAGGCAATCATAACATTATCTCATCAATTATGTTGATAAAACCACACAAAAGAGATCGAAATTTACCACATGCAACGCAGTTAAATGCAACTATGCATTCCACAATTTAGTGGTTATTACTAGTAATGCTACATTTGTAGTTAAGGCATTTACAGACCTAGATAATGAGGTGCAGTTTAGTTAGTGCAACTATCATATATAAAAGTGTGTTTTTTCAACTAGGCCCTAATTCTGTCGTTGTTGAAAGTGCTAAAAAACAATGGGAAGTATTCTTGTATATATTTATCCAGTAGAAATTCCATCCTATGTATATAAATATTTATAGCACAATTGAACCTATTCTTTTCCGATTAACAACAGTAGCCAATCATCCATGCGCGTAAGATATTGCTTAGTCTGTGTGCACAAATTATTGCTTTGTCCGTTCGCACAGAATTTGGCAAAATTATTTCCGCACATATAGATCCAGCAACATAACTATTACCTATTGTAACACGAACAAATGGTAACAGTTTGAACGAACATGGCCGATAGACGTTCGCATACAATAATTTCCACACTTCTTCGCACAATCAGATGGAAAAAAAGACCTATGTGAACATTTAAAGTGAACCGGTTCTGCGATAAAAGACAAAAGTGACACTGCCGAAGAACGGAAATCAACCGATGCCACGATTCCTTCGTAAACAAAGGGCATGATATAGCGGAGAAAAGATAATCATTTATAAAGAATGCAGTTATTATTTATCAGTCTTTAAATTTTCTATTAATAAATTGAAAAATACGTGAACAGATGAAAGAATAGCTATCGGTGTCAATAGAATTCATAAAGTAACACAATTGACTTTTACGTTTGCGTGATGAAGCTCCTCAATACGACTTTCCTTGATGGTTCTGTGCCTCTCCCTTATATCTTTGTCAACGACTTAGTAGCACTTTTGCAATGACTTCCCCACTTCGGAGAATGTTGCCTTTTACTTTCTTAGGTGTTATTACTCCTTATATAAACAGCCTCCTCAGTTATGACTTCTCTCGCGAAATCTCATTCCAGTAACTCGACAACTCTAACCTAAGTCATTCCAAATATGCAGCTTCAGTTTATGAAACAGTTTTTATGATTCATTTCATAAATCAAGGAATGAATAACTATATCTTTTTTGCAACATTTAGCGAAAACTTTTCAATATGCTATGATTTCATACTTTTAGATTTAATCAGTAGTGTGCTCACAACCATCCTTGCTTTTCAGTCAGTAGTCGTTTCTATAACGAGTAAAGCCTAAAAGCGCCGAAAGTATTTGTGAAAGAGTGTTCAACAATGAAGCCGCTTAGCTAGCCATACGATTCGGTACTCATCCTTGCATCACTCAGGCTCTGAGATCATCATTTCTTCCAAGAATATGAAATTGAGAAACACAAAATTTAATAAATAAGAAGTGTTAAGAATATGCGAATGCTTTGAAGCATTTTTCACCAACAGTTGTATATTGCTCATACGATAATGGTTTACAGATTGGTTTAATAATGGAAATAATCGCAGACCAAAAGAGCAGAATTTCATGTTTTCTGTTGCTAAATGGGATATGATCGATTTTCAACTTTTAGAGTCAATAATATAACTAAGATTCAAATTTTTGAAACATCAGTGATCATCACATGGAACGAGCAATGCGTATGAGTTCCTGTACAAGATCCACGAATGAAAGATATAAGTGATTTATTTGTCCGTGAAATTCAGTGAATTCTCTTAGTTCTGTTGAAAACAGCAATTGCGGTGCCCTTTATGAAAATTTCGAAGATCGGCTACGAAATGGAAAAGTTGACATACACGGATGTTAAGTGTTGCCTAGCTTTGTTCTGGTCAATGAACTAAAAGAATTCATCGAAATTTTAATGAAAAGCCAAGTAGAAACAGGTTTCCATTCCGCAAACATGTGACAGTTTTTTTTGCAAGTCATTTCGACTAAATTCTTCCGACAAAGTACAACGTTAAAAACGTTTATTTCGGAATAAACTGTAAATGATTACTTGAAAATGATTTCTGATGCGAAAAACTTCTATAAGAAAACCGTCATCATTTTTTTTGGCCAAGTAGCGATTATTATGGAGTATAAGTTGATCCATGTGCGTCTATGTGTATATTCAATACATTCTGGAAAAACCTCGGATTTCATGGCAGTATGATGGCGGAAACGAATACGGGAGAACTATGAGCTAATATGAGAATACCTACAATTTTAAATGGAACCACTTCGTATTTTTTCATTTTATCCAAAATGCATTATAAAACCCAAGGAAATGGTGACTGCATGAAAAAATTCCTGAAAAGTTTCGATATTATTTGCTCATTTGAGTCTTTTCTTTATCGATATTATCCACTTGCCTATTGCCGTATAAATGCAATGATGATGGCATAAAGTGCTCAACCACAGAGGGTTTGTCTTTGAGAGTTAATTATTTCTGCATTTTGCAAAGTTTTCTTCTGCAACTGCATTTTCGTTTGCAATTTTATAAGTGTGCAATTTGCAACGCGTTTGCAATTGCATTGTGGAATTTTTGCAAAAAATGGCACTTTTGAAAAAGGTGTTCTGCATCTTTTTAAATGCATTTTTTCACACTTTTGCAACGACCAATTCAGACAACAACCATGTTTATTCTCAACATTTCAGCGTTTTCCTTTTCGCTGAGCTGGAAAAAACAGAAATGCGGATTGACGGATCGATGCATCCACGATTGCTGTCATCCACTTCCGTTTCGAAACATTCATTGTACGTAACCAAGTCGTTTTCTTTTGTTCACTAAGACAAGAAACCATTTTTGCCTACTTTATAGATTATTACGATCTTTGAATTGGTTGGTGTTCCCAAAATTGAGAGTTGTCAATAGCGGTTCCAGGCTCTAAGCTATGCTAACCTTCCTAGCCTGCAAAATTCTCTCTCCACTATGAGCCTATTACCAGCTACCCTATACGCAGTCGGAAATAAAATTGAAGAAGATCGTTTTCAAATGACTATGATGACTATGATCTGAGTAGAAAAATTTCCCACTTAAGATTTCGAATTTTTTTGAGAACTCTCTTAAAGCCAAATTTTAAAGAAGCAAAATAAACTCATAAACCACCATAACAGAAACGATGTCAAAACAAATCAAGTGTCCTGCAAAAGAAAGATAAGAGAAAAAGACAAGGAAATCGGTTTATTACTTGGAAACTTATATTCCCAATGTAACCACAAACATAGGAGACATTATTCTAATTCTTCGCAATTTTTTTGCATCGTTTCCATGATCGAAGATTGAGGTTCACCATACGACGAAATGAAAGTAAATGGCGAAGGTCACTGACGTCCTGTGAATATTTCGATGGAAAGCATCGCTGATAGAAATTTCGGAGGAGTGGAACATCAATTAAGGACAAAGTAAGTACAAAAATTAAAGAATTCGAAATTTTCGAATGAATATTGAAATGATCGTTGTGTATATACATTATTTTCATGATCTTTAGCCAATAAATCTAGTTTCAATTGACACAAGTCGACGAAACGAGGAATGCCGCATTTAGTATTACTCTTCATATAAATGGCAATAGATCTGTCAAGAAGCAAAAATATTTGGTCAATGAGATTCGCTCCCCAATTTACCTATGAGAGGAGAAACCCAACACATATGAAAAACGATGCATTTTCTATGCTAAAGTGAATCCCGTTAAGTTTGTATAAATCGTTATCATATGTAATTCGTAATTTTTATTTTGATAGATTGCATATTAATTTTTTTCGAAGAGCATTTCCCTACATATTATGCAGTTGTAAATGTTTACATTTAAGCTGAGTTGCTTGTTTTTCTTGACTACAGAGATCACTTTTCCATGGGTATCGATGGCTGTATCAACCACACTAGTAATCTGCGCACAACGAATAATTACTGTTTTTTTAGCAATTTTGGCGACAAATTTATGCACAGTTACATCGTAGATTCCACTTTTGCTATGTTCTCGAGGTATCTCTACGTAAATAGGCTCCCTGTAACGAGATTTCGCACATATATAAGAGAAAAATACATACGCTGACCGTCATGTAAGTGAAGATGCTAACTCGGTTACAGAGGATGGAAGTACTCCATAGGTAGTACCAGTAATACCTTAGAATATGGTGGTTTATTACTTTTTAAATAAACACATTAAGGGGGATTGTAACGACGTACTAGTATTCTAGAACGTCAAAAATGATGTAATATACGAATAAGGTATTAAGGTAATAAGGTAATAAGGTATAATAGAGAATGAGAGAAAGAGAGAAAGAGAGAAAGAAAGAGAGAGAGAGAAAGTGAGAAAAAGAGAGAAAGAGAAAGAGAGAAAGAGAAAGAAGAAAGAGAGAAAGAGAAAGAGAAAGAGAAAGAGAAAGAGAAAGAGAAAGAGAAAGAGAAAGAGAATAAACGCTTCTCCCGCATCACGAACACAACTATTTCGATAACAAAATAGCATAGGATTTTTTTAATGTTATTCTTAACGAATATTGGCGTTGATCGCTTCACCTTCGATCAAGTAATGGAAACAATAAAAAAGCTGAAATTCCACATCGGAAAGTTTCTGAAGAAATAATCTTGAAATGCAGTGTCAATTTTCCAATAAAAGTGATGGATTTCGCTTTGGGAGTGATTAGTTTCAAAACTAATAGGTCCTCTGAGTCTTAAGTGCAAACAGATTCTGGAATCGAAAAGCTGGAAAAACTGGAAAAGCTGCATTAAAAAGCAGTAGAACTGGCTGTGATATAATATTTAACGTGCAGAAACTCTAGGTCGCTATTTCCTCGAAACGAATTATTCCACATGTCTGAATGAATTTACCAATATTTTATCTTCTCATGATTAGCACATTAATGAAACGGTAAGAAAGCTTGTATATGAATAAATGATTGCCACAGGATGAAAGTAGAGAAAGCATTGAGTTGCTTTTCTTTCTTTTAAAGCAATCGAATTATAATCGTCGTTTCATTGACGGCAAAGATTTTCAACTGATTTTCACCTCATAAAACTTCTGTCACTAGCATTAAAGGCTAAAAAAACAATCGAAAAGGCAACGATTTCCACTTCATTTGCAGTAATTCTCTAATTTGTCTGTAGGAAATGCTGCTACCTATATGTTATAAATGATCGTATGAAGTTGAGCATTGTATAGGTGCAGAGTGAAAGTATATTGCAGATTATAGTTTGTTTTCATTATCTCTAGCGACGTTTTGAAAATTACCTCTTTCATTCGTCTTTTGAGGATCGCATTCGATCCGTCGGTTGATTTCACTCTTCTATAATCGAACAAATATTATCCAACATATTGATAGACACATCGAAATAAACGACCGGACAAGAAATTAAACAACGAAATGATGTACTCCGAACATTAATCAGATATTTTTAGTGGTGTAATTATAGATAGGAGATTGTTGAACTGGATCCAACTTTTTACTAACTCCATTAGAACTTTTTCTGGGAGAAACTGAAAGCAAATTGAGGCAACTCGTTATCGCCTAAATACAAAGTCAGTGATGCTGTTCTAAGTGCTGATTTCCATTTAAACTATCTCTAAGTGCAATGAGAATGGTTCTGAAGGATTGCTAAATATTGACAAATTGTTTACTAATGGTCATAAAATATGAAAAAAAAATAGAAATGAAGAAGAAAACTAACAGATTTTCGATTTTTGACCTGTGAAGGCAGGATTTTTTCGCATTATGAAGTGAGATGATGTTTCATTACAAAAGGTGAAGTTACTCGTTTTACAAAAAATGGCACTGTGGAGATTAAATCCTATCACAGATGGTGGTTGCACTAGTGCGTTCAAAATCTGGATAGTAAACTGCACATTAGTTTATTGCTTGTAGCGAATGCTTGGCACATTACCATAACGCCCTATGAAAGAGTCAAAGCTTGCAGTTATTGAGTTATTTGCAGCCATCTGTCAACAAACATCATAATTTCGCTGGGAAAAAAGTGCCAGTAAGGACCAAGATATTACTTCCACTTCCAGCGACAGACGTTTGTCCTAGGTAAATAATTTATTGATCAGGTCCCGTCGTGCTATCGAACAGTCTATGAACTTTTAAGTGCTTTGAAATGTCGAATTTCGTCACTTATTTGCAGCCGTGCCCAGCCTCCGTCAACATTGCCGCAGCTACTACACGTCTGGGATCATAGCTATTGATATTCGAAGTGGCCACCAGATATCCTCAACGACCGCTTCGATCAGCTATCCCTTGTTGACCTTATCCCCAGGGTATTTGATCTCCGTTGTTCAATTCATCTATTTTACTCTTAGAAGAATTCACTTATTTCAAATAGGGCTTAAATCAATTGTGGGATCTTGGGACTGTGTATATTTGATGAGTTTTCCATTTCTTATCTCATTTCCTCTCAAAAGCATAGAAATGTCACCCCAGAAAAGTTGCAAAATTCTATTTCATGCCCAAAAACATCTATGCAATCGATGCAAGTTTCGTGCGTTTAAAAAAATTTCAACGGAGTAGCCACGTATTAAGAACAAATATCGCCGCCACCGTGTTTTTCCCAAGGAAACGAGGAAGTGGAACGAAGATGTGAATCCTACATGCATGCGTCACAAGTGAGCATCAATAAATGCAATGTTTATAAAAAAAGACACGAAAATTCGATAACAGAAGGTATTCATATGTACTATCGAGTACCGATACGCAATATGGCTCTTGTACTAGTTGAGGCCGTCAGTTCAATTCCAAAGGAAATCCTTCGACAGTTTTCAAGGAATTATTTTTTCTTTGAAAGAATAAGCGCAGTAAAAAATGAACATTCGTGGACAAAAATTTCTCGACAGTTAGCGTTTCTTGTCGCTTCGATAAATCAGCAGTAAAGAAATAAACATAGAGGTTGGATAAACAATACATGGAAAAAACGGTAATGAATAAACAGATAAGGTGAATAGTGTAATAGGAAAAAAGAATCAGTAAAAATAATAAACATCAAGAATAAAAAGGGTATAAAATGGGGTGATGCAAGATCGAATTTTCTTCTCATCGTCATTCCCCTTCATCCGTTCGCGAAACGGTCAGGCTGATTTCGTACTGTTCAGCTGCCTCGCTTTTTGTCTTTCAATGACCTAAAAATTCGCTGAAGACAATAACAGTTTGTGATATCCTATTGATATGGTCCAAAAACGGCAACATTCCTATCATTAGAGTTAAAATCAAAAGTACTATGTGTGAAAAAATAATCCGCTCATGCTAACATGATGAAAAATGCAAAGATCAACATGATTAACCGCCGAAGAACGAGCTTTCTTCTTGCCACTACCATCAGACGCACATGAACTCCCATAAGATTACCACACTGAGGTTGTAGTCGGAAGAGCTCATAGATTTGAACATCTCCTGCCATTTCCTTACCATTATCTTTATTTTTCCCTTCCCTCCCTTCAAGCACTCAGAATTAATTTTCTCGTTGCAATCATCCAAAGAAAGGAAGTATTACTCACATGCTGAGGCACAACTTTGAGGTCATAGACGAGTCCTACAGCCGCCATTGCATCGATAATCACTTTTGTGATATTGTGAACAAAAGAATATTCTGAAGTACGATAGTCTTGTGGGAAGACATGGTGATAGTTATGTCCGCCCTCACCTGCGGCAACCACAGCCAACTGAAATAAAGTTTAACCGTTTAATTTGCTCATTTTAATTGGTAAATTATTTCCATTGATATTTTCCATTTCAATTCTTTTTTAAGGACATCAATCATCGATGAATGACCACTCACTGTTTGCGAAAGATGCTCCTACGAACAACGTTGCGAACCTTTGATGTATGTTACGTCACACAGACATAAACACGAAATAAAAACTATGCTATAGACGGCCCACTGCTGCAACTAAAACGAAGACGGTTGAATACCTGTGCTCGTGGCTATTACATATTACTGCCGTGAGCAGTTAGTAAAAATCATTTCTTAGGAAGATTTGTTCAGTTCATATTTAAAAGTGATAAAAATATATTTGCCCTGATTGTGTGATAGATGGAAATGAATTCATGATTTTAAGCCTCCTATGGAGATTCGATATTCGTAAGACGATTCTTTGTCACGCATTTCCCTCTAGCGAGGAATAGAATAAGTGCTATTAGTAGAATAATGTGCCCAAAAGCGTAATTAATCGATAAGGAAAACATTCTGTCGTTTACAATAGGTATCAAAGAAGAAAAAGAAAATCGATTAAAATAAACAATTCAAAAAAGACGCATACCCAGAATGATTCAGTTGGCGTTATATTAATATCGTACGGCTTAAAACCATATTTGTGTGCAGCTGAGTTGATTAGCCACGTTTCATGCAATATGAAGCAATACCTCAAATATGAATCATCATTAATGATTTGGGGATATAGCTCTTCAGCGAGCATGAACCTAGGAGATCTTATGCGCACATCAATTAATTCTAAAGCAAGTAAATCTTATTTTTCTCCTGTTCCGGCAGGTCCCCCTTTAATGAACGAATGGGCGTCTTATTTTCTATCTCCGGTTACTTTATTTATTGTTGGTCATCAAATGCACACTGCTTGATCAAACATATTTTGGAATATGCCGCATGACGACCAACCCATTTGTTACTGATACACCGATGCCACGGAGAGACTCCAAATCGAACACTACTGATGCAACCGAACAGTTTATCTGAGCACCTCAGTGTGTCAAAACCACCAATAAACTGAGTATATGCGTGCAACGGGTAGTGGGTTCATCATTTAAGGATGTATATCAGCTACAGAAGTAGACAAACAACGAAATATCGTGGGCGGAGAAGAATAGATGTCACAGAGATAGATCAATTGAGTTGCAACACTGTTGTCCACAACAACAGTTATTATGTCATGAATTAAACACAACTTTTTTACCACTCTACAAAAAACCAAGACCAGGGAGAAACCCAATAATCGGATGTGCTAACCTAGCAATGTTTATATATATTCATTCTATGCTCCGACTGATATACATCCTTTAATGATGACTAATAGTGATTAAAAGAAAGAGCACTGAGCGTTTCTCTCGTTCTATTTGCCTCGCATAATTTCACCGCCGTGAAACCTCCCACACAACTGAAAAAACGTTAGCAAAATAAGCTATCTCGAGGTGGTGCTAACTCGAAAAATTTCTTAAGTTGATGAGAATTTTCACAGTTAACTGCTATCTTAAACGAATTCAACACAACCTTCAATATTGTTTATTTGCAGCTAAAGAAAGCTCTAAATTTTCTTACCTGAACACAGCGGCTGTCAGGAAAGCAGTAAGGGTCGCTTCTCTCCAAAAATAGACAGGTACAGCTGTTGGTATGAGGAAACAAAAAAGCACAACGAGGCACTTGTAATATCTAAAACGTAGTACAGAACTGTTTAGGAATTTCCCTTAGTCTTACTTAATGCGTAATGAATGTTAGGGTAATTAATAATTTTCTGTGTGCTTGGTGAATGATAAAACGCCGAATAAAACTTCTTAGTAGTTGATTCTTCGACTTATATGGATCAAACTTATCAATCCCAACATCGCATACAAGCCGATGTGGTACTCTTTTAACAACGTTTGCTGAAGACGTACTATAATAAACGAATTTTTTTTAAATACGCCTTCAGATATCACATTTAGTTACAAAATATCCACTGCGCAAAAAATGTACAATTTCCGAATAGCACGATTCGAAAGTATCCTCCACCTTTCATCTACAGTAGCATTTATATTTCTTTCTACCGTTTCGAAATTAAGGCTCAAAGAGTCCGAGAAATCCTTCTCATCAACTTCGAGCAATTCAATTCATCCAATCCCATTAAGCTGTTTTGAGCAGCAACATGTCATCGTTCACCACTCAACACCCACTCCTTTATTCATCGAAAACGCGTTTATATGAGCCAATTCAACAGATCCTAAGATTTTCTCTCAATTTTATGCAATACTTTAACTAATTCTAGAGAAATGGGCATCGCATTACTTCCACAGACATAGCAAAATGATGATTTTTGATGCGGCAGTTTGCAATAATAAAACAACTATAATTTTATGCGAGCATAAATAAAACTCGTCGCCTTACTTGAACATTAACTCAACTTGAAGTTGAATATTGCCATGTTAGAAAAAAAAGCTTAACAAGCACCATAAGGCCCGATCGCCTTCCATGCTCAGAAATAGAATTAAAGAAGAGAAAGAATGTGAGAAAAATAATGTCTCGTTTACATTTGTTTTCAATTTAATTAATCGCCCTCTAATTTGACCCAAAAAAATGAACAGAATAAAACTGCTTAATGAATACCTTCTTTGAAACATGAGAATGCTATCTTCGTAGAGATCACCCATGTAAATTTGAGCACCTTTTTGCTTGAGTTGAGGATGTTTCCGGACCAACAGCCAACCCATATGCGAGAAAAAGAATCCTCTGCAAAAGTAAAATCTTTCGTATGCTTTAAATCGCGCGAAATGTAAGCACCGTGTGGATGCATGTATTCCTCTCAAAAATTAAGAGCAACTCCAGTCGTGTGGAAAGCGTTAATAAATTAAAAAATTCAGCAAAAACTTTTAATCTTATAATCTTGTTTCTAGCATATGTTATGAAAATGACTATTTTATGGCACGAATGAGGAAAGTTGAGGAATCGGTTCATATAACGCGATAGGGGAAAGGGGAAATGTCGTTCGAATACTTCAGGCGTTCTATCGTACTAGGTTTTTTTGGGAACCTTTTGGGAATGATATCATTTCCATCAGTTCCCATCGAGCCTTGCGTCTTGCCTGCTGAGGTTAACAGATAAAGTAAATTTTGCACATAAAAAACACTGTTCAAAATGCTCCATGCCATGCCATGAATGACGATGGCGTGAATGGCTAAATATGCTACAACAAGTGGCCTTAAATATTGCCTATAAGCCGACCCAGCCACTCAACAACTCCATACGCAGTGCTTATTAAAACATTTACTAGTTTTCATTTGGGAACGAACTACGACGGTCGGCTCATTTCAAGCGAAAATACTCGCATATAATCAGAATTATATGCACGTAATCAAGCGTTGCGTAACGAATCCGAAAATTAGCTTCATTAGATTTCATAAACGCGTTTTACGATAACACTCATAAAGTTAAGAACGTGATAACCAGTGCCTCTTTGTGTTATGAGGATCAGCATCTGTATCCGTCCATTTATGATGGCATCGATGATCACGTGACCATTCAATTACGTCGTTCTGTAAAATATTTTGACTTCATACACTATAAAACGATTTCAACATGAAACTTAATCTGAAAAACTGAAAACTCGCGTTCTTTTCTGTTTTTCGTTTTCCTAATGCCTTCATTTTCCGTCCTTGACGGCAAATAATTGCAAGACTGATGAATTGTGGTTATTAAGGTTCAGCTATTTCTAACGTACTGCGAGCCTCCCACTTTAATGAATGGTCGTGTGGCTACATCTGTGAAAGCATAGCAGCGTAAATATCCTATTATTTATTGAAAGAAAATGTGAGGAAGCCTAATGAACCGTATTTCGATTTTACAACCACAGCTCAAGGACATCACTGCAAAAGGATCACCTCCCTTGGTTACAAACGAAATATTCTATTTGCAGTACCAAAGAGAAAAACGTACCTGAAATGCGACGCAGTTGCAAAGCATAAGAAAAAGCCTTGCTGGCCAGGTTGCCTTATAGCTCCTATGTGACCACAAACGGTGAGCACCTGCCGTAATGCCAAGAACGCTGAGCAACCAACAAACCACTGCTAAAAAAAGTAACACAATTTCAATGAGCCACGCAGAGAAAAGCACATCCATTACAAATCTAGAGAGTAGACATTAATGACGCGATCATTTCTTCCATAAGAAAGAGACTGTATTATTCTATATCTCTGAAGATATCTTTATAGTATTTCCCTTACTGTTTTATAATGTGGCATTTTTGCTTCAAGTGTGACCTAACCATATTATGCGGAATGGCATGTGACGTACAAAACGAAAAAACATTCTTATTCGCCAAAATATTAACAGCACAGATCGACGGAATCGTTGGAATCCCGGGCGAAACTTTTCATTCACCAATCGTTTATGTTCTCTGTGTTGCCTAGCAATCGACATATGCAGTCGGTGTTAATGCAAGTTGCTCATCAAACCCATTCAACAGTTCATATTACCGCCGATTATAACACATCTGCATTTTGCATCAAATAATTTTGTGGAAAAAAAATTGAAAATCTGAACCAGTAACGAGCCATTTCGAAATTTCTGAATGAGAAGAAAAGAAAATTCTTTGCTTACTCCATAAAACTGTTGGCCATTTAGCCACAAAAATGATCTGATAGGCGCCAAAGAGGGCAAACACATGTAATAAAGCGAAGAGTACCACATTCCTCCAAACAATGGAAGCGACGAATTTCTCCTGAAACGTAGTAAGAATAAAAGAATAAACAAAGAAGGAGCTATGTCCACAATTTCGAATAAGTTCACACCGAAACTTTAACGGTAGGAAGAGAAATGATCAAATTATGCGCACTGATTTCTTCTGCGAAACACATATTTAGTTACGCATCCCACTGCCATTGCAAAAAAATAAACGTATTCATTTCATCAACACTCCAAATGAGCAATTCTACGCGTAGAAAATAAAACTGCTGCTGAAGGAATATATATTCTTTATATGTATATACAAAATATATGTGTATACATAAAATGCAGGTTAGATATACATAGTTAAGGAAAGAACCTTTTTCGACTGTTCGTTGATTTCAGTTATTTCCTTGAAATCGGGTGCCAGATATTGATCCGCAGCTGTCATGAGTGTTCCCTCATCAGCAACATCCATTTTGATACTAAATTTTCGACAGGTCAACAATTTCAATACATGTCGCGTTCTTAGGTTATCTCACCTCATCAAAAGGCGTTTTGAATGTTGCAGTAATTCGCATCAATTTTTTCGCTATTATATCCACAGAGTTTCCTCAACGCATTTCAGTCATAATACAACGGGCACAATTATGCGAATAGGGTTCGACCTTTATGCCTTCGAATATTCAAGGAGAAATGAAAAGAGGGGCTTTCGCACGGGGAACTGAATGCGCAATATTATTTAAATTCGATAGCACATATAGGTGCATAGAGTACCTTGTCGAATACTTCGTTCCGCCTAGAATTATGCTCATAGGCTATAATGATTCTAACTCAGAGGATGAAAAAGGTCACGAATTTCTGAGGCCAGGCTAATCGAGCAAGGTTTATTGTTAGTGCCGCTACTCATAAATGTGAGACGATAGCTCTAGGTTACCGTTTACGTCCATAGGCAAAAAAATCTTCCGGTATAATTCCACTTTTCCGTTTTCTGCCATCCAGAAAAAGAAAATTTTTTAGCTGACCGATGAATATTTGAATGCAGATGAATAGTAAAAAGAACAACCAAATAAACACACCAATTATTTAGGACTATTCAAAGCAGGAATGCAACGATTTGACGGCTGTAAAAGTGAAAAAACTTCTTCATGCACGCTGATGACTTACAAATTCTTCCATCTTATAGGTCTCCCTATGTTACATTTCATCTATATGGAACTCAGGTATCTGTCGTCATGAACCGTGTGTAACTGCTAAAATTTATCTGCAATTTTAGATCTATTTAAAACACACCGTTCTCCATATTCCTCCACGAAAGAGTTTATTTTTGCACAAAATTATATACAAAAATGAGGAGATACGTATACCGAACAGGTCGAAAGCGTAAAGAGAAACAGCCAATAGAAATAATCGATCAAATCTGCATCACCGATATGTTCTTGTTGACTTGTTACTTCATTTCTTGCGTATGACACCTCCTTGCTTTCCGCTCTGCGGAAAACCGTAACAGTAAGTCGTAAAATGTGATTGCCTCATTAGTTTACTCTTGCTTCAATTTGCTATTCTCCTCCTTTCTCTAGTGGTCGCTAAATGGAAAATCGAAAAAATCGGAAAAAAACACCACATTATGCACTAACTCCAAAAAAGCTCTCATGTTCCAGCTGTAATAATGCAATAATAAATTCACGCATTGCAACAAACCTACTGTTGAGGGGATGTATGGACGATCAGCGTGGTTAGCGAAATATTTCACCGATACAATGATGCAGAGAGTCGTCAAAGTCTCAGCACTAATTGACTGTGAAGAGAGAGATTCTATTTTATATATAATGAAAAAAAATTTCAACACTTTGAAGTAGTCAATCAAGAAAGATTAACGCACTTGGGAATTGAAGTTTAGCTGGAAAGACTGGTACACCTCAAGGAGTGATTGATCTAATCACGAATATTTGTATTTTGCTGTAGGGACCGTTTATTTATGTTTCGACTGTGAATAGGGGTCGTTCTTTGACCTTGAAGAACTGGGGATTAAAGAAGTGCTGTTCATCAACGACATAAAGGATGAATAAGAAATAAACCGCACGAAAAGGCTAATCAGTCCCTACAGGTAACTTGTGATCTTCCATTTAGGTACTATAGTTCGCTTACTTATTTCACCTCCCTTGAAGGCTTTTCGACATGGGCAGTAAATGGAACTCTTTTGGTCATTACTGATACGACTTCCTTTGCGATAAGAGATAAGAGATACTTCACTTAATCATATGGCAATAACAAAGTAAGAAATGAAGGCAAACTGATTAAATACATTCGTTTATATATGCATTATACCATTTGTGCAGCGTTCATTTAATTCAAATTTTTTTGTGCAAATGCGTCGAAACGATGCTTCTTAGCTCAAAAAAGTTGGAGAATGAAGTAGGTGAATGTTCGCCACCTCATCTCTCTTACAGTGGCGCTGAAATATTTGCCATTTCATATCAATCTACTGGAAAAATTTGTTATATTAAATGAACACCTATAATACCTTAATTTTTGCAGAAAAAGTTTCTTAATCTCAAAAAAAGACTTGTTCGAAGCGAAGATTTTAGTGACTGAAATGAAGCTTTTTCCGCCTTCATTCTATTCATGTTGAAAAAAAAATGGGTTCACTAATGTTTTGCTCATGAATGTTTAATTATCCGCATTAAATGCCAATCTTTCTATGACTTTTGACTATGTGACAATATAAGCAACGATAATAAGTTTATTGAAATAGAGAAAAACATATTTATAAAATCCTATTTTGCATTACATAAATATGCGAATTCGGAATACTTTAAAGATTGCTTTTAATGTTCACACCTTACCGACATATTTTCGTCTACCTATGGCAGCTTAGCTTTCATCCTGAAATTTTCATTTCAACGATTTTCAAAGACTGGTAAACTGACTTATGAATGATGCTCTTCCACCTCTGTTTATGCGCTTCAATCTTTTTTCAGGACACAGAAAATCCTCGTGAAATATGTTCTCAGCGTAGCCGGAAATTCACCACACATAATAACTATCGAGAAAGTTTATACTATCCAAGACTATCTATTTGCAATTACCACTTCGAGTGGGGAGTGCACAACGCAGTAAAAGTGGTCACATTTGTTTGTTGCTCTCTTTTTAATGTAATCGACACAGCTGTCAAATAATTACAACAGAAGATTCACGCATTATATTTGATCTTACCATCTCAACATTTTGGTGGTGTGATTCGCTACACTCCAAAGAGCTAATTTTAGATTTGTAATAGAACATTTAATCGTGTCAACGTTTAGTGCAATAAACGAATCTCTCATATATACTATGAATTATTTATTCCTTTTATTTGCAAGGATATTTTAGCACATTGCAAATAAGTGAATATTCATATTGCTAAGATGCAGCTAGAAAGTTAAGTTGAAGAAAAAACATCAAAAATACTCCTTAATTATCAGAAAGCATAGAAAATGTGCCTTCAGGATGAAAGTGTAAAATCCCTACTAGCATGTGGATACTAAGCAGCGTAATGGCATCCAAGTTATCAAATATATCGAATACTTGCAACATTATTTTCTCATGTTGTTTAATTAGCGTGTAATCGAAATCGGAACTAGGGTGCTCATGATGTGAAATATTCAGAAAACTATTTCTACGGAAGTAATTAGAGATAACAAAATGTTAATTTAAATAATTTGAAGATTAAAAGAACCTCTGAAGGGAACGTTAAAGCATTGCATCGTTTTGGGTAAATTTTAGTGAAAAAAGACTTGAAAACTTCCTAAAATGATGGATGACTTCATTGAATTCAGCGGGGTTCAATGTGAATGAAATTCTCACAGGTACATTAATTCGTGCATAGGAAGCCAACTGACGTTGTCTATGTCTTACAATATATGCAACATTTTCTCGAGGAAGAATGAACGTCCAATACTGACCTCAAGTTCGCTTGAAGTGGGGAAGATGGGTGCGAGATCTGTTGGAATGTTTGGGATTCATTGCCCAAAGCACAGCATAACGTAAGAGAGAGAAAACAACTATTTTCTGGAGGCGGAGCATTTCACTCGAACATTCAAGCATATTCTTACATGAGATATAGAGAGAGCGGAAGTGATGCAAATTTAGGTGCAATATTTTTGCTATTCAGTTACTGCACGCAAAATATCACCTATGAAAGAAAACACCAGTTCGTAGCGTAGCACAGTGTGCAAATACGCAGTGCACGTTGATTATACGAAGAGCGAGTTGCAAAGGTGGCGTGATATGAGGAGCTCGGGGCAAATAGTGGTCGGCACTTTTCCCGTCTGTTTCAGCCTGATCATGAAGATTCTTGTTATCATTGCTGGAAAATATTGGATATTATGCTGCATGAACATATTGGGAGCAGCCACTATAAGAAGAAAATAATCTCTTTAAAGTGAATGTTGCAACTGCAGCAGGGACAACGTTGAGAGGAGACCGGATGGAACGCGAAGAGATACGGAGACAGTCGAAGTTCTTTATCTTGGGACACTAGGGCTCATATAGAGCAAACTGGAGAAGACCAGGCATTCCAAGACAGCTGCAGTTCCGACAACCGTTGATGGAAAAGGCTTATTACGATATGATGAGGCTTCGTTCCGGGCAGATCAAAAGGCCGATCAGTGACATGGTGCGAAGAATAATGCTATGAAAGTAGAATGTTCACTGTTACATCACAAATAGATATTTTGGGGTTGCTCTTTAGTGCCATACTCAGCAGTGGAACTCTACGGTATACGACTTAATCATTTTTTGTTTTATTAGCAGCAGTAGAAAAAAAATATAGGGGAGTACAAATTGGCACATAAAAATAATATATGCGAAAATGCTTTATGATATGCATCTATTTCTCTCGTATGCTGAAAAACAAAGCGATAAATTAACTTGCCTCATTAGCAAACATATTCAGCTAGCCGCATTTATGAACCAAAGTTATCCCATAAGCATTGTTCTCTATTTTTTCTACCTAAATTTACTTTAAACATCTGAAGTACGGTGACGTGGTTGTTGCTGAAATGCATGCATATGTATCCCTCTATCTTTCTGTTAGTTCTCAACTCGAAAATCGCTTAAGCTGAAACGGAATTGATGTAATACACAATATAGCATGATCCTATTTCGTTATCGCTTGCGAGAACTCAAATAAACCTATTCACTCTTCAACCTTTTGCTTAGATAATAAGTTGTCGATCGTCAATAGTGAGTGCACAGCCCACGTTCTTTTTGCACTGTTTCACAGCTGATTAGCTGATAAGGAACTAAATGATTACATATCGCAAATGCGATTCTTTTTCTCTGATAGCGTAGGAAAATTCAGATGTCTAAAAAATTGGTTGATAAAACTTCCAGCAATTCCATCGTATCTTCCTTTGAATATTGTGCAGACATATATGACCTTTCTAGGACTCGTAGGTGTATCGGATCGAAAAAAATCTGAGATAATGTGAACAATGAAAAATTAGCAGCGCAGTCAGACTATTGCAATATGAACTGCAGTGTTCTTTTATACGTTTTAAGAACTTTATTTGGCAATTTATTCCCTTAAGATAAATTTAAACATACCAGAACGGTTAGGATTATTTGCAACTCCAACTGTAGGATTCTCTTTTCGTCACATCTTCGTTAATTCAGTACTCCATAAAAAGTATTAGTGTGTGACATTATAGGTTTTCGTTATGAAAAAATATTTTAAAAGTTGATCCATGTGGGATATATCCATCAATTCCATGATTTTCCCATCTAAAGTTCTCAAACAGAATCTAGAGGAAAGAAGAAAACGTTAGGCAAATCTTTCGATAGTACGTGTCGAGTTTATATAAAAAATAAGCAAACGCATATAGAGGCTTCCTCTTTTACTTAAAAAAAAGGGAATACGATCCATTCCCAAGTTTCCAACTCAAACTATTTGGCAATTTATTCCCTTAAGATAAATTTAAGCATACCAGAACGTTTCCTGCTGTGAATCATAATAGGCAGTTGAAGTAATAAATAAATTGTGGTTTCAAAGGTGGTCAAAAATACGGTCCATGCTCTCCAAATTATACTAGAAAAGCATTTGTTGAAGTCATGAACACATAAAGTTTCTCCATCTTTCATTATATGAAGGCAATGGTAAAAGAAATGTGAAATTTAATGTTTCTACATAGTGCTTTCGATGAAGATGGAGTCTAAAATATAAAGATAACAATAAAAGACGCATGTTAAAGGATGAAATGTTACCAGTGTAAGATTTTGAAAAGAACATGAACACTTTTCGGCCCTTATCCGTTGAAGTAAGCACCTCGGTTAAGCGCTGGCCATCGTCACAACGAAACGCACAGCCCCGTTTGCACAGTGAAATAAAATAGACCATTAAGAATATAAGCACGTGTGATGGGGAGAATAAAGTTCTGAAAGAGCAAACAAATAAATACATATGATGTTTGTTATGACTGCATAATGAACAAGAAACCTAAAGTATAAAGCCTACTTCGTCAGTTTAACCGTTTTTTTGTTTTTTTCCACAACAGTAGCTTCGAAGCTTGAAATCGGTGTCCTATTATTGCTATTTTCCATTTTTGTATATTCGAAGGGTTTCTTCTAAACTATAGGCGAATAATATTTGCATAAACGAAGGCATTAAGTTATTAAATGTGAACGTGTGAAGATCACTAGACAGTATCATCAAAAATGAAATCGATGTTGAACTAACCTCGCATACATACTCATTTACCTAATAAATAAAGCAAAGGTAATATAGAAGCCTATATTATTACTAAAAATTTAAGGAATACTCGATTAAATAAGACATTACGAAATGCGAATCCTAGAGTTGAAGTTGCAGATAGTCCTAACCCTTCAAGTATGTCCAAATTTATTTGAAAAAGAACGTATATCTGAGTAAAAAAAAATCAATGTGGAACAAAACAAACAAAATTCCTCCATCCCAGTCAACTGATCGTGTTGCGTAAACGTACGATGGCACAAATTGCTTATTTTTAAAGATGAAAGCACCACTACGTGTAGGTTAACAGTGCTGAAATACTGCACTCTATAGTTCAACATTTACTTACATGTAGCATGCCGTTAATCTCATATATCAATGCAATAAAATTGCACTGTTGATCATTAAAGCGATACTGCTTCATGTCAGTAATAAGAAGCTTTTGGATAAAGATAAATAAACACTCGTCAACGCACAACGCATTTCCTATCGCCAAAAATTACATGAAAGTTACAAAGTAATGCTTCAAACTGCAATATTTATCAGACATCACTCTACGATTTCAATAATCGTAACTGCCAAACTGCAGTGCTCATCGCTGCATCACCTGTCACCTGTCACCTGTTAGTTTCGCACTTCCTGTGAAGAATTAGCTGCCACATCTAATCACAGATATATAAAATCAATTATTTTTTCATAAGTTAGGTTCGATGAGGTATAATCCCCCTGCAATTTCTATAGAAAAACTGTCGTAATTTTATTCCTTATCGAGTGAATGCATATGTTGGCGTCATTTATTGGAATATTTGGAAATTTTATATTTGAATTTGTCGTCAATGAATTCTTCATCACAGCTACCAAGTTTTGGTGTATTTCTCTCAGCTATAATTTAACGAAGTTCTCATTCAATTTTCTTAATTGCCCTTAATTGAATTCATCAGCAATCGATGGAATGTCCAGTTCGTTTTTCTCTCATATTTCCTCGTTTCTTTCATTAGCGCTCATCGGCTACATTGCTAAGCCGATATTTTTTCTCCCATATTAGTCCCTATAATAAAAGAAACTATGTTTTTTAGACGGCTTTCATATTAACGACGTTATAAATCTGCAAGAAGACGTGAAATGGATTACAAAAAGGTCAGTCACGAAAAATCACCAAAGATCGCGAAAAAATTTCAAATTACACTTAAACGAAGAATTAATCTATGAAGATTAAACGTCGAGATTTTTTTCCACTGAGAAGATCACTAAAAGCGTTGCCATTAAGGTTCACTAGGCCATAAATCAAGCAACATAATTTTCATTATATGGTTCGTTTGATCACCACTTGAAGCAATTGATTACGTGCATCGTATATTGTTTTAAGTAGCTGTCCTATATTATTCATAAAGCATTTGTTCTATATTTTTCAGTTAGCGAAAGAGGAACTTTTATTCTTAGGCACCTATGGTGCTTTTTCTTTCCTCTTTCTTTCTATATCACAAGTTTAGCCACTGGTAATTAGCATATAGTTGTTTCCTGTTGCGGATGACTGAATTATTCCATTATTCATCAGCAGTTGCACGTTGAGAAAATCGTGCCGGTTAGATAATCGCTAAATGGAATTTTGCTGAAATGTAGGGAAAATGAGGCAAAAAAATGTCATGACTGCCGTAAGCAATTTGTAAAGTCGATGAATTTGACTCTATCGGCCATCTGTGGACATCTCCTAACTCCACATGAATTCTTCATTGTATAAGAATGGTATCGGATCATGATTTTTTGCCATACAGTTGTTCTAAGAGGAAATTTTCACTCCATTAATATGCAGAATGGTCCAATGTTTTCCTTGTAAAGAAATAAACTGCTATTTCTTCGACATTTCGTAGAATTATGCTTGCGCGATTCCTTAATAGCTCAAAATTCTAGGCACATCTTTAATGACGCAATTTAATGAATTCTGATAGCACAGCTAAACGGTCTTCGATGTGACTAGGTGAAAGCTATTTGCAAATGATAAAAGGTTAAATGAGGTGAAACAATTCGAAAGCATCTCACATCGTACATGTTTAAAATTTATCAATTAAGACATGCTTTTAGCATTATATCTGTCGTTTTTTGTTCATCACTTGAGTTTATTGCTGTTGAAATGCGTGGCCTCACATTTAATGCGGTTTCAAGTTGAGTGCACTAAATTGTACATCTCAAGTTCAAGCTTTCCCATTTAATTTCTTCATCATCAGACATTAGTGCTCATTCACTTCGACATTTCATGACGCACTTAAAGTTACTGCAGATCTAATTTCTTCAAATTGAATACGAAAGTATGTCAGTATGAAATTAACCGAATTGCATAGAGATTCGATTGAAATGTGCTCGGTTGCTCCAATGTGGAAATTAACTAAGCTTTATGAGGCCGGCTGACGCACTTCTTAAATCATGGAAATACTCCACAATCCATAAATCCACCTGTATTACATGCTGGTCTTTGATCACTTTTCCAAATGTAATTGCTTGACCAGCTCGTTGCTTGCCTGATATAAAGTTTTCCCCTTTCCCGTTTCGGTCTGTCTATATCGCTCGTTCGCTAAGTAAAACTGTGAATGATATCTAAAAAGAAGGATCCCCATGCAAGTTTCACATCTCCTGTGCGCACTTCCTCTCCTCCCTCTCCCTCTGTACTTCCATCTAAAAGGAACTACTATGGCGATATTGGTTTGTCTCCAATAATCTTGATGATACACTTTCAACAGTTTGAAAAGGCAGCTCTGAGGATAGTAGGAAATTTAGCCACTTAACAAAGATACCTCACGCTGAAGTCCTAGCTAAAGCTTTTCTTCGGAACCCTTGACGTGCGAGTATAAGATGAGCGTGATTTTCAAAAGTTTAAGGGTCGAAACTACACATCTTATCCCTGTTTCGATTTTCCGCATAACGCCGATGCATAGATGGAATCAGTGGACTCTGATAGCCACATTTAGCCGTGTTACCAAAAGAGTTTAAGTAGATCTGCCTATTTCCTCAACGGTTTTCGTCGTAACTTCTCTTCAACAAAGCATGTAAGGTCACTAGATTTTCTGTTAACATACTGTGCTTGAGCGTTCAACAAATGTTGATGAAGTAACTACTGCCTAACCTTAATGTTAGGCGTCCACATCACGAAACTCCTGCTTGCCTTTAGGGCATTTCCTTAAGAATCTCATCGACAGTGGCACTGATACGATAGGAAACCCAATTACTGGAGCAACGCAATCAAAAAAACGCATTAATTATCAGCAATTCTATAGCTTTCCTAGTCCAGCAAATTAGTCGACGGAGTCGGCTGCCTCAGAAACAGTACTGTCATGCCATCTACGATGAAAACGATTAATTAATTGTTTCCATTAATTAATTAATTAATTAATTAATCAGTTACCTTCTGAATTATTGATGCAAATTTATGTCGCTTTCAATGCTTTTTTTGCATCTTTTTCGGCTAAAAAGATCCCCATCATTCTGATCCAAATAGTTAAAAGCTTTGACCATATCTATATAAACATTTATAATAATGAAACTTTAAAACTACACATTCGAACATTTCAAGTGCGCCCAACCAAAAAAAATTTCTACGATCATCACTTTAAATGAAAGTATAAGAAACTGGCCCTTTATTTGTCTTTTCAGCCATAATGTTAATTTCTCAATAATACTTGGAACGCAATTCAAATCTCCGAAGCTCCTTTATCTTTCAGTAGTAAGTAAGTGATCGCATTTAGTTACAGATTTTTAATTAAACTCCATTTATTCTCTCCATTAAATGACTTGAATGTGTCCTCGATTTTGACTCATTTCATCGATTCACACAATCACTGCGTCGCATTTAGGCATTTTCCACGCTTTTGTGGCGAAATATATGCGGTGGGGCAGTAAGATAGAATTTCCCAACAACGAAGCATTGTTTTATTATTTCACCTATCAGTGGTAGGATTAAATTTGACCGAATATACTTATGCGGAATCAATTGCGAAATTTTTTGATACAAAAAATTCCACCTATAAATGCTGATTTCCTTTCTTCAGATCAAAGCAAAATTATTCTTTATTCTATTTATTATTGCCGATATTTCTTCCAGTTTTGTGTATTTATACTTTGCGAAGATTTCAATTAGTTGGTTTCCTTTTTTTCAAATTATTTCCACTAATTTCTAAGTGATTACTTTTAAAGTCGATTGATTAATCACTCAGTAACGACAATAAAAACGGTGGAGAATTTGTAAGAGGAAAATTGACTCATCACTTTAATTCGTTATACCAATAAAAGTATGCGGCATTAATCATCACTCAACATTTGATGCTTTATTGAAGAAGTTGCAAAAAATATATACTCAGTATATATACACCAATAATTATACTAAAATACAATCTAGAAACAAAAAAAAAAAAGAAACAGCATATATAACGAAAGATCTAAAAGTGACGATTAAAAGAGATGAAAAGAAGCAATCAATTCCTCAGATAGAGTAAAAGAAAAAGAATTTGATTTCTCCTTCGGCAGCAATAAATAAACTTCACATTGAATAATTTCTCGTCCCCTCATCTTATAGAATCTTCTTCTTCTCTAAAACATCATTGATGTTGGATTGAAGAAATGAAATAAACCACAAAGGGAGAATTTTTGGTGTAATAGTGGAGGGAGTAATAAATGCAAATAAATAAAGTAATATTTAATGAGCATATTGGCAATTTTTTTAAACAAATGATTAATCTTATAAAATCAACATCGAATATGCGTATTTGAAATAGATGTGACAAATCAAGTCAATACTTAAAACAGAAATATTGAAGATGAGCCGGAATGCACGGAAATTATTGAAATGAATCAATCATTTAAAGCCGCTAAGTTCCCCGTTATCGATCGAATCAATGAGCCGACTGAACGAACAATCGTTATCGACGATGATAAATTCAACTCAGAGAGGCAAGAGGGGAACATATCATCATCACCTCTCAAGAGTTACTTTGAATAGTGAACGGTGAACCGCTTGATGAGAACGGACTTAAACTGTGAGCATGAAAATGTAGTGGACTATCCGATGGTAATGGGGTACACGCATAAGAGCTTGATGGTGCAACGATATCGATATCTTCTCCAGCCTAAACTGAATTAATTAATCGCACGAAATGAATGTAAGAATTTACGTATGAGGAATTAGTACGATAACAGCTGATTTCTCTTGTCTGTTATAATTGCAATAATGCATGATTACAACAAGCAATAATAATGCTGGAGGGTTTTTTCTGAATAAAAATAATAAATGCACAATTGTTTCATAAAGGAAACTACTGTGGTCATTTTAGCCAGAGGCCATCTTCCTCATATGAAAACAGTCATTTTCATAGCCACGGAAGATGGACATCAACGGCTAATTTCAGCTAATCTCTGTACTCCTAGAACTGTAAGAATCACTGATTATCCATTATTTGGCATTTTATTGTTTAACGATTTCATTGGTAAGATGCAGTTGCTCTAATCTGACTGAAGCGTATGAAAAGATGCGCTTAAAGTTTCGAATATTTAGCGATCAGTAAACAAGACGGCAAAAATTTTGGCAAAATAACAAATTATATTCACGGGAGAATCGAACCGCTTCTGTGAGACCATTTATTGATTTGGCCACATCTTCGAAGCTTCGATACGGTCAACCGAGTACATTAATCATCCAAAGCGTTATAAATAATCAATCACAACCTAAGTAGGAAAAGAAGCACACCTGTAACATTCGAAGTTTTTGTGCTAATTTTTCACTGAAACGATTTCTGTATCCAGGTGAGATTTCGTCCATCAGCTCATAAAGCGTATCGAAATATCTAGTGAACAATTCGAGTCTTGTGAAGTCACCTTGCATGCAATCGTGTCGTAAGGATGTTACCCTCCATCCTTTCATTGTCAACTCCAAACAATATGGTTGACCTAAAATAAAGCATATTCACTTCTGTGTAAATTCAACAATGTCAGCCTGTAATTTTAACGTCTTTAAGAGCCCGTTAAAGGAGTTTATAAGGGACCTGGTTGCTCATCCATGTTTCAAAAAATATGCGAACACCCCTTTAATCCATCCTCATATATGTATTTATTCATTTATTCATTTATTTACTTAGTTATTTATTTATCCACTTACCCTTCATTTTTGTTCAATTTACTTAATAGGATCTTCACCCCAAATTATTTATAATGGAATAGAAACTATACAGAGAGCATTAAGATTCTTCAGTAATTTCAAATTTATGCAAAAAAACTGTTTATGTGAGTATTTAAATTACATTAAAGCACTGACGTATGTTATTGGGAAACTCAAATGAATTTGCTTTCACCTTAACATTATTAACGCTTCCTAATGCCACAAGATTATTTCCTAATAGATGCTGTCTTGGTTGTTAACATAGAAGTTCCAAGTATTCATGCTTCCTTGAGATTTAATGGCTCGACTGTTCAGGATATCGAAGGGATGTATGTGAGGAAGCAAATAAATAAATATACGAATAAATAAATAAATGAATAAATAAGTAAATAAACATATTATATATATAGAATTCACTCTATTTACGTGGGACTGAAATGAGGAGTATTACTGGCGGGATTAGGCAGATATATTTTTCAAAACACTTTGAATCCAGCAACTTTACGAAATATTCATCGAAACTTTTTAGCAAAGAAAGAAGACATTTCGTCTCTTAAATAAATGACAGCTGTTTAGAACAAAAGAAAAAGGACAGCGATACGCTGCTATACGCACCTTCAATAGTGGTGACGTTGACAAAAATAAGTTCCGGCGTGCGTGGGAGCATCTCAGAGACGGAGATGGATTGCACAGCGAATGAAAGTTCATGAACTGCAGCAATCGCCTCAAGCTCAAGTGACGAATCACCTCGTGAATGTGGATTCGTGCTGTGCAAACTACGATTGTGCGACGACACTTTACTGAGCGATGGTAATGAACTGAAATATATTTCAACTATGAAAAAAGGCCCTATACATATCACTCGACTTCTAATGATGAATTAAATTATGCACGAATAGTTTATTTATCAATTATTGTTAATAGCTGTATAGCTTTACATTTCATTTTACACATTTCACTTTACTATATACTTTTTACGTAGTAGTAATTTTTGTTATTCATCATCTCCGCAGTTTCATATTATAGTTTAGTTTCAGTCATTGTTTCAGAATGTTGAAAAAATTTAAGCACGTAATAATTCCACAGCTCTTGCACACATCTGATGGTCCGTTAAACATCGTATTCGAACATTCTATCTTCAGATCCAACAAGCCTTGCCTAGCGAAATGGAGAAAAGACGAATAATTTTTGAATATAGCAAAAGTCCTGTTTCATATTCCTTCATGCAATAGAAAATCCTTGAAAATTCCCATGAACATTTGTCGAAGCAAATATACAAGCGCTTAGAGAGCATCAGATTAGAACTATTCCATTAATTAATATCTTTATCACGGACTTTCATATTAAATATCTGAATGAAGTAAAGTTGAATTTCTACTTGTTAATTAAAAACAATTTGTTTTTTCCAGACGATGCTTAGCGTATTTTTGCTTCCGTACCCATAGACATATTCACACTGCGTTGATCAATTTTATGCGACTGTTTTGCATTGCGCACAATGTTTGCACAAGCTTACGCTCGCATAAAACAGGCCTGTTGGCATTGACGATCTATGCCCTTCCGGTATACGATGTCCTAGTTCAGCGTTTGTTGTGAATGAATGACTCTCTCTAAATGGTTAGCGCTCAGGACTGTAAAGGCTCTACCTGAAGGTCCATACGGCCTCTGATATATCAATAATAACTTGGGAATAATATCATATTGTATAAAAGGATAAAATATGAATCGAGCATTCCTCTCCGAAGATAGGTGTGTGTCATCAAAGTTTTATTCACATTGTTCGCATTTATGCACAACTTATATTTATGATTCACCAAAATATGTGAACAACTCTCTCGCCAGTCACATAATCGTCGGTGATTTTTTGCGCTAAGAACCTTTTTTTGGCTGAGGCTTAAAAATCATACGAACAATATGGCTTATACCAACATTATTAAGGTGATGAATGTACCATAAAATTTCACGCGAATAACATGTGATATCAGTCGATTAACTTCTTTTTTCTCCCCTCAATTTTCTTGCCCACTGAAATTAATTGAATCTCTCGTCGATTAGAAAGCGCTTAATCATTAACAGTTATCCCGATTATCCCGAAAAGATTGGAAGCTTACGCATTCACAAAGAAATATATTCCAAAAAAAATTGCATAAAAGGAAATAGCATATTCAACTCTAAAAGAATAAAGATCTCAACGATTTCTATTACTCAAAAATCAAATGGAAACACCTCATAATTACATTAATTAATATAGAGTTCTATTACATTTTTAATTCAGAGCATTTAGTTGTCATACAACAATACCATTTCATGAACAATAATAATAGTAATTACTAAAATATGAAGTATGAAAATTGAATATGAAAATATGCATAGATGTTAAGAAATTCATGAGGGAAAAAGATTGGTGATTTAACTGCCGTGGTCCGCTGTTCGACGTATCCACATCCGATAAGTCTGTATATAGGAAGTTTCTATTTTTACATATTATGCTAACTCTACTCAATCGTGATTTATCTTAATTGAAAATCATATATAAAGGAAATGAACGACAATAAACAGATCATTTAAGAAATAGGATGGGAATTCGAAATTTAGTTTAGCATCGAGCAGGTTTCAGTAGTAGCATAATACCGCAGATGGTCTCTACCATAATCATAGTTCACTTGAATGAAAGCATATAGAAAATTACCAAGCCAATGGTGATGTTCCGCCGCAGTGAATACATGGTATCGAAAATGGAGCCGAAACGATCATTGCTCTCCGAATTACGGAGGGCGAAAGTGATGCGGATGAAGTAAAATAACAGAACGGAGATCTTATAACCTGATGGCAGGTTGTAGATTTCACCTTAGAAAAATTCAGCAAAAGATTCACCTCTATTTGAGGTGCTGCTTTTTCAGCGAATAGATTATATTTTGTATTCGAACACAGGATGCAGTGTCAAATGCTGCTAATTACAAACAACAATAATAGTATCAATCAGCGCAAATTATCCAATTTAGCTGGGAAAACGCTCTCTTCTCCGTTTGCTTCAAGAGGCTTTTTGGAAATTTTTTCGATACTCACGAATTCCTCGAACGATCCAACAGAGCGCACAATGCAAATGTGAATGATGGTAAGTTAATAGACAGAGGTGTTGTGCACGAATGGTGGCAGCTTAAATATGGCTGACGTGAGCAGGCAAGTGGGCGGAACGTAGAGGCGGTATCAACGAGACTTGATCGCCGACAATTGAATGGGCATTCGTGAGAACTTTTTTTGCTGAATATAACGAAGATTTGTGGGATGCATTTGTCATTTGAAGTGAATATTTGTGTAAATGTAATGTGTCATTCGGAAACTCCTCAAAATTCATTAGAATTGTTTAATTATTTTAATCTTCTTAAGACAGTAGAGATATTAAGTAAGAACAAGGGAAGCCTCATGAGACCGAACTGACTGTTCACTCATTGCAATAATAGAGGAGACTTAAATGATTACTGGCAAAGTAATCAAAGTGCAATGGTGTTGGCACTATCACCTTGATGTGCTAAGAGAACTATTACGCATAAAAGAGTGCAATAAATTGAAAAAATAGGCTCTTCGATGCTGTAGTGAAACATCCGATAAGATAGTTACATATTTTGTGCAGAAATTTTTTCACCTCTTTCTTGCAAAAGATACACAAATGCATCAGTATGCTAAAATTGCAGAATTAATCTCCATTGGCTGATAAAACGACCACTTAATGCTAAAGATAGATCATCAATGGTAATGAAATAAGCAAAATAGTGCTAGAATATCCTGAAGAAAATGAAGATGAAATGTTCTGATGGAAATATTCATTAAAGAGTTTATCATTGAGAATGAAAGCATTTGCTGCCATGAATTTCATAGTGCGTCTAAAATTCAATAACGAGTAAAGTGACGGCCACTTTTCTAAGCAAAATTCAACGGAAACTCATTAGAACTAGTTGAAGCGCTTTTTATGTAGCTCATTATTTCCAAACCACTAAATTTATCAGTGTAAAAGAATGTTACCAATCTCCAATGTAGATCATTACGATGCTATATCTCCAACTGAACGAACTTCACAAAATTTCGTGCTTTAAAATTACCGGAAATGGATTGTTGCAAATAATATCCATTTATATTTATGAATATTTAGGAATTCGTGAATGCAGGAATTTGCCAATTTATCACTGATAAGAATTATAGAGTGATAAAAAGATAATTTCCACAAACTTATTAATCTTCGAAAGGAAGAGTGATATATGTTGCTCGAATTATTTCACTGTGACGCATTTTTAAAACAACTTTGTAACAAATATATTCTGCTTAAAAATTCCTATGAAACTGATGACAATAAAACATAAGTTCGGCATCAACAAATCTGCCATCATTACTTGAAGATGGATTTATCAAGATCATGTTGTGCGATTTGAGACCATGTTGTGCGATTTCGATTCATTAATGAATGTTAGCTACTAAACTATAGCACCCAACTCTGAAATTTTACCCCCTTCCAATTTTTTCTACTTAAAACAAAACTGTTTACAATTTCGGACGGAGTTTTTTACCCACAATTTCTTCACGTCAGGAATCAAGCAGTCAAAAATTAATGCACATCAACTGCTACCGAAAGAAAAAATAAATGTGAAGATTTCTCGACAAAGCTGTCTCTCTGGAGTATTGCACACTGATCGATATGTCTGCTACCGAAACAAAAAGGAAAGAATTAGTGTGGCTGAATTTTTATCGAACTGGCTCATTCACGTGGATAAATGGCCAAATTTTTTGGGCTGTTTCTAGGAGAATAAGTGATATTCGATGAGGATTCCTCATCGGACAAAAATTGCCATTTATCAAGCTCCAAAGTAAACTAATTGCCGTGTTTAGTAGTTTATCCCATTACTGCTTCATTTTTCACTTTTCTAATAGAACATTTAAGTCCCTTCACGTGCCTTTTAACATTGTCGTAGACAATGAAAGTGTAGTCTCGCAAAATGAGGGAAGTTCAAGTTTATGCTCTCAAACTGCGCTAAAGATTCCCGCGTATTACCAAGAAACTATATTCCGGCATTCAATCCCACATAATCTTGGTAGTTGTTGATCGCCGTAAAAGCGTTCCGTCGGTGCTTCATTTATGGGCTACCAAATATTACGTGTGAAACACTAAACAACGAACGGGCAACTTCAGATGACATTATAGCACATATATGCAACACGTAATCGCTCTGGGCAAAAGAACGTTGCCGGCACCCTGCTTGATGCAAACACGTAGTCACAAAGGTCATTCGTAACCGATCAGTGACCTTTGATCTTACAAGCACAATTAAAAGATGTGTCGCCAAACATTGGTGTGCAAATATTCTGCAAAACTTTATGCCATCAATAAAGTTTTTTTTCATCTCGTTGCGAAAGAATTTCGCGTGGGCTACCCCCAAAATCTGATGGAAATATTTTAGTGAAATTTACTTAAGCGGGGGAAAAAACTATACTAAAGTTCAAGGTGATTTTTTTCCTAGTGAAGAAAAGTTTAATTTCTATTTTCGTTGAAAATTTCCTCGTTTCTTCTCCTTTTCATCGAACTGCTCATCATAATTCGAGGAAAACGCATACTGCTGGCCATAACCTTATCAATATTTCAAATTTTCCGATCAAAACGTTTGAAAAAGTTTGAGTGAACTGTTTAGACGTTTTAAATGCATGACATTTAACAATTAGGCTTAGAATAAGTTGAAATATTTAACTTAATTAGAGTGAATGTCTTGCAGATGTCATTTCCAACAGTGTGAAATCTAGGCCCTAAACTGAAATCGTTATTGATTCCCTCAAATGTTTTTCATGTTTCCTAAATTTAAGCAAAATTACCAAATGCAGCACGATCACTCAAGCTCCAGTTTGCAAAACAACGTCAATAATTGGAGAACGGCTTTGCGGAAAACTGAAAAAAAAAAATGATTTACCGCAAATTCTCATAAGAAATCTGCAACAAAGAGGACCCTGGATCCGGAAAATGACTTTCTTTTTTCAGGAGTGCAAAACGCTTAGGATATTCCTAGGATACCTCTTGATGAAATAAACCATACTTCCTTCGGAAAAGCACATTTTCTAATTCATAGACGTTGAAAACTCAAGACACGATTCTAAAAATTGATAGCCTATAAAGATGAAGAAAAAATGAAGAATGGAGAGTGAAGCAGATAGTTCTTATGGATTAAGTGTTGCTTTGGTGCCTAAAATTTATTGCTTTATCTTTGAGCAACGATGTGAAAAAGACAAACAAAAAACTTCTTGTTATGTTATGCAATTAACAAATGAAGCGCACTAATCGATATTTTGAACTGTTTTCATGGATCTAAATACATCGAGTAACATCCAGGATTGAAAAAAGAAATGGATGATAGATTTTAAGATCATCACGTTGCGCGTAGTTGTTATTCCTGTTCAAAGAAACTTTTATCACAACGCATTCGTAAAAACGATCGACCGCAGCACTATGAATTTCTCATGTATTCAAGTGCTGTGATTGTCTTCAACGAGGGGAAGGATTTCCATGAACAGTAGGTACATAAAGCGGGAGAGAGCGGAAGGGGACAGATTCCAAAATTACGTCATCAAAATAAAACGACCAACAGTCAAGTGAAGTTTCTGTGTGAGTCGACAAGCTTGAAACCTCCTCCTATTCAGCTACATTTTAGAAAAATCCATAAAAGTTGCGTCAAAGGCTGATAGACGAAACTGCCACTGAGCGGATTATTGCCTTTGAGGAAAGTTCATTTTTTCACTTTTGAGTGAAAAGAAACTTCACTCAAAAAAAAGACTACACTTTAATAGTCGTGCGATATCACTGTTTTTCCGCCCTGACGATTGTGGCAACATTTACGTCATTCAGATATTTGTGCAAATTCCAAAAGTGAACCCGCTTAGTAATCAAAATCTAAGGAAGCATAAACCAGACGGGTGGAAATAAAAAATTGCAGTTATATCGCATAATTAGACACCAACGTATAGTCACCACAGTAACATCATGGCTGATAAATGGTAGTAACAAAATCACGTGGTAATTCAGCGACTAAGAATCTCAAACGTCGAATTGCTGTTTTTCTAAAATAACATATGATCCGGACACCACGTCTCACTTCAGGTGCCTTATTTTTCAAGTCAGCTTAGTGAGAGAATTTCCATCATTAAATCGCAGCCCACCAATTTATAATACCGCACTGTACTAATATTACATAAATGGAATATTTGTAAGAATATAAATATAGTTTAGTAATAGACTTTCATGATTTTTAAAGAAGTAAACGCTGAGAACGGCTGGTTATAATTCAGCTGGCAATAAAAGAAAATAGCAGCTATAGATGCAAAAACATGCGAAAAAAATTTCCGCTTGTTTTTGCGTGGAGGAATTGTCATTATCATTATTATCATTTCTATGGAAACGTATGAATGCATATTTCTGCTCGTTTTGAAGTTATAGTTGCAAACTGCTCTGTGGCGAATTTACTTCTTAATTATATGTGATTATTTTTCCTACTATGACCACATGTAGCGGACGCTATCGGCGCTATTTTGTTCGATATGCAATTTCGACTCAGAATTATTGGAGTTAATATTCAAAACATAACGCATATAGGCGAGTGTGTCATCTCAGTCATCCGGCTAATGCACCGAGGTTTCCTTTTAGGTAAGCACTATCGATTACCGATCGGGCGGTCAAACGTTTTTCTTTAACTCAGAAACAAAGAAGTTATTAATATTCTATCTTTTTTGCATAAAGTTTTCGACTAATCCGAGCAGAAAATTTCCACTCTTATCAGAGATTTGTAAGATCAAGCGATTCTTATCAAAAGTTGAAGATAATAAGCATTTTCTTAATATTTATATAAAATATGTAAAATTACTTATAATTTTATGAGCAATTGTACAAGCTTTTGTTTTACTATCATCTCCACGTTGAGCTTAACTAGTGCAGCTATCTTTCTACTTGTACTTGCAAAGGGACTCATTTCCTCGAGGAAAGTAACTCTGCGAGTGTTTTTCAAAAGTCGATATAAGGAAACGTATTCTTCATTACCTCACTCACTTTTAAAGCTTCAAAGATTTAAACTAAGCGTTGTTCACTTCTGCGGCTTATATCCGAAAATTTTCAAGTTACAGCTTATGCAAACCGACTGTCGGCCAATTGTCAGCGTATTTGCTTGTCGCAACGTTTGCCACGATCTGTTCTATCAAAAAGTCGCCGGCGATTCCGGAAATTATATTAACGTTTATCAGATTTATGAGACTGTATAGTACAGATGGTATTTCTATTCATAGGGATGGGTAACAGGTAGGATCTACTCTGCACATTAAAACATTTCCGAATAGCTGAGAAATCTGCCACACTCCTTTGCAATCACTGCTTTTATCAGTTGCTTCAGAGCTCAAAAAGATTAGGGAATTTTCATGATTTCATAAATGAATATTAGAGCATATGACATCGAAATTAATGCACGACTCTTTTGCAAATAATAACGTTTATCAACGAATTCTTCGCGCATTATATTGCTTAAAGTTCAAATTACAGCTTAAATAGTCGTTTCCGTCACTGATAGTTCAAATATTAGTACGAAATTAGGTGGTTTCATTTTAGGATTCAATTTCGAATATCTCAATGCGATAAAAAGTACACAATAACTAACATATGCCTTGCACATGCTCAAAGCGTGACATTCATTGCATTGCTTGCATACACATCTCTCCCATCGACTGATGAATTGATTCGTTCTGATATCGATAAAACGAAAGAAAAATGTAAAGAAATAAAGCAGCGAAAATGGTGCAAAAATAAATGACGACTGTCGTCTTTTCTCCAAGAATACTCCCTATGAAAAAATAATTTCCTGCAGCAAAACACTTCCCATTTGCCAACATAAATGAAGAAATTCATATTCGCTGAGAAAATTCTATTAAAAATTAATTCATCGCAAAATTGCTCATCATATCCCACATAGATAATGATAAAACGATAATGGTAATAATGATGAAAACGATCAATAGATTATCCTGTCTATTATAATATGAAGTACTAAATTGAGCTTCATTATAAGTTCATTTCCAATGTTTTTCCTGCACACAAATATATTTCTTGTCAATGATTTCCATTTTCATTGAATAGCAGAGAATGTGATCGTGTTGCCGCTCACCGTTACCCTTTTCGATCATGATCGATTTAGCTTTACGCATTTACCATTGCTATTCGTAATTATAATAGCACGCCATAGTTTCGTCAAGAATTTCGTCTGCATATTTTATAATATATTATCCTTTGTTGGCCGTTTTCGAATCACCAAGAATGAATTCATAATTTTCCTTATTGAACTAACCTATCATGAAATATGATTAAATCAATCGAAGTTAAGTATGAACTATTGTTAAATAAACCGAGCATCTCAGTATTAAATCTTTATATTCTTTTATTCCTACTATCTAAAGTATACTAAATGATAGGATTTATAGTTATGCAAATGTCAGTATTTTCAGCAGAACTGATACAATTCACATGAAGTGATATACTCTTATAGTTAGTAGTTCATTATCACCGTTTTGCAAAGCAAAATAACAACTGCGTTCTTTCGATTGATTTCCTTCATATCGATAAGCACGTTCTACACTTTGCCAAGCGTGCATCACCTACGTGATGAGTTGCCAATCGTAGCGATCATCTCCGCCAATTATTATACTATGACGCCACATGCAACTCCTAATCGAGAAAGCAAAAGGAAGCAAGAAGTTCAGTGATGATTCACTTTTGTCGGACATTTGACAGTTTATATACTGTGTCATCATTCTTTTTTTAATCAATGCGACAGTTGCAGAACTGGGAAAAATGAATATCTCCATAGGAATGCTAGAAATGTGATGAAACTATGGATGCAGGCAGAGTGACTGGAAGTTAATCTCATCGGAAATGATGCTTGAAATTCTAAAATACTGAAAATATTATTCACTTAAGCAGAAATGACTATAACCTCGTTGAACTGCATTAAATGCTGGAAACAAAATATACAAAATGAATATTTAAGTGCAGCTATAAATGTTGTTGTTAACAATGTTGAATCGAAAATCGAAAGAAATGCAACTGCACTGAACAAACTCAATGCTTTTGTGTTCAAAAAGAGGGTATTCTTTGCAGTATACTCACTGCTAGCAACAACACATATGCGCACGTTTTTGCAATAATTTATATTCGTATGAAGCGAGGAGCTTCTTAAATATAGGTTTAACTATATTTAAGAAATTCCTCGCTCAATAAAATCCTCCACCGATGATCGAAATTCTTCTCAAATGAATCTATGTCCTGGAAAACGGAGATGAAAAATCTTTGTGAAAAAACTGTAATGTACTTAAATTGTCTTTGAAAAATAACCCCAAATTTGTGGAAAAAAATGTTATACTACGCGTCAATGAAGTCCCTACTTCTGCCATTTCTTAAGATTTCAATGTTCGAGCTAATTGAGATAAACTTTAAATTGCTTTTAGTCGGAAATTTCGCTTTAGGTACCATTAAAATTCGCAACAATCGATGATCTCCTTCAAACTTCAACGATTATTACTGATTTAAACGTTGCGAAGACAAGTGAAATGATATGTGCACTTGAAATAGTTTTCACAACGTTCATTCATTAAGTTAATTGTATGTAGAAGTTCATTCGACTATTAAAGAACCCCATCAGCCCAGTGATCCGTCTCAAAGGATCTGCTCTCCACGAAATTCTTCAACCTACGAATATAAAATTTTCACCGGGTGCTTCTAAAACTGCAAAATAGAACTAACAAAATGCCACGCCTCTAGCTACATATGCGGGTTGACTTAGCGAACCAGATAAAAAACCGCCTTTCCATGCCAACAGCAAATTATCGTTGTATTATGAGTATCGTAAAGTTCGCAGTAAGCAGCTCTAACAACGCAAGGTGTAATAGTTCACTTCGAAAACGTTTACCAGGAAAATGAAAGCATAAAAATAGACATTTTGAAATGCTTCGGAAAAGAACAATAGAAGGTTAAATGCGATAAAATGTAAACAAATTAAGTTAAAGATTCTATGAATGGATTTCCTAGCGTGGCGTGATTTCAATGGAACATTTCCAGGAAGAAAAAGCTGAAAAACGTTTCCATCCCATTATTCGTTCCACTCGTATGAAGAAAAAGATGCATTTTTTGAAAAAAATTGCACTTATGTTTACGTAAACCTCAGCAAGCGCCAACTGATTCTACACCAAATTTTCTGTTCAATTTACACGAATATCCCTTCAATTTGGGTCGCAGTGACATGGAAACAAAATGCTTTGACTAAGTATTTATATGTGTTAACTAATCTAATTAGCTTCAGAAGAACTTATGGAACGGAAGCTTAACTATATATGAAAATAAATGAACAATTAAGTGCAATCACCCTATATCCATTCAATTATCACTATAGAGGCCTAATAATTTTTTTCCAAGAAGCACTTAATCGATATCCCATTTTACAAATTCCCCTTGTATTATTGCTTCATTTCACTTATTTCTAAGCGAAGAATTTTTTTTTTTTCACAATGAAAACGTCAACGTTGCCACGGATGCAAACGTTGATAAAAAACAACTGGAAATAAACACATCATTTGTCGATAATCTATGACAGCGGCTTATGTGCAAATTTCAAAAATCCAAAAAACCTTTATCGCACTTAAGACATCCTGCTGAAACACGCATTAATTTACTCTCCTTATCGATGCAACTTTAAGCAGGAATATGAAATATATTTGGGCACAAAACGGGGATTTGTCCACCAATCTAATCGTGGTAAACATAAAAAGTTAGACCACTTGTGGTTTATCAGACGAAACTAAAGTAGGACCTACTGCCATTTTGCAATAGCTCTTACAAAAGAAACAAGCAACAGACGCCCGGTACCCATTAAGGCAATTAGCAAATTCCAAAGTTTCGTGGTCACTGTTGGGTACTGCTTCAAGAATGATGGCACATAATGTTTGGTACCACACATGCTAATTAAGTATAATCATTGGAAGCGATACTCCCAAATCTATAGAGGCAGATTCATGCTTGATGAAGTCTTCTATTGAAGTGAACATTTTTTTCAAACAGTTGTCGTTAATGCGACCCGAGTCCGACCATTTCAAATAACGATTGCGGTGCCCCTTTTTTTTCAGTTGACGCGCAAAACGGAAGCGGCCAGCCTCCTTTGCGTTTCGTCGTATTTAGTACGACATCCACATTAAAATATTTCTATAATGCTTCTATAACATATAATTTTTATGAAGCAAGAAATCAACATCTTAGTCTATTCCATTTACTCAGCAAATACTTCCTAGCCTCTTACAGTATATGCAGCTTGAAGAATGTGCATCTCGACGTCTCTAAAAATACCTCAATAGTCTACATTGGAGATAAGAAATATCTTTCTTTTATACTGTTATCGAAAAGCCACAGATAAAAGACGGTAGATGAATGGAATTCGAAGAAAGGGCCCCATAAACTATCAAATACACATTTAATTCAAAACCTTTGGTCAATCCAAACTAAAACACATACATGAACATGTAGTGTGTATTGTTATACGTTAATAAAAACCTGCCCTTAATATTGGAGAAACGACTAGGCATTATGCGTGTTGATAGTTGGCAAAAATGCAGGTCCCACATATATCTGCAGTGCATTTTTTGTCAATGAAAGTGAGCAAGTTTTCGCTGACAGAATATTCCGAAACGATGTCGTCATTTGTGGTCATTGTTTTCGTCGTTGAGAAAGTTGAATGCGCTCTTCTTTTCCTCTTACCAAAATAGGATCTATCAAAGTGGCAGAAATTAATGAAGAATAGTAACTTTTCAAGGTGAGGAAGTTCCAGGCAAGCTGTGAAAACGGCACGAAAACGGTATATTCTCATCCATCAAGGTAAACAATCGCCGAATGGCCATGTTCTGTGCCTGATAATGTGCGTTTTCAAGAAAATCAACGCTTTCGAAAGTGCATTATACTGATATTTATGTTTGCATACATGCGTTTTTCTACCTGTTTCCGGTGAAATCGGAAGAGGAGTCAAAAATCAATTTCGATATAATCGACTCAGCAGAAGCAAGAAAGGAAAGGCAAAGCGACCGTCGACCGCCAAACGGCAACTGCCTCTTTTACAGGAGAGAATGAGACGTCGCGGGATGGAGTCGGATTCTATGCTTCGAAAGAACGGAAGGTTAAGATGATGCCATTCTCCTCTCACTCCCCTAATGAGAAACCGAGAACAGGAGTGGACGATTGTCGTAAGAAGCAATAAGAAAAAGCTTAAATGAATTTATCTGCTGGGGCAGATGTGCAAAAATGAGGAAAAAGAACGGAAGCATATATAAGACGCAGGACCATACAACGACGGAAAGCATTTTTTTGAGAACAAAATCTTCCACCGTGAAAAAAAATCGTACCGATGAGCCTCAGGCGGGAACTCTTTGAAACAAAAGTGATGCTGACAATTTTGTACCGTTTGGAGACATGGGTAACAATTAGGGAAGTGTGCAAGCTACTGGCAGTGGCAGAGAGAAGAATGGAAAGAATCATGACAGAAATCAATCGGTACAGAGGAAAACCAACGGATGGTTCCGGGGTGCAACAACGGTAAAGGATTAGATGACCGAGGCCGGAATGAGGAAATTTAGATGAATGGCGAAAATATCTGCACTGAAAAAATGATGACTAGTTAAAAAGAATAACAGAATGGACACCATGGATTGGCAAAAAAATTAGAAGCTGACCTGCAATGAGGTGGAGCAATTCTTTAAAAAAAGACCGGAGGAACAAACTCGATCAGAGAAGTACTCGAGACAATAGGATGCGGTATGAAGAGGCGTTTATTCGTAATGAATGCACCTTTGATTAAAATAAACAAATAAATAAGATTGATTAAAATAAATAAATAAATAAGATAAGTCAAGGAAGCTCAAGACTATCCAGAACGGCGGGTCAATGCGGGTCAACGTGAAGTATTCATTTCAACTGCTCGATTGTCACAAATGCGAGATTTCAAATTCTGTGCAAATTTAGTTGATTATCGAACTTTTCGCATATTCCATAAATATATCATTATGTTTCTTCGATGAAATCGATTATCACCGAAAGAATGCACTTCACGATATGAAGAGGCTGAACGGTAGACAAATAAAGCTGACGCATTATGCATTCTTACTATTCAAGTATCATAGTGCATTTTGTGATTCGTTTGTTTTTCGAAAAAAAAGTGCACCTATGAGTCATCTATTCGCATTATTTTGCTATAAAGTACAAATACCTTACCGGAAAAAATGCGTGAAATATGGAACGCCTATTGCTTCTAAATTAATAAATAGTAAATTATTTCAACAACAAGTTCTCTTAAAATCATATTCCCTTGTATGATAAAGTTTCGCTGAACGATGCATTTGAACGACGCAAATGTATTTTCTGCGTGAATGGAACAATTAATGGTTACTGCACATTTGTAACGGTTACTCAGATAAACGAAACAATTACTTGGTCAAGAGGGACAACTGCTTTGGCAAGTGCAACAATTATTTGGGCAAATGGAACAATTATTTAGGCAAATGAAAGAATTATTGGGGTAGGTATGAAAACTGTTTCGGCAAAACGAAAAAAACCGACTTACTAATCTCTGTTACCGTACCTGCGCATTACCACGGTGAATCAAAATATTTTGTCTTGATCATATATGATCAGATTTTTCTTATTAGCGACTGTTGTTTACAACATAATTGCCGAAAAATTATTCGCATTCTTTTGTGCGAAGAATTTAGTCATATCAAGCTGGCAGTATTAAACCATGTGAAAACCTTGCAGCGAAATGTAAGGAAAATAAAGCAATCATACGATTACCTTACAAATGGAAGACATTGAAACTACCGGCAGCTGGCACTTAACAACAGCTGCTGCTACATGTGCTTTTTTATTCAGATCGCTTCATAAAAAAAACATTACGACAGCTCCATCGCCTCATGTGCAACTGATGGGAAATGGGGAAATAGACAGAGTGAATGGAGGAGGGATGAAGTACTTTTTTTCACCTAGAGGAAATATGAGGAGGGTGAAGCACTTATTCCTACCTAATGCGCACGCCTGATTGGAAAAAGGATTTCACCGAGAACTTTCCTCCACCAAAAATCCCTCCTCCTTCCCTTAACATAACAATTCATCTAGCCATTTCCACGCTATGACATGAACAACTAACGACCTTATACAAAAATTTTTTTCAAACGTTTTGTGTTTTTACTGTTGCATGACGCCATTTCGATGTGAAAATGTCTATTTGCCTGCCTCCCGAGAGCTAAACGAAGGCACTGATGATTTATTTCAGGTTTGAATGCTGTAATTTACCGTTGGCCGGTTTGTTCCATAGATAAAATATGAAAGATCCGATTAATCATCCTCGAAATATTCTTCAAAAATAATGAATATTAATATTTTCATAATGGTTTAAAGGAAATTGAAATGTAACGGAAAATATAGACTGAATTAAGCGGTAGCCATATCAGTGTTGCTGCAGATCTTTTCATTGACAAGAGCATAAATCTTTGCAACATTTACATGCAAAATGCAATTCTTCGAACGATATATTTGGTTGCAAATTGCAAGCATATTGAATAATGAAACAGTAACGAGAGTTTAAACCTAAGCGCCTTTCTCGCAATCGGCAATCATTGGTAAAGTGCTCATTCTTACCCTCAAAATGTCGTCCCAAACGAGATACATCAGTATTTAATTCCCTTCAAATAATTGACTTCATCACATTCTACTATATTGCCGTATATTCTGATAGTATTTCATCAATGTTGACATAAATTACTCGTCGTCAATAGCATGTTCTATTAAAGAGAAGTCGTCGTTTGGTCTATCGCCTAATACAATATTGCACAATACGGTTGAAATAGCTTAACTTACAGTTAGCGTTAAAGCGTTGGGACGTTAACTGTCACCGCTGAAAATTTTTCTGACGTAAACCGGTCGATCGACTGCTAACGAGAATTACAATTTCACAAATATAATGCAACGAGAAAAAATTTTGAGCAAACCTCATAAGACTGCCGCCAAGTGCACGATTTACATATTTGCCATCGACGGTTTGATGCGGTGGTGATGCACAAGTCGACGAAGCTCCTAGAATTGATGTATGGCACAAGCCGACGCTAATGAGAATCGTAGGGACTAAGGAAAATGGAAATAATCAATAAAAGACTGCTAACTCTTTCTCAACAGTAAATGCTAAAATCGATATCACCTCGGTTTCGATAATTCCCAATTATGAGCCCATAATTTCGAAGACAATATTATCCTTAGGTGAGGCTTTGTTTATTTCTAGGTGTTTTTCTGGAATTATATCGAAAGATTCACTACCTCCCAAGGTAATTCTAGTAGCGTCAGATATTTCACACATATCAAGATGAAGCCGAGTAGATGGTTCTGGATCAGGAAAGCTAACGGCTATGCAAACATGCATATGCTACGGACTTTCTACTAAGGTTGTTGGTGTTTGCATTACAAATTCAAACTATTAACTATCAACTAACACGCCAAGAGCAGGTATTTTTTACTAATAGTTATCAATGTAACCTGTCACTGCAAACCTTTTCAAACCTTTCCCTCATGAACAATCAAATAACGGCATTACCAACTCAGGTCAAACTTTGTCCACTATTTTCATTTTTTTACTTCCCTCTAATATATCGCAATATGAACAAAAACGTTAAAGATCGCGTATAATGTGGAAAACATACCAGAAAGCGAAAGCCTTCTGACTAGTCCCAAGTTAACAGGTGAATTGGGTGGTGATGTGCAACATTGATCGCGATTGCTCATCATCTCCTGATAGCAACAGATTGCCGCGTTCCACCTCTCAGAGCTGAAAATTGCGTGATTTAACAACGGTCATGTGGACGATGATTTTGGCGGGAATATTTTATATTATTTGTGAAAAAAGTATAAATTGTGAGGAATATATTTGATGGATTTTGTCTACAGCAAGTATATATATATATTAGGAAAGTACGCTTATTTGCAGGTATAGTGTTGCAGTGCTGCCGGATTGTAGAGTAGAAACGATGCGAGACGAAAAAAATATAAGAACCACCAATATAAAGGAGTGAACACGCACATGGGTAACCGGTTTGAATTACGCAACTACAGAAATAGGCGAACAAAAAATGCTATGGGTAGAAAAGAATAGTTACCACAGAAGTCGATCTATGCAAAACACACTTGCAGCATGGTGTTTGCTACATCATATAGATACGTATTTTGTATAAGTAAACAAATATACACGCAAATGAACAAATAAATAAATAAATATATATATATATTAAAATATGCAAATAAGGTGCATTTAGCCTACAGTAAACATTTCCCGCAATCATGCTGGGATATATTGTACTAGAAATGAGTAAGGAGAAGATATTCGTAGGGTACTGAAAAACTGACCAAACAAATATGAATGTACGGTCTTTAATCTGATAAATTTACAATGCAAAACCTTCGAGGTGCCTTTCAGTTCGAGAGCTATATCTGAAACGACGCACTTCTCGCTCAATTCACCTAGTTGACGACATCATTACAGAAATTCGCTTATGTGAAATTCAAGTAAGAAATGATTCCCAAGCACAATAGTATTCAAAGAGATGAGAAAAAAGAACGAATTATTTCTTTCGATTCCATTTTCATTCCTCGTAAAACATCCATAGAACGAAAGACTTCTTTAAATATGCAAATAACTTCGATTAACAACATGTTTCCGAATAAACTATTAAGTAAAAAATAAATGAAGAAAACATCAGTGATTAGGTTTATCTTATTGCTAATATCGCGGCTATGTTCTCTTTTTTTAATAAAGGGAGAGAGAAAAAAAAGGAGAAAGAGAAAGAGAAACTGTAAATGAATGTAATTACAATAAGAGGTACTACTCATTTTTGACTGAACAGCTGAATTTCAGTGGAAAACTTAACTCCGACAGAGTCATAAAAACACTCACACATTCGGAAGTGGACGTTAGTGAAGCAATTGCACACTTTCATAATAAATGTTGTCTGCAACTGATGACGTTATTAGGCAGCTGTTATACATACTGCAATTCATTACTCGATTTCCTCCTCACCGCCTTCTATTACTGCACTTTGCCTCTTTGATATATTTGCCAACATATGCATTTCTTGTTTTCCGGGAAAGTTTGCTTTTTATTTCTTCCGCCTCCCTCGTTCCTCATATAGAGCGTAGATTTTCTGGATAGTTAGCAAGGTTTAGACGGAGAATGAGGAAGCATTGTTCTGCATATTTATTGCTCATTCATAACTCTTATGTTCAAATTGATGTGAAAATTTTGACAGCATTCACGAGTTTCTTTCCCAGTTTACTTACGCCATAGCTTTGTGATTTCAGAAGCATGTTTGAGCGGACAGGTAGCTAAGCAGAGACACGCAGGGCGGACAGATGATTAAATGAATGATCGCGAAAACGATATCATTCGTGAATCCTTACCATGAATATCTCCTATGCTATTTACTATGCTTGATCGGTTCGATTAGCGAGACGGCAGATGCATACAGTCAGTTAACTTTTTTCAATATACAATGCGTTCCACAAACCTCTACGACTCATTAAAATATCTGGTCAATCAAAACAAGTAATGAATTTACAATATTGTAAAATCAATACTGATCATTTCCAATAAGTTCATTTGATATATACTTTGTGAACCAGGAACGAATCGAGAGAAAGGGAAAAAAGAGAGGGGGAGAGAGAATGATCGACCTAAACAAATTCTAACAACCGTCATACATAAGGAAATCACTGAAAGATAAATGTTAACAACAGTATCTATGATGGTATAGAGCAAAAAAGCTCCTCTATACAGTGCTAACCACAGATTAGTAAATGTTTAGTATGAATTCATTACTAAATAAAGTGAATGTTAACTTAACGCTTTGCAATTCCAATTTGAATCGACTGAACTGTAATAAAGCAAAAATTTATTTCATATTTCCGTATGTTCCGTCGTACTCAACGATCTGCACAACAACCATCCGCTTTGATTAAACATCAAGCGAAATTTTGTGCACGATCGATAACACAGCAGAAATATCGCATAATATGAGGCAGGGTCCTGAAGAAGGGTCCTCACTAATTCTGTTCTGGGAATTTCATTCGTTGAACTCAGGTAAACAGCTCGTAGGTTGCACTTTTTCCGGTTCAAATATTCCAATAGATTACGCCGAATTTGACGAACGAATGAATTCCAGTTTGAAGCATTAGAAAATTGACAAATGGACCGATGGATAGACGAATATTCACTCAACGGTGTTTCTGCAGGAAAAAATGAAGATTCATTAAGTTGCACTTTACTCGTAGTACAATTTTGCACTTTTTTATTTATTTGACAGAAGAAATCAGAATTCTACTATGATTTAGAACATTATATTTTAATATAGGCAAGGGGAAAGGACATCCTGTGAAGTAGCTCCAAAATGCAGTATGTTCAGTGGAAATTATGATTAGGCTTCACGTTATTGTCAATCGTATATTCGAAATTTCTTCGTTACTGGAAGTGCAAGAAACACGAATGAACTTTTATCAATGAGCATGAGCCGCAATTGTCAATGGAAAAGCGAATCAAAAAGGAGCTCTAACGATCTCAACGCTTCAGAGCATCCATCCTTATCAGACCAACAGATCTGCGCGATTCTCAACAAATAACGGAACATGCGCAGTCATTCCGTCTAATTAAATCGACCAGTTAACTCAAGTGCGTTGACCTGCCTACAGAATTCGTGTGTGAGATATAAATGAACGAAATATTTGAATGTCGTCAGCTTATTTTTCGTTCAATGTTAATTCACGACAGTCGTGCCCATTCATAGCGATAGCTCTCTCCAACCGTTATACGATAGGCGATCAACGTTAAATGAATCTAATTTTTTCTAGCATTTAGCTACATGTGATTTGCTGTCGGTGAATTTCAACGTGAAATGGTGCGACTTCGTAGAAGCCGTTTGCAAAAAGAAAAATGCCTAAAAAGAAAAAGAAGCGAACAATGAATAAAATGAGGATAACTGGAAAATGAAAATAAGTTTTAGGACAGCTGCAACGGTATGCTGCATTATATTCTGTTTCACTGATCAATACCTGCAAATGATTGCATTTGGTATAGTTCCTTCATATTCTACTTGATTCAATTTTGATATAATTAAAACTCCAACTAAATGCTTTCACAACTATCTGGAGGGTGGAATAAGAAATCGATCGCGTGATAAAATTTCCTGAGATATTTAAACGTCGACAACTGCATTCGAACGTGATGAAGATCAGTGAGAAGGAATATTACGGACTAAACATGTGGTACTCATTAAAGCCGCAAAGCGTAACAACTTTTACTTAGTGAGGCCTTAGTTGAAATGACCCACTACGCACAGATCTACATATAAATACGTAAATTTTGCACTTAGAAATCCCCAGAATTGAACTTGATTGTGAACCGTAGGAGATGAATAAATTGAGAATAGAATTCAGCAACGATTAACTGAGGACAACCTACTACTCAACATGAAAACCATTACGATAAATCTCTGCTCTGTTTGCCTGCTAGCTAGCTCGAAAATTGAAATCCCTCATCAAATGTTTGTATTTTATCATTAGCACACTGGGTATTCAATAGAATTTGACTCCACTAATTTCAAAGCATCCCAATGATAAGAACGATTATCAATCTTCAATATAACACACCAATATATATTTTATAAAACCCACGATTACCTTAATGTTTAAATGGAATATCTTATATATATAAGCATCTGGAAATAAATATTATAGAGCACAATATTTGTAGAAATTTCAGAAATGGTACATATTTTTGTTTTAGATTCAATGCTTTTAAAAAATTCAGTAGATTTATATGAAAGCGATAAATGATTATCCATTCGAGTTATGCTGCGCTTCGATTTACTCGAAATAATGTTTATTTATCGCTTCTTGTGTTCTTGCCTTCAATTTTCTTGAACATTCCTTTCAAAATTTTCTTTCCAAAGGCGTTTTCAGACGACGTCATGTTAGCGCAAACTTATTTAGATGTGTCCGTCTGATAAGCGACGATTTTTGTGATCGGCAAGATCGACGCCTATGGAGTAACGCTCTTCTCTATTTCCACTTACAGCGATAAATTTACAACGATTCGATGGAGAACGAATACAAATATGCTGATCCGTTTTTCGTATAAAATCAATTTGAGCTTAAACTTCCGTAAATAATCAGCTAATATCCGAGTTAATCAAATGTATGGCCGCATGTGTTTGCAATTTCACTTTCCTTCGACGATTTTGAGATGGTAACAGGTTGGTCCTGTGAAAGTAATGCAGAAGCTCATATTGAGCAATTTACATCGTCGTAATTTCATCAAACTTGCATAAGAACTGAGAAATTTTGCAATCGTTGAAATTTACAGCGATTACGAGGCTCAGCTTCACAAACAGACGATAGAAAAAAGCTATGCAGCACCGGAAAGAAATTGAGAGCAGACAAGATAGCTAATGTAGGGGAATTGAAAGTGCCATAAGTGATCAAAAAATTAATGCACCTACCCACAAACTTAGTGGACTTCAATTTTGGTCATAGAATTGCTCTCAAAGACAAAGAAATTGACAATTTAACTGCTATGAAAGGTGAATAATTCAACGAAAGTTGACGGCATGAATAATTGTGATGCGTAAGTTGAGAGGGTTTTTAGAACAATGGGAGAGAATATAATATAACATGAAATAGAATAAAAGTTAGGATCAATATAAACGACCCCCTCATCCTCGATAAACAAAAAATAGATTCACAAATGATATGCAAGAATTGATGAGCTCATGTAAAGCTTTGATCGATGACATGATCGATTTGTTCAGGTGAAAATGTTGAATTTAAAAAAATAAGGGACGCCAAAAAAGATAAGAAAGCTAAATAGAAGCAAAATTCCAAGCATTGTTTTCTGATGTAGACAACTTGGTTATTCAGTATAGGCGGTCACATAATTTTTGGTGTTCCTTGGTACCGAATTTGTTTCTCTCAGTCGATCTCCTAGAAGCGTTTTCCTGCCCTGGCATTTTAGGGTAAACTTAATAAGCCCGATGAGAAAACAGCTTGATTTACTTGCGGTTAGTGATTCACAGAAATTTTGCAAAATTTGGCCAACTAAGCTCGTCGTGCCAATCCCCTTCAGAGGTGCTCCGTTAGAACGTAAATTCTTTACCGCCTATAGGCAATCTCTGAGGTGGTGCTTAGGAACGTCGAGGAATCCTGATGCAAATATCGTTCTGTGTGGAATCTTCGTATTTTTAAAAGATCAGAGTACAATAAAACATTATTACTGCTTGTTTTTTGATGAAGTGGCACTGCTTTTGAATATTGCAGGCGATAATTCAATGTGACCTTAAGAAAACGTAGAAACTTTGTTGAAACGTTAAATTTTTTGTCCACTGTGACGCTGCAATTTTTTCACTTCCATCTGACTTTTTTCAAAGATGTTTTCTTCGGTTGTTTTCTTCGGTTTGCATGTTCCTCGCATACATACTTATCATAACTTTAAAGCCATTTAAGGTAGTTTCACCTCCTTCGAATGCAGCGTTATTTTGCTCGACATTTTGCGATCTCGACGCTCGTGGGGTATTTTTCATTTTGAGACCCCATATGATAATATCATTTTGAATTATTCACTAAACTAAGCACTTCACAGATTTTCAGTCCCATATTTGCTCATTTGCACTTCTTCGTTCACTTCTAAGCCACCTAACTTTTCCTTCCGTTCAGATCAATAAATAGTACACCTGGGACTATAACTCTGTCGTTTACTTTATTCTGGTTGCATTCACTTAAATAATTCTGAAATCGTTGTTCATCTGCATTTGCTCCTCGAATTAAGTTTAATCGAGCGTAATTGTGTGGGCTAAACAAGATTCTACGTTATCCTATGAGGACAGCGTAGAGTCTCGTTTCATAACAAATATCTTTTCAAGTAAATCCTTGCTGAGAATCAAAATTACGACTCGTTTTTATTGGCCATTTTTTGCGAATCGGAAAACATAGGCCGACGCATTTTTTGGTTGGAGGTGATATCTATTTTTTTCAGCACATCTCCGTTCAACGATCGACCCGCGTTTTTAATTATACTCTATTGCAAAATGGAACTATGGCTTTTTCGTTGCTTTTTTTTAATATGCCCATTTAAGGATCGCCTTATCCGATATTTGCGCTAAATGAAATTAGTGGAGCTTGGCCATAATCATTGACGTGCTTTCAATAAATGATTAAAGAAGATTACGATCAAAATATTGATTCATATGAAGCATATTGAATCAGTGATAATCAGTTAGTCACAAAAATATCTTAAAAATTAACAGTGATTTTAGATCGGTTCTTCTTAAACCATCATTTTATCCATTATCTTTTTAAAGAGAACAAAACATTAGAGTATAGTTGTGAACGACTTACTCTCTTTGCCGATAAAGTGGTGAAACTTTAAGGTTATCGGCGAGGATATTTGCGCTGCACCTGCAGTGTGGTAGATAGCATTCGCAAGTTTCACGGCATAGTGATACAGGCATCGTCCTTGACTTAGAGATGCTCATTATTGACACGCCGACAACCCTGAATAAAATATTTCAAATTACATTTGATTATTTACTGCAATTTGGTAAAAACGATGCAGCATCTCGCCTCACAGTAGAAATAACCATTAAAACATGATTATATGCAGATTATGGACTATTAAAAGTAAATCAGATATCACCATGAGAAAAGCTGTAACAGTAATTCATACATATATGTGCACGTGCATATATATATATATATATATATATATATATATATATATATATATATATATTTATTTATTTATTTATTATATATATACGACGTGTGACAACAACAGAATGACGTGACTGATGAAAGAGGATGAAGATGAGAAGCAAGCACACAACGCTCTTTACTCAAAAGCATATTCGAGGCGAAGTGAAACTATGGTGACAGGAAGTAACAACGGTGTAAATCTGCTTATTATTTATTATTGATGTTCTCACTTGTTTATTTTATTTACTTCCTTATTTATATAAAATAAATCATGCACTAGAGGAAGAGATCACAAGCGATAGCCAGGCTTCGAACTGGGTCACTTTTTGAGCGCTTTAAACAGCATAACGGAACAACAAAAGCTCTGCTGATATAGCACTGCATAATCGAGCAATGAAAGTTATGATTCAATACCGCATGATGTAAGCTCCAACGATGCATTAAGAATACAGTGAGATGTATTACTAACGTAACAATACCAACCACATAATCAATAGCGGTGGTTACGAATAGGACAGAGGAAAACTGCAGCATAAGCATTGCGATTCTCAAGTTTTTTAGTAAAGAGGCGAAAGCCTTAGCTATGAAAATGAGGGAAACAATTACACCAAAATTGAACTGTTTTTGTGGTGCAACCAATTTATGATGGCATTTATTTTAAGAAAGTGGACCAATCGATATCGCACATATATATACATGCGATATCTATACATAGTATATATATATATATATATATATAGTGTATATATATGTGAAGCTGCGAGTATCTATTTTTGTGCACAGTCCTCGCTCGTATCGACGGGAAAGAAACTGTCGCTTAATCAGTGATTTCATTTGGTAATGTAATACGCTCTTTCCTTGCACTAAAGACAAAGAAAAAAATTATAAAGATAATAGTAATCAAAAAAATTTATTTCCTTTGGCGTTCATTCTTTGAAATGATTCATAAATAAATTAAGAAGAAAAATTGCAATAAGAGAAATTAATTTAAAAATCCCAAAGAGAATCTTATTTTCAAGGAAAATCTTAAGGGAGTTGTGATTGAATCCTGAACAATTTCCACGAAGATAAGAGTTCTTATTAACGACTTTTTGAAGAAAAACATTCGCCATGGCTTTTTGAAAGAATAAAGTCCTATAAACTGAGAATTTTCCTCCAAATCCACGAAAATGAACGTCATATGAAAGGTTCTCGCTCATTTCAGGTTCATCGGAAAATCGAACGATGTTAAGTATGATATTTTTCGTTTTCGTAATCAATCTGTGACATTTACTTGAATTTCCACCCTAAAATCATGAAAAGAATCCATTTTATGGTCATAAAATTGAAAACGCAAAAATAGAACAGCGATAAAATATTGCAAATAAAAGTAGGATTTTCTTCCCCTCAAAAGAACATAAAGTATATTAAATATGAATAAATTCCTTCAAAATACACAAAATGTATAGAATATAAGCGAGCTCATCTACGACATTCAATATCCACCAGACGTTGAGATATCGGAGTGTCGAAAGTGTAATATCAGTTTATGCTATCAAATTGTCTACATTATGACGTTTCGTTGTACTTTTGGTTCCTATCTGGTGCCTACGTCACTTTGTGCGCTCCCACAAATTTCAATTTACAAAATCAATGATAACAGTGTTGCATGTGTATGCTTGCTGATATATATTTATATATATTCACAACTTGACTACTAAATGTATAAGGAAGGAAATGGCTATATATATACGAATAATTAATTGTTCGATGCATTCAATCAAATAAAATGTATTGTTGTTCCATCTTTTCTACCGGAATTTCTTTAGAAAATAACGGAAACCCGATGACCATTTCATGCAAATGCAACAAACAGATATCACGTCACCTTTCTTAATGGTTTTCCATATCCACGATATCCTCATTTTCTGCCCATCGCATGCATAAAAATTGACTGCAATAAATCCCGATGCTATGCAAAATATTAACACGATCGAATCCATGTAAATCTTATAGTTTCGAAGAAGGCACCATTATTTAAAAAAAAAAAACACACAGATATTCGCATGGATTAATGAAAACACATTTTCTCCAAATTAAACTGTTCGATCGACATTCAACGATAAGATTTGAAAAGAAGAGGATAATTTTAAAAAATTCTTTTCATAACCTGGTCACCTCACTATAACAACAAATGAATTTCCTCGTCGATCCGTTGTTTTATATACGATCACTTTGATCATGGGTGATCTTTTTCCTTCGATACACCAACAAACTATTTTCTTATTTCAGCGCATCTATGCTACCATCGAAATCCACACTAACTCGTTGATAATCATCATATTCCGGATGAATCGAATCGCTTTATGAAAAATATATTGTTTTCATGCCACTGTTTAAAACCACTGGCTTTTTTAGTTTCATTCCTGCAGATTAAATCACATTCATAAGTTTTATATAGTTATATATATATATATATATATATATATATATATATATATATATATATATGTGGTCAACTGCAAATTTTTTCGGAAAAATTTTGAATTATTATTATTATTATTATTAATTTATACTGTCTTTGAATAGTCGATTATATTGCACTGATCAGATTGCATTTCAACAATTTCGATGAATAAACAGAAAGTGGTATTTGTGAACCAATCATAAACGAATGTTTGTCCGTTCATTATGTAAATCACTTTATTTTATAGTATGTTGAGGACAGTTATAGCGTTTTACTTTGAAAAAGTAGTGACGAATTGTGTCGAGTCAGGGAAAAGGTAATCACTATGGCAATTCTATACACCCACAGCAGGAAGAAACTGCTAAACACATCAGGTTAGTTGCCATGGTATGCACTTTTCAGATTCTAGTGATCGGTGTTAGCAGTTTCACAAAACAGTTACAAAATAGTATGCAAATTAAGTGTATCACTACACGAACAAACTCGACCTAAAACAGATATTTCTTTGAACACTTATCAAACATTTCAGTAAAGCAAAAATCACCGACGTCATGCTCGAGTGAATGCAAAGTAAGCATAAACCTATCAGCATATGAAAATGCTTGAACCCATTAAACCATCACAAATCATCTTTATAGCTGGATAGGCTGCTAGAACCACGTTCAGCAGCCATCATTTCACTAGCTTTCCGATGGGAACTTTGTGACAAATAAATGGACATGCACATACATACGCATACATCTACAACGCGTATAGGCAACATATAGACAAGAACGGGAACGGTGAACCACACAAATGGACATAAGCACGTGTACATATAGGCAAACATCAAAGTTCAACCTCATGATCGCTTCTCATTGCCTATAAATAGGCGCACCTGATAACGAACGAGAATTTTGAGGAAAAAATGATCGTTTCAAATTTCAGCAAATTACTCCAACGAATACATACTTCTTTTAAATGAATTTAGTGCATTTATTTCACCTGTATATTTAAATATACGAACATAATTTTGATGCACACGAAACATGATGATAGTTCTATTCCCTCGTGCGCATTCAGCGATAACCAAGGATAAAGTCGCGGGAAAGACTGCTCCTTGCATTAGCAAATAAAAACATTCCAGGCATTAAGCCACTGGAAATGACGACACTGTTTTATATTTTGACAAGGCTCTATAAAAAGGCTTCAATATCAAAACAACCGGATCAATTCCTCACACTCATAACGTACGTGCGTACGATGATTCTTTTGACGCGATGAAATGAACCAAAGAGGAGGAAAGAAAGCTAAGGGAAAGGTTCATTGAACACACAATTATTGCGGCTCTAAAGCGTAATTAGTGACGTGGAGAAATGCGTCAGGTAGCGGAGACACTAGCTTTTCTCTTCCACCCACATAATGAACCATTTCCTACGTTGTCTACAGAACGTGCGCAATCGCAGCATTTCTTTGAAGCTTAGCCGAGTTCCCTAATTGCTTTCGTGAATTTTTCACGAATATAAGTTCATGAATTAGCACTTCGATGAAACTCATAAACTATCGTGAAGTTGGCGAAATTCAAGTTTATGAACGAATTCAACAAATATCACAAACCATTATAAACACTTCTAAGTTCCATGAGACATTCCGTCCTTTCTTCGAAAAATGACCGTCATGATATGCAAATCACAATCTTCGTTTACGTATGACTTTTTAGGCGCACCAATGTCGAAAGGCTCTTAAAAACAGCGTATAACGCCTTTCGACATTGACGGATCCATTTGACAAATGATAGAGCGGGTTATTTTATCTTACATCTTTATTTATATATCCTACATTTAGACAACGTATTTTACAAATTTACAGCGCTAAGAATTTCCATATGTCCAAAGCTTTTGTGATCGAAAATTAACGCAGCGAACAATATATAGCATTACAAAATTATGTTAAATTTTACAAATAATAGAGATTTTTATAAAACTGCTCGTCACTTTTTATCTTTATGCGATGCATTGAACAAAAATTTTGGTTGGAATTGTTTTCGGAGGCAGAGAGAGCTTCATGTATATTCCAAAACACTCCATTCCAGAGTATTAGAAAATGAAAGACTAGAGGACTTTGTCGACGAATATAATTTCAAGATGCAATAGCTCCATTTTCTTTTCTTGCATCAAAGAGGGATCTGAAAAAAGGAGCGAAGTCGATTGGAAAGTATCGCTTGATTGAAAATGATTATTTGTTTAGTTACATCGTAAAAACTATAAACGATTCAATCTAATTTTGTCATTTGCCAAAAATATTACTATAAATGAATATACACTAAAATATTTTAATTAACGTTTACGCATCGACTGAAGAAAATTATGCATAATTTCGTCTATCTTTTGTTTATTACAAATTTTGCACCGAACATTTTCACTAACGTTGGCAAATTACTTGAGAAGATTGTGGGATGAGTTTTCAGAAAAAGAAAAATCTGCATTTACAATGAGCATTATGGAATTATTCTAAATGTAAGTGCCCTTTAGTGCTTGTTTAGCTGTCTCTACTTTATGGCATAATCTTCAATGTGATTTCCATTCAATCGAATATAAGCTCATAAATCGTCATTTACATCGAAGAGTTATTCTACGTTATCAAATTCAGCATCTCCCTACAAAGCTTCTGTTGAAAACGTACTAATAACTTACAGTTGGGAAGAAATTTGTATGAGCACATCGACACAACATCCGTTTCATGCCGGTGGAGCTATGAACAAAGCAATTTTTCATCAATCGGCACAGGTAGTCACTTCATTGTCTCTTATTTGTTAAAAATACTCAATGAAGGTCATTGTTATTGCCCACCACAAACAATAGAAAACGATATTATCAATCGAATGTGAAGAAAAATTAACTATGATAAATGTAGGCATGTTAAATATAGTCGTGTTTTGTAGTGAGTTGAGAAGCCAATTAATTTAACAATCCGTCTGCGTGTAACGAATATTTTCTGCTGAGAATAATTGAGTTTTCGAGGCACTATAGGACCACTGCGATGAATAAACTACCTCATTAATAGTTCGCATACTATTTATGCTCTAGCCATTGTAATCTGATATAATGGGATATTTTCCATATAAACTGTTTAGGAACATTGAATTGAATGAATTTGAAAAATCTGCTGCCTACGTTCCAATAATATATATACTGATGACTGATATATATAGTATTTTAGTATCTCACGGTCATTTTTAGTTCCATAATAAATAAAATTTTCATCTCCTCCGTCATCCGCCTTCTCCTCCTCTCATAAACATAACAAAGATGAAAAGCGCGAAAGAAAAATTCTCGCATTAGTTGTGATTTCCTCAAATCGACAGCGAAGCATTTTAAAATGTGCTATCATTCGTGCGGGAATGTGACTTTTCAATCACTTCAACAAAATCAACAATGCATTCGCGGATTTCGAATCTAAAAAGCATACTGAGTGCATAATACAAATGCTTCTAGCATTGTGATTCTGCATCACCTGAGAGCAATATTTATGAGAACAGTGCATTCCATGAAAAAAAAAATCGAATATTCACGTGAATCCACAGAAAAATCTCAACCGATATCGAAAATATTCTTTATATAAATGTATTTAGGAAGAACGGGAAAGGATACCGCTGAAAAGACTTCAGGATATCATTTAAAAGATTTTTATGAAATACTACAAAGTGCTATTTGAATAAAACACCGGTATAAGTGCATTTTTTTGAGAAAATGTGTTAATTTAATGTCGTACTTATTGCGCTAGTTTCAACGATAATAGAGGCTATGATATCTGCTGAGAAGTCTTTATAAAAATTTATACTAACGTACCTACCTCCTCAATGTTTCGTCGAAGAAACCATTGCCGAAAAGGTTTCAAATCATATTTCATAAATGAAATATGTTTATTTAGATTCTCCGTTTATTTTAGGCGCTCTCAATTTCAACGAGACCAACATTTGCACCGAATGAAGAAAAATGTCACTCCATTCAAACGCAAATCTTTAAGATGCTTAGCATCTGCCGTCGGCTAAAACTTTATATGTTTGCACTGGTTTGGATTGAAATTCACTACACACATGGATCCGTCCCATGTCGTTCATATTTTTTTCAAATCTTATTTTTCTTCAAATTTCTGCTTCACACTATCGTCAACATGAATTCACAATCTATCAAGCGGTGAGATAATAGAGATCATTACTCACAGATGTGATTACAAATCGAGAGGCAAACAGCGTTGTGAATATTTCTCTATCAGGTGATACGTGTGATTTAGTGATCAGATTTGGGGGCTAACCACAACAGAGGCATAAATTTAAAACCGGACCAGTTTGCTCTAAATTCCAATAATTTTAAAGACTTTTCGATGGTTGTTGCCCATCATCTTATTTACTCTAAGTTACCGAAATTTTCGAAGTTTTCAAGGCACCTGCATACGTTTCCTCAATTGAATGAACACTACTTTTTAGGAACCTAATAAAAAAAATCGCCTCATTTTATGCACTATTGCATGGATGCTGTGAAGTCATCGCGCAAAATTAGAGCTTTGCGTTGATGCCAGCAGCACCAAATCGGCCTATAAACAGGAAAGAATGAATTTCTTCGCCATAGCAATAAACCAACAAACGTCGACATATCTCTTCATAGCCAAGAGAGAACAGCGTAATTTATAGACGTCGATGACGATGAAAAAATAACGAATGCAATTGAGCGGCGATATTTCGCCAACTGCAGCGCTTGAAAATTTTCGACGAGGCATTCAGTTAAAAAGTTCAGCACTGGATGAAATCGCTGATGCCGCGCATATGCGTTGTAATATGGAAAAGGTTTATAAAATAGCATAGCGTCGTAAGCGTTTTTCCTTTTGCCTCTCCACCACAAACCATACGATCACATATTGCAGACCCCATTTTGCAGCTCAATGATAGCATATCCCTTTACCGGTTAGTACAGGTTGTTCCGATATAAAAAAAAGGTTATTTTTATATTTTGAATTAGATCAATGAAATATCCACTTCATAATGACTCCAATTCGTTTCCGTCCAATCGAGCATTTCCGTTTTGGATTTAATTACTTCATTAAAATCGCATTTTTGATACCATGGAGGAAAACATTCACATAATCGATTACCAAACCGACGTTCCCAAAGTGGAAAAAACACTGCCACTCGGACACATTTTTGGATATATGCAGCACTTTAGGGTATTGAGCTTGCATGATATATGAAGAGAGTGAAACAGCAGCAAGTTCAGCTGTAAGTTTTAGGTTTGCTGAAGGGAAATCGTTGAAGCGATCTCATTTGGAACTGAAGGAGAAGCACTAGCATTTGCATATAAAAATCTTACCTTGTATTTTTTGAGGAAACATTAGATTAGCACAAATTTACAAGCATACTGAAAAGATGAATTTTTTTATAGATAAAGTCTTCGATAGTGACCGATCTTTTCGGAAAGACATATTTCATATTTGAGCTTAGAAGTCTGCTTTAGTTTTACTTTAAATTCCTTTACTTTACTAATTCGATCACAAAAGAACTGCTTAACAAGTATGCATAATATATAATGATGCAGCACATTAATATGAATATAATCGCATCAATTTCTATTTCCTCATAATTTCACATATTGGTATGTTCATATAGAAGCTTTAAATTAACCGATTAAGAAGGAAACTTTGCAACGTGCAAGCAAAGGTGGATTTTAGGATTTTTTACAGTAGAGGAATATTGATGGATGTTCTGAGGATGCTATTCATATATTACCACATAAAAAAATTAAAAATTCCTAGAAAATTATCCATGCAATCGATTTGTAAAAGCGCTGAATTCATAAATTTAAAGTTTCGTAAAAATAATATGAGCAGTAACATGAGCGTGCATTCATAACGTCGGAAATAAAACATATTTCGAATCTCATCATGAAGCGAACGAAAATATTTTAGACTGAAGGAGATCGATTTCCATAACTTTTCCAGTGGATTACATATCCTGACTGACTACATGTCCAGGATGTGGTCAATAAAAATCAGCTGAGAATGAATTGAATGAAAAATAAGAAAAATTTATTATTATAATTCCAAAATATATTATATTTATCCTTGTCAATTAAAATAATTTAATTAAGTGTACTCTTTCACTTGAAAATGCGCCAATGAAATTGCATACGATGCATCATCACATGTTTCATCTCGGTGCGATAAACTTATTCGATAAGAAACACCAATTAAAATACTTTTAAAAAAGTATACTGAATGGTCTGCTTCCGCAGGTTTAGAAAAAAGCTTTTGCTACCCTTCTCATGAAATGAAAATTTCATGAGAAAGTTATTTCCCGAATCTTCCCAGAAATGAAAAATTATTTCCCGAAGGGGAAGTCTTCCCAGAAACCAATCGACGAAGAACCAATTTTCTCCAACACTGAGTTCTTTTTTTTCGCTATTGAAATTATCAAAAACTAATAAACGTAGCTATAATTTGATTAATTTTTATTGATTTATTGATTACTATTTATTGATTACTAAGAGTAACTGCAGAATTGTTTCAAATATATTAAATAAGTTAATAAGTTCCACTAAAAAAACCCAAAATTAAATTTAAGTTAAAAGTCATCAAATGAACTGGATATTATACTTCTTAATACCTGCTTAGAAACGATGATAATCGTCAATTCAGTACTTATGATAGGGCACACAAAATTATTGCCGATTTGAAAGATTTGAAGCTATAGAATCATTGGTATGCGGGCATCTCATTTCTATGTGTATCTATACATCACACTTAAATGAAAATATCCACGCAACAAAACATCATGTAGTGTTTAGTCTGGATTTCGTTTACATCACCGATTTTATCGGTTTTACTGTCACAGTAAGCGCCAATGCCTTTTTGCATGCATCGTAATAAACGATTGTAGATTCGTATGCGAATCGACAGTTTATTATATTTGTCATTGAGGGATTATATGAAATTATAACTATTCGTGAAATAAAACGATTTCGGAGTGAAAATAACGGACAATTTGAGAACAAAGCGAACAAACGGATCCAAGAATCCTGAAGAGTGCAAGAATAACATAAAACGTCGCACAAATTCAATGATAAAAATAAATATTTCTTTGCATAGAAAGAATCATGAAGATGGATGAGAAGTAGAGTTTAACTTCGAGGTGCTTTAATACAGCAATGAAGAAATCATAGTTTCGAGGAAACAAAAAATTCGGACCAAGTGCAATTCCGACCCACCCAAATTGCCCACCGTTAGCGTAATTTAACGTGATAGGCAACTGAAATTGATTCTGTGCGTTGTCAGAATGCGTTGTCAGAATGGAACAGTTCAACGATAGTCCCAGCTTCCTAGATTTTATTTGCTGCTATTTTTCACGATTTTCAGGACTTGAACCTCTAACCCCACGTCTCTAACTATCGTTATTTTCAGGGTTTTCCAGGGGTTTTAAAAAATCTATGGAAAGCATCCGAAAATTTCTCTTAGCACTACAGGAGAAACGACAATGTCCAGGAACCACGTCCCAAACTCTGATGCTATGAGAGAGCCTTAATTGTTGTGAAATCGTCCGAAGAGTTTATCCTCAGAGAATGACTTGCTGTAATCAAATGCCTAATGGCAACATGGTATGCGAAAGTTTCAGAAATACGCTAAGTCATTAAGCAAAAAATTCATGATTTCAACGTTTATTTAATCAATATATATGTGTAAGAAACATTGAACCGAAACGTTGAAAATTTCCATCAACGGGAGTAATAAATTAAAAATTCCGCAGATATTTTTATTGAATAACATTTATTCAGTTAAGTCCCGACAGATGAATATTACATTCGGCGATACAACTTCCGGTTATTTAGAGAAGTTTCCTATCGCTGAGGCAAATATTTGCACACCCACTAAGCGCTTTCCAGCCAACATTAACTTTAATAAAAGATCTCAATGAAAGAATTTTTTGCACCTGAAGTTCATCTTACCCTTAATTAATTTACCTTTAATTAATTAAGCTTTAACTAATTACAATAATTGCAATCTTTAGAATACTTTTTTTTTTGTATTTCAGTTGACTTCAAAATTTTCACCACTGAAAATGAATTTACTGGTAATCATTGAATTTTGAAATGTTTTCCATTGATTACATATTTGCAATAACAGCTGATAAGTGATAACGAGGTTGTTGATATCGAATACTTCATTTATGATTATTCGTTACAATAGACGTTCTCTTTTTCAGTAAGAACGCAATAATGGGAAGATATAATTAATTTAGTACATTTAACAGTAAAAAAAGTTGCAAATCATTTGCAAAAATATTCAAAATGATGGGAAATATTTCAATAGTAAATATAGCCATACTTATTTATTTATGAAAACAGATAGCAATATGAGCATAACATCAGTTTATATAAAAACGCAAAAAAGCTACAAGAAAGAGATCCACTATGGTTCTTTAAGTTTTAAATTTTTTAATCATTCGCTCCGGAACCCGCTCCACATTCTATAGTTTAGAAGTCACATAGACAAAGGCGATAAGGTATAAAATTACGTGATTGCTTCAGATACCTCCCCCTCCCTCACCTTTGTGCGCTTTATGACGTCGTTTACATGTGCAAGAGAAAAAGCGCTGTAGATATCCACTACTTTAAAAAAAGCAAATGGAGGTAGATCAAACATATGAGGCAATGAGAAGAGATAGAGTCGGCAGGTGCATTTTCAAATAAACTAATCAAATTCCACAAGAGCAAAATATTTTCTACTCGAGGTTCTTTGAAGTTATCAGTATCGAGTTTCTTGCCTATATTAGAATATAGAGTGCATCAGATGACTCCTCCTCGAGATTCTTTGAAGTGTGCACCGCAATAACGTCATTGAATCGGCATCATCATTTCAAAGGTTTTTGCAATGATTTCATCCAATCATTCTTTTTTTTACACAAGCGCATATGAACGCATATGATAGCGAAAACAAATTGAAAGCGATTGCAAAAAATTGCAATCGCAAGATAAACGTTGCGCGTATTCCAGAATGAAGTGGCCGTCATACTGCAAAATTGGAAATAACAATGCAGGAATGGAAGATATTAATATCGCTACGCTCATAGGTTTGATAAATTTATAATTGGAAGCTCAGAAAATTATGAAAGTAAAGATGAATGATCGGATAGGGTAAGTGGAACCCTTTCAGTGAGATTTCTAAGGTGAGCGTGTTGCAACAGGTGCAAATACATACGTCTATACCGCTCATTTGATTTTCGAGACACTAGTAGGAGAAAGATGAGAAATGCAATATACTGGAATTGTATTTCCTCGCCTAACCGACCATATTTATAACATCCAACATCAATTACATTCTGATAAGTAGCTGCTGCTATGGCCTGGCCAAGTTATACAATATACCAAAGTGAACTCAAAGAAACCGAAAAAAGTGATGATCTAATCAACGATTTATTTTTGCAGTAAGGCAGCAAAACGGACGATGGCGATTAGGATATGAAACGATAAGAATATTGAGACCTGCGAGTACCTGGCTCTTTCATATTTTAATTAGTCGATGATGTCAAATACCTGGTTTTACCTCACCTGAAGTAATCTTTTTAAGTATGGATACACTGTTGTAGGCATCCCTAATAAGTTCGCATAATTAAGCAAAGATACAACAAAAAATTTCTACCTATCCTTTCAATTTATGATCGTATTTCTCTAAAATCATGTGCAATCTTTAGCTTCTGAACAAATTTGTAAATAAAATTTTCGGTAAATATTTCCGACTGTCAATGAAATTTTGATGTATACATCACTAATTACCGTCATTTCGTTTGATGATAACATATAAATAATGATGATGTTACAAAACTGAACGCCATTTCGATGGCGCAATAAGTTTAGAAATACTTTTCCAAAGACAATTCTTACGGATCAATGTGTCAAATATAACTGAAAAACTCAGTGATGCAAAGAATACTTGAACTATTCGTATGATATATTGGTCACAAGCCGCTTCAAAGCTTTTAAATTGCAAGTCCCATAGGCTATCACCATTCATTGTAGCCACACGACCACTACAATCATATCACTAAAAATCACTTATCGTAAGAAAACAGTTAAGCAGCAACCCAACTCTCATGAAGCATTACCTATTTTTTCCCTCAAAGGCGCTTTAGTATGAACGAGGAACATATGCGATTTTTATATTTTCAGAATAAATTTGCAATGGGATAAGAAGACTGGAAATTGCAATGATGAAATCTCTAGTGAAATTCAAGAAATTATGAATTGAAATTTGTGTTAGCTTAAAAGAAAAACCATCAGAAATTAAGAAATAAACAGGATGAGATAAATAGGCTTTACTTACTTACTTACATATTTGCTACTTTCTTTGTTGCTTATTGTTATTATCGTCACCGTTTTTATATGCTTTCATATATTTCCCTCTTCTAGACATATCATCTTAAAGTCACATTTGTGCAGAAGTACACTTATCTGCTTTAACTTCCTAAATTAATTATTACATTCTATGGCACCTCTCAATTTCGTTCATCGACTTCGAAAGGAGATTAAAAATGTTCTGAACTTTTATAAGTTATTTATAGGACTAGATCAAATTGAATATGAACTAAAGAGGCTATGTTGTTACGAGAGCTGCAATTCATCCACTTGAATTGTCTCAACAGTAAATTAACTGAAATATCGTGGCAGCCACCTGGTATGCTTATCGACGAAGCGCTAATTTCTTGGTTCTGGCGACCCAAAATTTTGGCAAATACTTAACGGCTCGAAGAGAGATGCCTGAGAGATTTCCATAAGAAAATCTGCAAAAAAAAATCCTCTCCCATAACAGGGCAAAATCAAGCGAGACGTGAATAGTTCCTTCTACCACGGAAAATATGGTACTTCCTATAAGCTAAAATGTCGGTGAACAATGGCACCGAACTGATGCAATGCGAGGAATGCATGTGTGAATTGCCATTAATAAATGAGTTCTACGTATTAGGTTCCCTATTAAGAAAACAATTAACGCTAAACATATCCAGGCTGTTGCGAAATGCTGAGCCTCTCATGGCAAACTGTCATTTGCTAATTTTCATACTAGAGTAGAAAAGACATGCAATAACAATAATTCGCTGAAATTCGCTAGCAATGTTGTTTACTTCAGTGTAAATTGAAGAAAATGGGTACATTGATAAATACGCCAATTTACTTGGCTTAGCGGTCTATCAGCTAGCGGCTAGTCGGTAGGCAACTGAATCCATTTGCTGATGCAGCTTAGCAGTAAATCACTTCGACTAGTGTAAAAGCTAAGCCATTAGTTAAAACAAACAAGTCTTAAAAGCTGATTCATTAATCAAGACGTTTGAAAATATAAACAGACGGCCGTTAGGAAATGTGCTGGATGACATAAAATCTATTTTCATGAAGCGTTTTAAACCTATTGATATATTTTTTTTTATTCATGGCTTTTTCGAAGAAAAATAGCCATTTTTGTCTTCCAAATATATTCGTGCAATTTATGATTTACTATAGAAAATTTGATTCGATCAATTTCAGCGACAGCGGCTCCCTATTGTTAAGAAAAAACAGTGCATATGAGGAAAGAAATTTGAAACAACAACATTTCGATATATGCAATTTCCTATTGAGATAGACTAATAAGGACCCCATCGATTGTAGATGCAGCCATCACTGTGACAGCGTGAAAGACCATATGATAGGCTATCCAGCATATTCATTTATCACCTGATCCGTATTGAAAATTGTCAATGGCTTGCCTGTAATATGCATATCTTCTGTTCGCTGTTATTATTTGCACATTTGTGCTATTCTCAGAGGTAAACTAAAAGATCGGTTGCTGAATTTATGCCGTTGCAATAGAATTATTGCATCGACAACAAGGTGGAAGTAGGTCCGAAATTCCTGCAAAGATGATAAATAGTTGATAGCAGAAACATTGCAATCACAATCCAAAGAAACAAAATACCAAATGATAAGCAAAGATCGAGTGGCGACAAGGAAAACATCGGACCACAAGCAAAACATCAGTGATAAACAAAATACTGACATATGAATGATACGCGCGCCTTACTTGGAGTGGCTGAATAAGCAAGTGCTCCTTAATGGCAATTAACTGTCACTCACCTATTAAAGCGTAACTCAGAAAATGCAGCTTTAAAAGTAGATGCGTAGCTGAAAATAATCAAGGTGTGATAATCAGTAGACACTAGGAGCAGACCCACATTTTATCATCAGATGCTGATCTATAAGGTAAGATAATTAGCAGTTAGTAGAAGAGTAAGATTAAATAATAGAAGAGAACGGCCGACTGATAGTCGGCCAAGATGTCGAGAGTTTACGAATCATTTGTTTATGGGCATCGAAGCTGTACCTACAGATTGAAAGTGCAAACGAGTGTTCCGATGTTATGAAACTTCCGAAGGAACTCACATAAAGGGTAAATTAAACAACACGACAATTTTTTAAGAAAACGTTTAAAATATTTTTATTTTATATGAAATCTTTGAGTCTCTTTGAAATTTTTTTCTTGAATTCTTCATTTTTGGATTCGAATTACCGACTTAATGAATTGAATCATTGAAAAAAAAAATCCCCTTTAAAATAGTTTCTTCACGAAAAGTATGTAATATGCGAACGTTGGGGCTGCATCTAAGAATATAGCACTGAATAAATTTCAGTAGCTTTACCGTATTGTGAATCACTTCGAATCATAAAAAAACTTCTTATCATGATCTATAGTGATCGCCTCCGGTTAAAACAGCAGCTCAAGAGGCCCACCATGACTAAAAGATGAATGAAGGCTGCGATGATGTTTTATTACAGCAATAAGATGGATAATATTAAACTCTATGGTTCGCAGTAGGATGAAAATTCCGAGGAAAACAACTGAACAAGGTTTAGGCGCACCAGCTGTCAGTAAAAAATAGAATGTGTGCAGTCACGTGCACCAGCTGTCAGTAAAAAATGGAATGTGCACAATTAGGCATGCGAAATTTGCATTACCTAAACATCTGCAAAATTCGTAATGTATGAAAAAAGCCTGGCCACTTCAGGAAGCAGTCTAAAATTTTCCCTCTTAGTGTGCGCGATTTGAAGCTAGCAGACGGATTTGAATCCACTACGTGGAATTGCTACTGTGATACTTGAATTTACAAATCAAACTTAGTAAATTGCCGAATAAACATATAAAAATATATAGAAAATATGTAAACAAATATACGCCTACTTCTTTGCATATATGCGTATCTATGCTTCAGATAATTTTCCATCAGACAGCAGTGGTTAAAAATCAAGAGCATCAAAACAAAGATGACATCTTCTAAAAAGTAGGGGTTTCAAAGAAAACATTCGAGTTGCCCTTCTTCAAGTAAAATATGCACTTTATGGGCAGATATTTAACTACTGACGAATGAACTGAGATATCAAAATCCTTCCCGAGTTCTTCCCTAAATTCAACGTGATCCAAGGAACAGGTTACCATGATGCCAACCTCCGCATTCCTTCTTGGGTGTTAACATTTCGTTCATATACTTATTTGTAGCGGTCACACGACATAAGTCGTCGTGACTGAACCAAATATGCCATCTGGATGACGATCTACGAAATAGTCAATCCTTTCTCGTAACAATCACCGCTCTCGTATCCCCTATACATTCTCAGACTTCACCCCATCAGTATAACGTTGTGCACTAGAACGTCAACCAGTACTAAACATTATGAACAACACCATTTAGAATCAACTCAGTGTGAATGGCAATAGCGCAGACTGCCGTCTGGCGTTAAAGCGACGTCCGTACTCACACGTCGTCTCGCATTTTTTTGAGATGAATTTCCATCGCATTCGTATCGATCTCCCCGGGACGAAGACGGCAGCCATCCCCCTCGCGACATTGAAATGCATTGCTTCCATTTGAAGACTGCTTACAATTGATTGAAATACTGCGCATACGTCCGCGAAGCTTATGGAAATGAGGAAAAAAGCCAAATTCTCCCTCACTGTTTAGCATTCCACCTCCATGCAGACTGTTTCTTCGATCATATGGATTGCTGCAGCAGGATGATGGCTTTTAAACGCTTCCCTATATGCGCAAGAGAATCCCAGAAAAACTAATGGCTATTCGTTCTGAAACTCGCGACCCCTGCGTGAATTGAGATGAATTGTGATTACAGTTAGGCAAACAGCTGCAATACAAGTATAATAATTTCCATACAAATCATTATAGAACGATTTGAAAGGATGCTTAAAGCTGCACAGCATAAATAGGAACGGTCGCATGGCACACTTGTCTGTACACAGTTCTGGCTGACTGCTCGAAATTTCCGTCCTTATAGCTAGGAGAAGATGTGCGTCTTAATAACTCAGATAGTGTAGAAAAAACTGCGATCTAAATATTAATAAAAATATGCCTATAGAAAACTCTTTTTTTTTCTTACCTTATTCTCTGAATTTCGGAAACATAAGTGCGTTAAACAAACGATCGAATCCACGCAGCTTCCGACCTATTGGAAACTGGATAGTTTCATTCGATTGCTCTACAACTTCAAATTTCATTTCAATAACGACAATATATAAAATGGTAATTCAGGCATTTTTTCCACATATGACCTCCTAGAAATCCTGACCTTTCAGGAATACTACGAATTTCAAGACCAGTCTCATTATATAGTATCTACTAAGCAGTGAAATATTTTGAGATAAAAAACAGCAGACGTATGAGAAACGATAATATCAGCACCGAAATACGTATTAAACATTCCTCGATGTATTAGCAGATGATGTTATTGGAAATGAAATGAAGTGGACTGAAATTCGCCGAAAATTTTGAATGAATGAGAGTGGAAACGTTGTCAGCAACAGTCAGAAACGCCTGACAATGAATGGAAATTCGCTAAAAAAAGAAATGACGAGCGATGTGATGCCATCCGAAATCATTCATTCATTACCAAGTATCGACGAATATGGCTTGTAGAAATTACGACATCAATGATTCATCAAACATTCCCCGCAAATAGCGCTTTGAAATCTCTTTAGAGTTGAAAATAACTAATATTTGACGTAATTTCAATGCTTCAATATATATATCATCATATGATTCATATTCGTTTAAAACTGATTATAGACGATGATTTTTGAAAATGAGTAGGCAACTTGAATGAGTAGGCCACTTTCAACTTGAAATGATTCAGAAAAACAATTTAGTACGGCGAATTCACTTCATATCACTTATCAATACGAGCAAATTTTGGCATTTACATCTATGAGGTAAGATTTGCAGCGAAAACGCAGACCCGAAGTCGACCACCGATTAAGGACACTATAAACTTGATGAATTTAAATGAAACCACTACTAATTTTAAAGGTACCAACTACTGACCACTATCAATTTCAAAGGTGCCAACTAATAACCACTACCAATTTCAAAGGTGCCGACTATTGACCACTACCAATTTCAAAGGTGCCAACTAATGATAACCTCAACAATTTATGGTAATTATGAAGAGCAGAAGCCACCTCATAGTGATAACAGCAGAATTATTTAGTGCCATCATTTAAGACATATTTGGAATTGCATATCTGTACACGCAGAACGTTGATTAGTTCTCTAAACTTATGTGTACATCAATGAAATGGAGTTGATTGCAATCAATGATTGCATAAAACTTTAGCTTATTTATAACCGATATTCGGCACCACACGAATAACCTTCACTTTTTACTTCCACCTCTTCCGATAGATTCCTGAAATCTTAAATTTTCGCAGCATTTTTAAATTTTACCCTTAAAATTATGTCAAATTTCTATCGCAATCCTCAGATTTTCAACCTCTGACTTAAAAGCCTTGATATCCTACTACCCTTATTTCTGCTCCCTTTGCGATAGTTTAAAAGTGATCTATGATCTCGAAGCATGAATTCATCTTGCACTTTTAGGTTACAGTTAGCTTAAAATTGTAACTGTATATCTTGTTTCTAAAAATTACAATGTGATAGAGAGATTGGCTTCAAGTGTTCTATACATCCTCATGAGAAACAAAAATTCACATAGCTCTTCTTCTTGGTAAATAATTATTCGCATACTCATATTACTTATGCTCTAAACGTTTTACATATCTCTGTTGAAGTTCTTAGTAAAAAATATATATATTTTTTGTAACATTAAATTATATAAGATGAAATCAATACTAAATCAAATATGACTGAATAAAGACTTAAAATAATCATTGAATGACAAAGAGTAAGGTAAAGGTTTATTGGAACGAAAAATTTCTGGACAACTATCCAGAATAAATAATAATAATAAATAAATAAATATAATAAATATAATGAATAAATAAATGAATATAATAGATAATAAATAAATAAATAAATAATAAATAAATAAATAAACAAATAATAAATAAATAAATGAATAAATAAATAAACAAATAAATAAATAATAAATAAATAAATCGCAAACAAATGAATAACAAATAAATAATAAACAAATGAATAATAAATAAATAATAAATAAATAACAAATAAACAATAAATATTAATGAGATGACAAAGAATTATACTCATAGATAAAATAGTTGAAAATAAAAGAAAAATTAAAAAGAAGCTTACGCGAAAACTTGCTGCTATCTTACTTCATTGGTTTCTATCCTTATATCCTTTGGAAATGAAAACAAACAAATGCAATTCGGATATTTAAACATAGCCAAGAGAGCCTTTCCATGGAATTTATTGCCGGATTGAACTTTCAATATTTCTATACCTCCTAAAATGTTTTCTCGTTGAAATTACTAAATGAAACTAAAAGCTTAGTCGCTAGCTTAGCTCGAATGGAAGAAAAAAAGATGGAAGGACGTTTGAAAAATCATCGAATAATTTGGCAAATTAACTTTATTTTAATTTTTATTTACTTCACAGATAAAATTAGCTTTCAAACTTTTCATGTATATTGGCATCTGCAAAAAATTTGCCAATATTTAACATTTGCGACGTCTTGTATTGTGCTACTGCTTGGTCGAGAAGAGACGAGGTGAATGGAAGTGAAGTTTGCCGAAACAACCCACATGGGTAACCTAACACGGAATCGAGAGATAACGGCGGCGACCAACTAAATTGAGTAAACGCGCAATATGCGTGACGGGTTTGAAATATGCACCTACAGAATTAGAGAAATAGCGAAATATGATGAAGTTGAGAAAAACAGATATAACAGTGCGCAATTCATGCAAAACTGAGTTGTAGCATAGTCCTCAACCACAACACAATGCACTTGCAAGTTCCCACTTTCATACAGCAAAATGCGGTAAATTTGAAGAAGTATAAATTTAGCGATTTGAATTCTGCATATTATGAATGCAAAACGCCGATGATGACTAAGGCAATCCTGATGAATAATATCATTAATATCAGCAGGTGTTCACTCGAGATCGAAAAAAAGAAGTGTAAAGAACGCATCTCATCTGAAATGTGATCGCGCAGTTCAACACCAACAATGTCTCCCATATGTATCAGACTACCTGAAAATTGGTCATTCCTTTTTGCAAGTCGGAGTCTAACGCTTCGCTTATGCTATCCATTATCCGAGGCCTCACGGAATCCAATTGTTTCCTACGATGGTTCTTTAGTACCTTCACCTGAAACTTACCTGACGCAAATTTAACTTACCTGACGTGTACTGTTGGTTAGGTAAGTGACCTGACTCTTCACGGATTGGTCTTTTATCGCCTAATGTACAAAAAAACGCCGTCATCACTTTCTATGTCTTTACTACTACACTGGCATTTATTTCATGGAACAACGATATAATTTTATTCCATTCGGCATTAATTACATAGGATACGAGAAAAAAACCATCTTTCAATTCCTTTAATTACAGCACCAACCTATGAATCTACATATCCAGCTGGATTGTGTTGTAACCACTATAAAACAATGAAACCGATCATCGATAAAGGTAAATGAAAAGAGTAAATCATTATAGATTGAGCTTGAAATTTCTCCTAAATCTTATTTCCACACCACCCCCCAAATTGTTATCGTTTATTTGTACGAGAGAAGGAAAATAACAGTTTAAAGAATTTGTGGTTTTCAATGAGTGGAAAAATGATATCTATGATAGAGAGCAACGGCAACGAAAAAGATAGATTATTAAGCCGATAAAGCTCGAACAGAAATGACAAGAAATGATATCCCACCAAGAAATCGCCAAATGCATCAAATGAGCTAGAAGAAAGTGTACATTTCTGCACCAGCAATTAAAACGTCGAAAACTGTAAAAAGTAATCGACTATCGATCTGATTCTATGACTTATTCCCATTTTTGAAGTTCGCAGCTTAACCAGATCACATAACTTGCATGCAAATAAAGGCCTACCAGAAACGATGCTAACTGCTACCAGGAAGCTTCTAGCAAAATGAATCTAATAGATCTCCGCGTTGAATTACTGACATCTTAGAGGCTGCATAGAAATAAAAATACCAATGCTATAAACTTCTTCAGCGGATCAGACGCTTTCGTTAGTTCCTCTTTACCATCTGGACGTTTCAATTTTGGCGATGTCATATAAAATAGACACCCAGAAACTTTTTTAAAGAAAAATTTCAATGCGCATTTTATGCCTGAAAACTTACTGAACGTTTAAATAAATAGAATCTGATAATTATGCAAAAATATATTGGATACAAAATCCACACTGATAATTTAAAAAGCACTGAAAACATTAAGATAGTTTTTTAAACCAGAAACAGCGGTAAAACACATTTCGCCGTCTACGATGTAATACCGAATTGAATACGTGGGAAACCTAATTAAGAACAATCATGTGACACTGTGCAAAAATCCCTATCTCGAAGAGCATTTGAAAACGGATATTGTTTTCGTTCACCTCTCAAAGCCTCGTCGTCTCTTTGCCCATCTCCCCGCATTCCCTCAACTCTGGAACAACAGCGGACTGGACAAAACTTCGTAGAAGCAAAAAGAAATTTAGCGCTTCCTTTGGCAAACGGGAGCAAATGAAATAAATAAAGAATTATTGGTCGATTACATTCAATAATGACGATATCTGAGTGAAGATATAAGCTTATGGTGTAAAGAAATTATCGACATAATCGATAGGAATTGCAAAAAATAACGAGAATAAATAGTGGAGGAGGATGTGGTGCCGTAGGGAGGCGCTCAACAAAGCACAGCTGTCTGGGCACTTCACAGTTTGAGACACTTCAGCAAAAAAGTGGACTAGTTCGACGATATGAGTCGTCAATCACAAACTTCCGCTTGCAAATAATTTCAATGATCGTCGACTTCAAACAATTACATTGAAGAAAAATTATTATAAATTAAAGATATATCAATAAAAAGAGATTTATTTTGTTTTTTGATTTTTCAAACAACAAAATAGAAATCGATTTTCGGCTCAATTTCATTTTCGGTCACATAATTTCGCATAATTCTGCAAAATGGAATTTGAAAATGACATAAAATGAGCGGAAATAAAGAAGTATATAACCGACGACAGAACGCAACCCATTTGGATTCGACGAAAATTGCATAAAATATAAATAAATATTGTTGGAAACATCATTCACTGCTGACTAGAGTTATATCAATGACCATCTATTCCACTGATTAGTATATCAATGATCACCTATTCTATTGACTAATACCTAAAATAGGCGAGACTTGTTATTCGATAATGTCAGATAACGAAATATAACGAAAAATAATACGAAACCGCAAGTGATGAGGACGTAGGGTACTTGAATATGGCCCACCATCGAGGTACACTTAACATTCGCGACCCCACATCGATTTCACATCTGATATACGTTAACGTGGCCGTGGCATGATAGTCTTAATCAACATATTACATCTTCAACTTTTATATTATTTACTGATCAGTTTTGCTTAGTGTGCAGTCGATTTTAAGCGACATCCGAGCAAATCTTTGGCTTTGTCCTGAGGAGTTAATCCAACCAGCGGTCTCGTCGAGACGCCGACGGTGGATCAACTCGCAGAGAGCAACGAACAATCGACTCGTCAGTATCCGATGGGGAGAAGACGGGCCTAAGCCCGCACCTTCACAACTGCAATTGAGCGGAAGTGAGAGCGATCAATTGTTCTCGTCGCCCACCCCCATCACAGTGGTGTTTGTATGCAAATTTGAATGAACGGACAAGACGGCCCATGCCATCACCTTAAAGGAAAGACAAGTGAATGCCCGATCACATTGCATCAAATAGCGAACGCAAGCAGCTGCCCCTCACAACTAGAGCCATTGAGGGCAGACGCTTCGCCATTAGCTTCATCACATCGACAGCGTCGCGTGCGCAGTGCAAATTTCGTAATATGTAGGCGTTTACGGATTGGCGTCATGCCAGTCATTGGCTCAATTCCAATTATTTATGAGCGTTCTTTATGTCTGAGGAGAGTGCATTGTACTTGTAAGCTTTAACAGTGCACGTAAAGTTTCAACCAAGGAGGGAGATTTGAACGAGAGTTCCGGCCTGGGGATCTCGTCCTGAGGTATGAGATCTCAAGATCTCGTGCCTCAAAAATGAAGTCCTCGAAGTGTTACCTCGAGATTCCAGAATCTGAAGAAACAACAGACGAGCCTTATACCTCATAATTTCTCCACCCGATTTACTATTGATAACTTATGAAATCCTTAAGAAAATGATTCGATTTTCACTGCCGTCGAATTTTTTCCATATATATGAGAGACGTCGATAGTGAATAAATCCGAAGAATTGGATAATTCGAAGGGGAAAATTCGTTAATTATAGGGAAAGAAGCAAATGAAAAATAGAGAAAACTACCGAAAAAATATGAAAAATGAGGGAAAAATTTTATTTTTAAATGATAATTTCGATTTTTTTTTGGTCTAAAAATTGGGGATTTTAAAAGAAAAATCGATCAACTGCAAAGAGATGCGATTACGAAACCAACGAAACAGAAAGCAAAAAGAAAATAAGAAGAAATCGGAGAGAAACGCTTAAGATAAGGGAATGTCGAATTAGAGCATCGCATGCAATAAATTAACATTCGTTTTTTGTTTAAATCGATTCCAATTGCAAAATGGGATAGCGAAAAATTCGACTCATATGGTCTATCGAAGTTTTATTTCTATCTAACGTAAAGGGCTACCTATCTGCTTCCGGAAGAGATTTCAGGATGAATTTAATGAACAATATCTATCTGCTTCCGGAAGAGATTTCAGGATGAATTTAAACAACAGTATCTATCTGCTTCCGGAGGAGATTTCAGGATGAATTTAAACAACTCTATCTGTCTGCTTTCGGAAGAGATTTCAGGATGAATTTAATGAACAATATCTATCTGCTTCCGGAAGAGATTTCAGGATGAGTTTAAACAACTCTATCTATCTGCTTCCGGAAGAGATTTCAGGATGAATTTAAACAACAGTATCTATCTGCTTCCGGAGGAGATTTCAGGATGAATTTAAACAACTCTATCTGTCTGCTTTCGGAAGAGATTTCAGGATGAATTTAATGAACAATATCTATCTGCTTCTGGAAGAGATTTCAGGATGAGTTTAAACAACTCTATCTATCTGCTTCCGGAAGAGACTTCAGGATGAATTTAAACAACTCTATCTGTCTGCTTCCGGAAGAGATTTCAGGATGAATTTAAACAACAAAAAAAAGTAAATCCCTCATTCTTTCTGGAGGATTATTCGAAGCGATTGGTGATAAAGCGATAAATGATATAAGAATTTAGATCGAGAGATATTACTGTTACCAAAAACTTGTGGTTTAGAAATTTATTTTCGTCTATAAAGATATCCATATGCACTCGTAAAAATAATTCATTTGAACAATAAAGAGGAATTGACACAACGTAGGCCCGCCTATAGGAGCAAAAAGTAATCCCATATACATCGTTGATCTCAAAGACCAATATAGATGAGCTCAAATGTCGCCAATAATCAAGTCCCATATAGAATCCTCACCTCTTAAATGAGCAAGGAAATAGCTTAATTTCAGTCTCAAACAGCATCTTCGCGGTGTTCCTCAAATAGCGCTAACCGATAGAAATGAGCGAATTAATAGGAGAACGACCTGATAACCTGAAATTAAACAAATGATATAAATGAAATCGATGATGCTAAAAGAAGCAGTAAAGTAAAGAACTTAATATATATCTCAGTGAGGCATACTCATTGTGTTCATGAACGCATTATTAACTAACAAATGCCCTCTATGCGCCGAAACAGCCGTGTTCGATTGTGAACGTGTGCATATACGAGCGTGCGGGTGTGTAAGTAGTATATGTATGTGTGTCTGTGTTTGTATGTGCGTATGTATGAGATTGTGGGTTTGTATGGGTGTGTCTGATTGAGGGTGTGTATACGTCTGTGTGAAGGCGCGTTTGTGTGCGTAGGTGTCTGTGCGTCTGTGTGCTTGTCCGTGCGCATTTACTTGTGTCTGCGTTGCTATGCGTCTGTGCGTACGTGTCGGTGTCGTGTTTGTTATGCAAATACCTCGTCCAATGTTTTTTCACAAGCTGTTTTCCTCGCACTGAAGGCGCTGCCCCGTTGTTTATTTCTTCACCTAATGAATTTTCATAGCACCGAAAGCGCTATCGTGACGCGTATTTCATTGGCTTTTGTGATTTCGAGCAATCATGCAACAAGAGTGTTGTCCTTTCCTGCGTTCCCAATCCTTCCAAGCACCGAAATTGCGAGTCTCTTTCGTCCCGCTACTTCGAGCTCTATCATTCCAAACGTGGTTTACACCATTAGGTTGGTTGATGTCTTTCCGGACGCCGAAAGCGGGATTCTCTTGTGTACTTCATCGGTTGCTGCCTTCCCGATGGTCCAAAGCGCATGTCTATGATTCGATTCGCTTTTTCCAACACCGAATTCGCGAAATTATAATAAACTTGTGCGTTTTCTTTCCATTCAAGCACCAAAGCCACGAACTTATTGTCCTTTTCAGCTCCGTCGATTTTTTCGGAGCGCTGAGTGCACCTGTTCGTTGTGCATCACTTCGGCTGCTGTGCTTTAAAGCGTCCGAGGCACAGGTGTATCATCCATTTTTGCGTCTTCGGTTGTTTCGAGCGCCGAAATCGCGAACCTCTTTTGTTTATTTCTTCGCCTGTTTTTTATCCGAGCGCCGAAAGATTCGCAGCATTGAATAATCGACTCATAAAGGTAGCCACATTTCAGTCGGGGTATAAAACCACCTTATTCTAATCCCCGATACTGCTGTTTTATAAGGAATGAGAACAATGGCGATCGGCGATGTTTTCAGTTATCATCCGGTTATCACATTTCAGTGGGGAGGGTGTAAAATATCGCGTTGTAATGTTCGCTTTTGGCTTTTCAAAAGACGATCTCTGGAGATGAATTATATAAAATGCTTAGATTTTTCTTTTATTTTATTCTTGTTTGTATTTTCCAGGATATTCATATCCACGAATCCCTCAGCCTATTCCTTGAAAATTTTTCAGTTATGGAGTGCCTTTTTTGTTGTTTGTTTGTTTGTTTATTTGTTTGTTTGTTTGTTTGTTTGTTTATGAAGCATATCCACATTATTCGTCCTCAAAAAACAAGTGTAATCCTATGGAATCACCCGACTATTCGCTTTTAGTCGACGAATTTTATTTTATAATTTTTTATCTGATTTAATTCCGTCGCTTCAGTTTTTCTGGATCAGCTATCTTCTTCATTTTCTTTCTTTCTGCTCCTGGATAGTAATAAAGAGCTATTGCATAACTTGATGATTCTCTTACGGATATCAATGCTTTAAATCGAACATTGCAGTAGTTTTAAGTATACTAAAGTTCGAATAAGTCCTTTATTTTCTCATAGATTGCGCATATTTCGTTGTTTACTTACAACTTAATATATATTTTTTATATATATGTATCATTGTTGGTCATATTTGCTTTAATCAACTTGTAAGGTTTCGAAGCGCGGCGACAATTGCGCCTCTTTAAGTCGACGCTTTAAAGCTAAAGTATAGTTCCGCCTATGGTCGTTGACTGCATTTCGATATGAATTTAATGTTTCAGCATTAATTAACATACCTGTACTTTCGTTATCATACCTTAGCGTATGATTTTCTTAAGTTCTGAAGCTGTATTGCATAATCTATATCATAGGAGCGCAGTTGCCGTACAAGAAGGCTAAATTGAGTCGACTGTTGGGTGGATCCCCGTTGTGGTCGAGATTGCGTTGGATGTTATGAGAATATTCATTTAAGGTTGTGGTTAAAGAAAACATGAACGTATCAGCTTTCCGGAGCAAAAGCACTAATTCGCTATGTTACCTGTAGGATTAGACAAGTTTTAGGATAGCGATGAGGGGATGAGAAGGCTTATATTTAAATAAAAGTCTTCGGCAGTTCCTGGCGGCAGTGAAGTATATTCAGGAAGAGGCTCTGCCGCAGGAGTTGATCTTTCTATATTGTTAACAATTAATATATTCTATGTCCCGTGTTGATATTTTCTTTTGCTTTTTCGCCCTCTTCTATTGATTCGCTTATCATAAAACAATTTTAAAGGTTTATCGACCTTCTGGGAGCCTCTGTGTGGATGATTAAAGGATGCGTTCGAACTCTGTCGGATCATCGGTACCAGTCTTGGCTGATTCTGCTCATTTGGTAATTATTATTTATAAATATCTCCACAATATTTCCTCTCAAGTTTTTTTCTAAAACATGATAGATTTGTCCTATTAACGTTTGTCTATGTGCTTCATTAATCCGGTAGTTTCAACTCGCCGATCCACTGGTTTCAACCCGTCGATGCGATGCTTTCAACCTGTCGATCCGTCGGTCCGGTAGTTTAAGTCCATCGATCCGGTAATTTCAGTTCGTGGATCCGGCAGTTTCAATCCCTAAGCTTAACCTTAAACCTTCGTGCATGCAATTTGCAGTCGAGCATTTTCCTTCGAAAATCATAAGCTTTCAGTGCAGCAATGTTAGTTGCAGCTAGATCGTTGTGGTCACTCGACTTCGTTTCCCAAAGAACAAATCGTGTGAAATTAGGATAAAAGTAAAGAATCCTTTCCTTTTCTTAAGATTCGAAAGAGGTATTTCAATGTGCCGTTTCCGGTTAGTTTTTCTATAAGGAATGATCAGTTTGACCTTTGTGAAAGCAGCTTAACTGAGGTAATAGTTTTTATTATAGCGTTGTTTTCATAGCTACTTAGAAAGTCTGTTATATGCGAGAACTCTTCAGAGACGTTCAATCCCTTCTCGTTCCCCTTCGATCTCTATGCCGTCACCTCACTCTTATTCCATCCCCTTACATCGCCGTGGATATCTTGGCCTTTTTTTGTTATCTTTACGTTTTTTATTATCTTACTGAACTATTTTTGGAACATTCGGCCTCTCAGAGGTGCTCAGCATGTTGTAACGTAAAACTCCGCTTTGCTAATAGTTTTCTTCATTTTACTGTATTTTTTAAAGTTACAATTGTGGATATGGAGAATGAGTGATCCTTATCGTTTAATCCTCTCGAATTGCTACTAATAGAAGCACTGTTTTCAGGCATATAGCAGCAACGACTTCCAGCGATGCCTGGATTTATTGAATAGTGCGCTCAGTCAGGCTCAAAATGAAGTCGAGAAGCGTCGCATCTCAGCCAATATCAAGCTTTGTGAGGCAAGACAGAATGCTCAGGTTTTTCATGCTGACTACAAGACTGCAATGTTGCAAATATTCCCAGAGGTATGTCCTCAGCTAGTGGGTTTACATGTGTTCATTTGCCGTTCATAGAATTACAGATAGATGGTGATTCAGTTTCGGCGTCTACGAGGTTTTTTCGAAATGATTTGTAACATTGCTTATAGATTATTTCAAAGAGTTAATTCGACGGTTTATTGAAACAATAGTTGTTTGCAGCTGAAGTCACCAATAAATCGGCCATTGAGAACACGTGCGGAAGCATTTGCAGCGTTCAATTTAGCGTTGAATGCATTTGCAAGAGGGAATCGAAGGACCGCTATAGAGCTTCTCCAAGCTGTGCTCACGTTGAAAGGATTGCCCGGTGGGTAATTATTACCCATATTTTTTATTCATTACTTAACGACAATATCTTTAGCGCTATCTTGAATCATCCCCTTCTCGACAAGTCCGTCAAATTAAAACGGGAGTAAAGGATTGAATTAAGCATAGAAAGTGCTATTTATGTAGAAATAAAGGTAAGTAAATATAAGGCGAATTTTCGTTTCTCAAACGGAATAGCACAATAGAAAACTTTTAAAAAAGCATTGAAGTGTTTGTTAGTGATGACCAAAAGCCGCATTAATTAGGTACAGACTTAATTAGTCCCCGAGGTTTAAAGGAATAGTAAGAGGAAAGGTATTGGGCTGTGGAAGGTTTATTGCCTACTTTGATGACCGAATAGGGGAAGTGATAAAATGAATTGAAGATAGGGACTGGAATTGCATTTGAATGGAAATGTGGAAAATGAAACCGTTTCAGATAAGCTGTTCTTTGTCGTATCTCTATTAGAGATCGAGATGAGTCTCACCTTATGTCATCCAAAATTGGCATTGAAGCAGGCTTTGCGTCTGAGGGATAATCAAACGTGGCGTCGTGCACACGTTACGCAGAGGGATTATTTGGATTGTCTGGAATGTCGTATACGTTGCAGGCTTGCGCAAACTGCATCCGTCGTTGATCATGTTCAGAAGCCTCAGGTTTCTTTTGATTATATTCTTAAGTGTCTGCTTTAATATATTGCTACCTCCAACTTGTCAGTCATTTATTGTCGGACTTCATTATTTCGTTGAGCAGATTTCGTGATTGGTAGGGATTCGATACGGTAAATTATTAGTAGGGAATGAGCTGACACATATCGTTTCTCCTAGATATTTTGATGTCAAATTTATTGTAACTGATAGCCGGCTAAGTAATTGTTAGTGGATGATGATTTATAACTCCTTCCGATAGGTAACTGCGTACTTTCTTTGAGTACAAGAACCTGGAATAAGCAGCAAAGACTTCATTTCTTAATTCACCTATTTTGCTTAACTTCAAATTAATATACTTTAATTAAACGGATAAAGTAGTAAAAGTAATTTCACTTAAATTCTGTTCAGTTTCTTTGACTAAGGCAAGTGCACATTAGGGAGTGTTGTAGTTCTCGGAAATTGCTTGGTTTTCAAGTATAGACTTGGATAATTTTAGAGTTGAATTAATTCGAACAATGCAGATCTCATATGATATTTGGAACTCGTCTCCTTTGAATAGTTTTTCTGATGCGTAGTCGTTGTCTTTAGTCGGCGCGATTGGATTTTTGTGTTCTTCTCGTTTTATTTGTTCACTATTGCTGTTGTTTCTTTGTTTTTTGAAAGACCTCAAGTCAGTTCGTTCTGTTCTCATCTCCAGCTCTCAGTAGCAACAACAAATAGTTTAGTTGTCTTCGTTTTAGCGGCAGGTGAGAAGCTTTCTCGTTACTGCCATTATTCTTTTGGCAGTGGTGAAATTTTTCGACCATTTGCAATCTTTTTCCATCTATATTTTCCAATTCGAAAAGTATTAAAGAGGATTATTTTTTTAATGTTTTAAGGAGTATTTTCCCTATTCGATATTTCCCTAGGTATCTAAAAATATTCTCAGTTATTTGCATGGCTTGCGAATTATAAATGATTTCAGCGTAATGTTTACCCACCTCGCCCATCGTTCACCCGCTGAGTTAGCATTTGAGAACCCTATCGCTCATTAAAATTACGCACCCTTCATTTTAATAGGTTGTTCTCTTTTTCTGTCTCACCGTTTCCCCTAATTTTCTCTTTACTTTATTCCTTCCTCCATTTGGAAAGACTTCTAGTTCGTGAACTACATTGTTGCAGTTCTTAACCCTGATTGTTGCAGTGTTTCTTGGTCTATTATAAACTGCATATAGCGCTTTATTTGGCAATTTTCAGACTTTACAGTGGTGTTTACTGCAATCCGAATTGGACATGAAGAATGGTAACGCTTCTCGGGCGTTAACTCGCTTGTTGAAGTTTCGACCATCACTTCAGGTAAATAACAATAAAAGAAATTGGAATTGTCCACCTTGCATACTTCGTTCCCTTAGTCTCCGCATTGCTATATTTAAGCCAAAAATGCGTTGTAACAAAAGTTGCGGAGAGTGCGTTAAGATTTTGAAAGTATTATTTCACAATGTGAACATACTTAACCATTTGACGGTGAATATATTAAAATAACCGCCTATATAATTTTAACCATTAAGTTTTCAAATATCGGAATATATCAGTGTTATTTAGCGATGAACTGGAGGAAATAGATGTCACTAGCAACTTACGTCTATTTAGGAGGTGATATTTAGTTGATCATTGGCTAATATCCTATAGCGTCGTTTTTCATGTGATGTTATTTCTTCACCAGATACCCTGCTGGTTCGTCCTTGATTCGTCCTTTTTTAGTTGTGGTACTTATGATGTACTGGTTGGCGGGCTTATTATCTGAGTTATTCTTTATTGATAAATAAAGCATAGTGGGTAAGGTGCCATACAAGGGGTACGAAGCACACCACCGCGACCACGTCGACATGGCAGAGCAGAACGTTTGCTCGGTTTATGGGCTGCATTAGCCTTCAATAAAGAAACTACTAATTAGTTTGTTATTTTTAGTCCGGTGTTTAAGTAAAGCCGTACCGGAATTCTTCACTATCATAAATGAAAACCTTGTGTGTGGCATCCATGATACTGTGTATAACTGCAGCTGAGTGTGGACGGTGTCTAAAGATAACCATAGTAAATTAGCGGTGATCGATTCGCAAATCGAGATCACCTTTCTTATAAAATTTGATCGTTGCCTGTCTATGAGCGGTGCAGTTTGTGGGTACTCTGGTAATGCGAACTGATGAAAGTAAAAAGTGTATTTTCAATATTCGACGGTCATATCTAAATATCTCTTATTCGATCCAATCATACATATAATAACAAAGTGATTAATTATATTATAAGCAGCTCCAATCTTTATTTTTTGAATAATATGTTGTTGCGTAGCCATAAGCATACCGGAAGTCTGGTGTTGAGATAGCCAAAAGACTACTTGAAATCAAGTATGGGATAGTCAAAAAATCATCCCTAGCACGTTTGAGGTAGCTAGAAACTACCTTTAGTATATCCTGTGAACTTATGAATATATCTCATAAACTTTGTTGTGCTAAATCCAAGTGCGGATAATATGAAGGAATTTTTGTTTTGAACCTTTAGAGTGGAGACTTGTCGATGAAAGTAATATTACATTAAAAGGGAGGCTTATAGAAGAATATTTGTCGGACGAATAAACCATTGAACGTTGTAATTCATATTGAGAAATGAAAGAACCGTTGAAAGTCCGATGAAAACGGAAAAGAAATAAAGTGCGTTCATTTTTTAACAAATAGAAGTCGATCGTCATATTGTGGATTATTAAGGATCAAGAACGACGCTTAGTGGATAATGCTATCGGTTGCGTATATGCGCTCTCAATGAAGAAAGTTGAATTGGCCGAATCATATTTTCGTTCAGCAATGTTCAGCGATAAGAAAAAGAGGAAAAGGTTCTGTTGTTATTGTTGTTTTTGTTTATTACCTCTAACGGCCAGAAGTGAATATGATATTCGTTGTTGATCTTGTTGTGGATGACCCAATAGGATCACTTGTTCACTAGCTAAACTATAAGAAGGTCGTGATAGGTAACTAAGTGACTAGGTAACTAATGAAGTTATTACTGATTTTATCAGTATAATATTATGAATTTTTTAATTAAAGTTAGTTGTTCGCAGCACTAGCTGTTTTATGTGAGCTTTATAGGTTTCGTTCTGAAATGAGATGGCTACCATGAAAACATTGCTGTGATCAAAACACTCACTGTGTCTAGTTAAGGCCATATAGTGATAAGATATCGCATATCATAGTATGGTGGACGCGAGGGAAAGGTTCGTTCAGTTGTCTGAATGCACGAGCTCGTGATAAAGGCTATGGTGCTGATAATGTTGTAGAAGGGATTGATATAAGAAAAGGGAATTTGGAGGGATTCGGATTTCATACGTTTCAGTTGGCAGGAATCAACAATACCTCGTCATTGCCTTATCTACCATGCGGCATTGGCACAACTGCATACTGGACAACCGGAATGTGCATTTCGTTTATTTCTTTCGGTGTTACCGTTTTATCCTCGACAGCCAAGGATTTGGTTACGCATCGCCGAGTGTTGTATTCATACCCTTTCAAAAGTGAACTTTAATTGTTTTGTTTTTGTTCATTTATTTATTAGAGGTCTTTGTTGCTGTCATCAATCGGTTCAGTGGTACTGAGAAATCATATTAGGGAGTATGGTGAATCTCTTGTGACAACCGGGTGTCATTAAGAGAAATGTTCAAATAATGATGTTTAGAGTATAAACTATTATAGCAAGAAAATAAGTATACTTCTTCGGTTTCTTATGGCAAGTTCTCTCAGATGGGCTATTTAAAAATTATTATTATTATTTTTTAAGTTGTATGCAAGATCGGATGCATCATTGTTAACTCATCTTTCCGAAGAAGGGATCTTTTTTCTGTTATCCTGTTTCCTTCTCATGTTCATAGAGCTATATCCGAAACCGCTTGCTTTTGGTAAGTGATATTTTTAGTGTGACAAATACCTAAAAGTTTGCTTATAGAATGGAGTCGATGAAGAGAACAATAATGGAGGACGTGGAGATGTGGTAAGGCAAGTGATTGGCTATGGTATGCATAGGCATGTGGTACTTTCAACTGGACAGAGCAATCGAAGTGATTTGTAAGCTTCAGGAATATTTTTATTCAGCATTGAAATAGATTTCTGATTGAAATTCTTGGAAAGCAGCTAACATGCAAGGCTTGCAAAATCATGTGTATATTGATCGAACACCTTTCGTTCTAGGTAAATCTTTCCCTTCCCTTCCTCTCTCTGTTCCTTTTCACATGCGGCTGTTCAGGTTCTTCATATTTATTCCTTTTTGTTTATAATCTCTAAGGTGTGAGCGGTTGTATAGCATTTTACATTGTCCATTTTCCTATTTTGTAACATGTTTGCTTGAGAAAATTGGCAGTCATGATAAGTGAGATGATATCATATCCACTTCTGCATCGATCTAATTAATCAATCAGTATTTTGCGACTTATCAATGTAGAGAGGGTTTTTTATCTGCTAAGATAACTTATTAGCAACTGCGTCTTTGTAAAAGGAGTAACTGATAGAGCAACACCACTGCAAGATAATTTTATATTTTATTGAACTTGGTCACTTGCACAGACTCTCTGTGAGCCGTTTAGCCTACGGAAAGACCGTTGATCATCCCGTAATATTCCTTCTCGTATTATCAGCTTCCAAGGATTGACCGTTCTGGAAGCGTTTGATCGTTAATGTTCTATGTCAAAACCTTTTGTTCAATCGAGTCCTTATTTCTCCATTATCATATCCTGTCCTATACTTCTTTAGTGTGCTTTGTTCAATTTTGCATCATGTTTTTCTCCATAGGTTGGTCGATCAGTCCTCCTTCTTGTGATATTGGAATGATCCGCTCTTCTGTTGAATTTTGCTTATTCGTTTACGCTAATTTGCTCTTCGAAAGTATGTAATGGCGATGTTGTTGTGTGCCTTTAAGTGAGAATGTCTGTGCATCCGCGAATAACTGTTTGGCTGTCTGTTCTGAGTTACAAATCGTGAGTCACCTGACGTCAGGGGTTACGGAATTTAAGAAATCTAATGTATGCGGTAGGTTGCCTTCATATTTAATGTGAGCCCATCAAATTTAAGGCAAGTTGATTGATGTTTCAGCCAGAAAAGAGATGTTTTGAATCTAAAAAATTATCCGCATCAGTAACGTCGCACAAAAAGTAAATTTAATATGAAAGATTCATGCGCTCGGTCGTTTAGATTGAAAAATGTAGGTATAACTTCGCAGATCTGTTAGTGATTGTTAAGCTGTTGACTGGTTGATCGAAAGAAATGAACAGAAAAGCGATTACTAAGCCAGCACTTGTGCCGCGTTTCGTGGCTTATTTCATAGGTCGTTTCGCATGAGGTGAAAGTCAGATCGATAGGGGATGAATGTAGATTTTTATCACCTTAAATTCAAACATGATGAATCATGGTGAAAAATGTTGTGTGATGTTGCACAATAGTATATGTTATAAGCACAAAATTTCATGACTCTAGCTTCATCTTCCGTCTTGTTGGAACCAGCGAATAGGTAGCAGAGAGCAGACAAACCTCTCAATATATGCCTGTATAGACATACGATTGACTTAATGTGCTAGTGTAAGGAATTTTTTAAAGCGCTGGAAGGTACTTGGCGTTGCAATCGGCGCTCTTTAATTGCAGTACGAACGGTGCTGTCGATCCTCTATCAAGCAATGAGATCAGTTGGGAATACGCAGCACAGTGTGTACGAAACGCATTGGTACTTACGGACGGAGAGCGTGATTGTGTTTATCTTCTACCGTGGTTGTATGCAGCATCGGCGTTTATTAATCTTAATCTCGGTAGACACGGTTTAGCGCTTCGTGCTGCATCGCATTTAGCGAATCTACCGCAGGTCTCTCCACATCATAAGTTGTTAGCCGTTCTTTTCAAGGTGAATTTTTTCTTGAGTTTTTACACTTACAATATATGATTATTTCTCCTCTTCCAAAATTTCCTAAGCATCCACAAATCGGGATGGTATGGTTGTTGTATGCCAAATTGAGTCTGGATGCAGCAACTCAGGTTCGATTCAAAAAACGTTTATTTACAAGTTTTTTTTAGTATTAGGGACAGCATGACCGGCATTTACATAGCAGTTCATGAATCTGTAGGCAGTGTGCTTTCTTTGTATCAGGTGCAAGGATATATCTCAAAAAGCTGAATTTCCTTTAGGGCTTCGTTGAAGAGTGATTTGACTTTGGAGGAGGAAAAAGGCGCCGACGAAGGTAGAAAATTATTTGACGCTAGAGAATTATGAAGTAGGAGAGAAATGAAAAACAATCTTATAATTATCGAAGTCTTTGTGGCGTACCAATGCCTTGCGTTCTTTTCTCAGTTATGGGTGCTGCATGTTCTGTTTACGATTTTCCTCCATCTCCCATCCGCCACTCTCTTTACTTTCATTGTCTTAGTTTCTTCCCGGCTGTTTGCACTATCCTTCGGATGTCGAACTTAGCTTTATGAAGTTTCCGCTAAGCACTAGTTCTTGCAGAAATATCGGAAGGTTTGATCCAGGCAATCGTGAGATGCACGTTTATGCATACGTAGACATTATATGGTGCTTGCGAATTTTGTCTCCTGTATGCTGACGTAGCTGATGTGAGCTTATTTTTGCCTCTTATAGTTTCCATGAATGGAGCGTAATTTGCTGTAGGTAATGGTGAATGTATTTTCCAGCGGCATAGAAAGAGCAGCCGTCTAGAGGGGATGGTGGGAGAATGGGTGTAACAATTATTGATCGCAATCGTTCTTCTGTTCTAGTATGTTCCAAGTGAATAATCTAACATTCGGAGCCATCTTTTTTTCTAGATGCAGGCTGTAGTTTCTTAATTTTTTGCGATTTCAGTTGCTTCTCAAAGCCATCTGATTGAGCAGGAGTTTTCTGGCTCCATTGGTCCAATCGGACATCCTCACTCCACCTAAAAATGCTTCATGCATTACTACTACATGTTAATTAGTCTGTGCTGCTATAAGTGTGTATTTTTGTATCAGTCAGTTCGGTGGTTTTAGACCGAAGCTTTGGTACTACTCGACCGATTGCATGAAGCAGTCGAAAGTCTAACACAAGCAGTGCCTTTACAATCAATGCCAAGCACCATATCGGCGGTGATCTACAATCGGGCATTACTACAAGCTTTGAGTGGCAATCTTCATAAGGCGTTGAGTACACTTGCAATGGTGAGTTTTTCTTAAGGTCTATAAGGTTTACCGGAAAGGTTGTGGTGGGCATACGGAACGATCGTTGAGCGTGTTCATAGCATTTATTTTCGGAATCATATAGTACTAATTTTTTTGGAGGTTTAGTCAGGCGAGACACAATTGAGATGGATCTACGGCAGATTTGTGATGTGAGATCAACTGGATGAACATTCATTAATAAATCTTGCAATTTAATTAGAATGAGCATAGATGGTGTAATCTTTTTTCCACAGATATGAGACATGTCGTACGAAGTCGAAATCGCTTTAGATGGTCTATTTTTGTTTGCTTTTTTCTCAGCTGAATGCACAACGCGATGTCGTGGTACCACCAGAAGCGATTCCATTGGAAATCTATGTGAATATACGTCTTGGGAAGATGGCTGAGGCGCGAAGAATTATCGATGAACATTTCAATAGGGGCGCAATATCGTGAACGCATCGTTACCCAGTTGGGTAACATCTTAGCCATCATATCCTCATGGGAAACTACGTTCGTCCTGCTTTCGTTCGTTACGTTTCCTCGTCTAGCAGGCGTTGATCGTTAGTGCATCAGTACATTTTGCAGATTTCCGGTGAAGGCTGAGATCTCATAGTTTCGGTAAAGGAAGGCTGAGGGCTTGAACCACTTTGGCTCTGATGAGAGAGTTTCTGTCGCGAGGAGGGCAAGCATTATTTAAGAGCATTTTTTCTTTTAAGGAAGTGGGAAAGCGGATAATCTTTCGCTGATTTTTGAATTGATGCCAAATCTAAAGAATTATGTGCTCTGTCTCCATAATGAGGATACTACTGGGAAAATCAGTGGAGGGGATTGATATAACATAATGCAATAGCGGTCATTGTTTCTCATTTTGCAACGTTTTGTGAAACGCCAACTGTAAATACGAATACTAGGTAGTTGTTTATGGATTTGTAAGCTTCTTCGGATTTATGGATTTTTTTTTGGCAAGTCGGGTATAATATAGCGGTGTTAATATTGCTTCACATTGTTATGTCCTAGTTGCTGCAAAGAATATGAGTTTCGATTCCATTCAGGATTTCTGTGTTTAGCTTCATTGCTGTAAAAAATGGGCAGTTCGTCTCCTTATGCATTTCCGCTCTTTATGCCTCAGCAGTTAGGGAAATTTCGACCAGCAATTTTTAGCCCTTTCTATTAATATAGATCAGAGTGAACTTTTAGCAGATTGAAATGGCTATATTCGAGTGCAGGAAATGTAGCAGCTGAAGAAGTTCAGTTAGTCTGGTTGCTTAGAAGTCCTCTCGCGATCCAAATCTCCATGGTTCTGGTCCCAGTTTTAAATACGTACTTCAGTTATTTATATCAGGTGTTCCGTGTTTAATTTAATCGTTGCATAGGAGGTGTTACGTCTTCTCATGCGTAATTTTGTCGTTATTAGCGTTAAGTAGTTTTTCGATAGCTCTTTCATCGTATCGCTTTTTGACGGCGCATATGTCATCTAGGCTCGTTTTTTTCTGTTTCTCATGTACAAAGTTTTTTGTTTACTTTTTTTGCGTTTTGTGATCATTTCGTTCGCATCAGCTGTGCGATATATAGCTCTCCATTATATGCTTGTGCAGTGTCCACATTCATAAAGAAATGTTTTGCTATCGATCTGTTGGGAAAATTATTTCCAGTGATGGGAAGATGATTTCCTTTTGTGAAATTGGTTAAACTAAGATTTTACGGGATTTATTCGGTCGTTGGTACCTTTGTTGTAACATTTTTTGGATTAATGGGTAGAGGGAAAAAGTTGAAATATTACTGCAATACATTATAAGGTATGATATGATTTACTGCCTTAAGCACTAAAATACTTATTGGAGAGCATAACTGTGGGCTTAATATGCGCTCATATGTTCGAAAAATCATTAGCGTAAGAGGTGATCTCATTTTGCAGGATGCAAATGCCGAACACTTTGGAGGGGAATTTCATAACTTCAGTATTCTTGAAAATACTGGTAAATTTATACTGCAATAGAATAAGCCCACGTTTAGATAGCGTCGTTGAGTTCAGACTCATTTCGATGGAGGGCCGAGGGGAAGGTGAGAGGGATTTCTTTTCATTTTCTGTTGTGGAATTCAGATTTTCGAGATTATTGTTAATTAAACAAATTAAACAGCGCATTTTCCATAGTGATAAAGAAATTCATATGGGAGATTCACAAGCATTAAACGTTTCGATAAACTATCGAGTTATTGTTATGGTGCCGGAAATGCGGAAATAGAGAAATATAATGCTAAATATGCGATATTAATCGATTGCTTCATTTTTTGATTAAAAGAAATTTTTGTTTAGTTGATTCTTTAAGCGTTTCTCTTATTTTTTTTTTTATAAATTTCTATGTTCTGTTCGTTGTTATTTTCATTGAAGGACTTAGCTGGATGGGATCTACCGGGGGCATTTTCTAAAGAATATACTTTATATGGATGCCAGTTTTATGTGCTGTTTAATGATGCTGCTATTCGAGGCGCTAGAGGATTTCAATGTTCCAGAGAAGATAAAAGGGAGGAGAAAAAGTATCCTTCATTTGATGGGAAAAATTCCCATGCAATGAGAAGAGATCGATAGGGAACTTCTCGGATTTATTCGCTAAAAATCCCACGTTTAAAAATGAGGATTGTTAAATATTTAGTGATTTCCAAGCTTAGTTCTTTGTTGTTTTTCTAGTTTTGTTTAGTTGGTAACGTTATAAGTAATGTTTAATGTCTTCAGTGGATTTGAAAGGGAAGTTTTCGGTTGCAGATAATCTTAAATTAGGTTAATTTTATGAAGTTTAGAGATATTCTCTTTCTCCATCTGAGGTTGCGCTGCATAATTTTGCACATTTGACATCTTGGAGGTACTTAACTGAAATGATTTCGCATAAAGCGTTTGAAGTTTGATTTCATGGTTTTTTGAAGTTTAATTACTGGTGAATAGTGCTTTTAAAAAGTTCACTTAGAAGAGGAATAGTGTTCTTGATCTTGGTGTTCTTTTAGCTCGATTAGTTTACTTATCGTTGCTAAGACTTTCGTCCTTTTTTGTCTTCTTCTTTTAAGGGCATTTTTGCGGATGATAGAAAAGATTTGTACGTTCCCTTCGTGCACACCTACTTTGACTTATTAAAATGATGGTAAAATGGTTAGGTAATATTCAGTATTACGTTTATCACAAAATGATATAAGTTGTAAGAGTATTATTTGAGTGCCGATCAATTACTTCATTTCTCATCAGTTATAGGTAATTTGAATGTTTCAGACCTCTCGGAAAAGTTCCCACTACATTTGTATTATCCTCATAATACTTCCAATAATTTCGGTTCTATTAGTTGGTGTTTGAATGAGACCTCAATGCTTTCAATTATATGAAATAAGCTTTTCTCTTCTCCTCTCCCATCCCTTCCGTTTAAGTTCAGCTATGAGAGATCACTCCTTCGATCGCCATTCAGTGTAATCATCTTTGCAAAATATCTTTTTATAGTTCACTCAATTTAAAATACGAGGATAGTGCACTTCGAATAGGTCGTTCCACTCGAATCAATGACCGAGATTATTGATTGTCTCGACTCATCGATCAAAAGCCTTATGCCTTTAATGCGGTCGGTTTATTGTTGTATCAATTTCATTCGCATATATGCAACTGTATTTTATTTGTTTCTTTTTGTTCGATTTTGTGAAATTTAGTTGCAGTTTACATATATGTGTATGCCACATTATTTTGTGATTTTCTTTTTTTTCAGCTCTCTTATCTCTTTAATGATAGGATGAGGAAAATGTCGAGGCATATTTGTTTTCCGCTCAATTGATATCTCTTTGGATATCCATTTCAGCTCAACAATGATCTCTTTAGAAGCAGCATCGAAATATTGTTTCTTCTAGTATATTGCTTAAAAATTCGTTACCTTATTTTGCAGGTAGGTATGGTAGTTAGTCATAAATATCCTCTATTTAATACATATGAATTCATAAAAAAACGGCCGGTCTATCATTGAGAATTTCTGGAGAAAGAGTGCTTTTGTTTTGCTTCTCTCTTAAAACCAGTACACCAGAATAAAGGAGGGGGGGGGGGGGGGGGGGGGGGGGATTTGCTATCATTTTCATGAGGCATTCGATATGCCTCAAAGATCGTGCTAGGTGCGTTCATTTAGTCATATGATTTCCGTATGTAGTATAGCAATTATTAGTATTATATTAGGCTTTCGATAGTTATATTTTGTTGGTTTTGCCTCTGTTTTTTTTGTATAGCGTTAAATGTTCGTTGCTGCTTGTGCATTGTTCATGCCTCAATAAAATTCTATCATCGTTGATGATCATAATTAGCAGGGATTTTAATACAGCATAGCTCGGATTCAGTCGACTTTCACAGCATGGGTCAAATTCGGCTACTCATCGTAGCACAGCCCATATTTCCCTACAAATTACAGCTTAGTCTGATTCTCACGATAGATGTATGAGCCTAGCATATCTTACGCCTCATTTGGTAGAGGGGAATGCAGGTTAGCTGCCCATATTCGAATATTTCGGTCCCGTGGGCAGAATGTAAGCATTCCGATTTCAAAGCATCTAACTAATTAGGTGATAGAGGTCGATGCGTTTTACAACAACGAAATTCGCATGCCGCTGCCTTGTTATAAATCATTAGCTGAATTTATCTGGGCCCGAGTCCTAGTGACATTCGTGGCATGTACTAAACGGCGAGCTTGGGTTTGTGGATTAGCTTGCGCTGGAGTGATCTGTCCGATCTGTACGTATATTAAAATCTGATGGCTTTGAAGGTAAACTTGAGTGATGCCGATGAGGTAATGGATACACGCTCCATGTCAGTGTACTTTTGAAGAACATAGGTAAGCAATTTCAATGAAATCCACGGAATTAGCAAAGCAATAAGGGGGTATTTTTGCTGTTTGTACTCATCAAAGGCTTGTTTCATTTTTAAATGACAAAACAAATGTCGACGCAGTGTGCATCCTACATGTGTCTCACTTGATTCTCACTCATTTATTGCTCAGTTCGATTTGTTATCTCATCGATCGGCGAATGGTAGAATAGAAAAAGAGAATTGCTACAAATTAAGGTGTATTGCAAACTAAAGCTGCCTAGCGTTGTATAGCCTCATGTAGTTATCTGGCATACTTTCCCTTCATCATGCAATCTTACACGCTCGTAAGCCATATCGTTCGACGCCGCACGGCTGAATGTAATTTCTACAACGATGCTTATATGTTTGCGACCACGCAACGTCTTTCAGTCCCCTTCAATCGCATGCAACACCATGCAGCCCTTATCACATATCGGCAGGAACTTAAAGAATTTTTTCATTAGAGTGGTGAAGCTTCAAGAAAAGCTCAGCAATCTTTGTCGAATATGATCGCGACGAACTTCCTCAAAAGAATAAAATTGAAATATCACTCTGATTTCTCGAAGTACCTATAGAGATTGTTGTGCAAAAGCGATAGGCAATTATGGCAGAAAATCTTCTAGACTGTGAATATTGTTGAGGGTGTTGTAAATCACTTTTATAATTTCTCTGTTAGTATTCGATATGCAGAACACTAACCATCGTTCCATTATTCGCGAAATACTTTAGATATTTTCCAATTATCTCGTTGATATTTCAAACTTTTATTTCCTATGATTTCTTCCAGAAATTACTGGAACATCATGAAACAGATAATGATAGCAAATCGTTTTGTTCTTTTTCATACAAATCTGCTATTGTTCTTCAATCGTTACTGCATTTCGGATATTCTGAAATACGTTTACTTCATTTTCATTGATCATTTTCAGAAATAAGTTCTCATTTTGCATTGTGATTAAACTTTCAACTTAATATTACCTCATTTATGTATCCGTTAAACCGAAGAATATTACGAATATCCAACAGCCTTTTTGACTATTATGAAAATCGATGTTTTTTCCATAAGTTGAAGGCTTTTTTGAATTTTTTTAAAGTTTTTCATCCAACTGAAGTAGTCGGAATAAAATAAATCTGAGGATATTCTCAAAGAAATCGATGAGGAATTGCAACCCGGTAGTTTATTTCTTGGCAAATTATTGCCAAGAAATAAAAACGTTTGATAGAAATCAGGATTTTATCCACAATTTGTGGATAAGGAAATTGCCAGAGAGAGAATAGATGAAGTTTCTCTCAAAAGGGATTTTGAAGTAGTACTTCAGCACTTCTTATTAGCTTTCCAAGTTAAGTTATAGAGTCTGCGGGGAGAGCTCGACATTAATGGCACGTGGATAATTCCACCCTCCCGCCTCATCCTGCACATCAACGCGATTTGGCGAGGTTTGAACACTATCTGGAGAGGTGTGCACGCCGTTTGAGAATATATGTAAGCGGTTTTAGAAAGTATGCTCAAACTAATCGAGCATGAGAGCGTTTAAAGATCCTCTTATAAAAAACGCTTGTCATCTTCCGTGTTTTTGCGTGTTTATCCCAGAAACACCTTTATGGCATTTTGAAAGTCGACATTCGAGCGGTCAACGAGTCCTTGATCGGCTGCAAACACAAGGACCGACTCCAGCAGCACCGTGAAGCAGATACGATTACGCATAACACTGTAACGGAAGTGACGAACCCTCGAGCACACTTTCAATAGTGATATCTGATGATGTTCCGACATCTGCAACAAACATATTTCTCACAAACGGCTGTCTTGAAATGCTTCAAATTAAAAGTCCCATACTTTTTAGATGCGATGATAAAAGTACTATGAACTGATAGTATTAAGTTTGTTAGCAGTCACTAATGCAGCCGCACACCACATGGCTTTCCTATTGATGCTTTAGTGCCTTAAGGACACTTAACGTTGTTCTGTCCACACATTCATAGTGCATTTTGCAGCTGAAATATCAACAAAATCTTAGACCACTATTGAATATGCAGCATTTTATATCATATTTTGCATAACGATACACGGATTACCGCTCTGACTGGGTCTCATCCGAATTCTGCTTATAGCGGCGATTGGAGAATCAGATACGCAGTAAGCAAACGTGGTCATTTTTGAAATAGGGCTATTAAAAAAACTTTGCATCGGACGAAAGCCTAATAAACAGAGGGAGGTATCGTCAAGGACTCCAGAGATTAACAATTACATTCGTGTCGTTATATCCACATAGTTTATCCTTTCGCTATTACCAGTACCCTAATGAAATGAGTATTTACCTGCCTACAGAGCATTGACATAATAACATAGGTCCCTGTACGTCGTGTACCTGTGACACCGTGCACAAGCGTCGGTGATGATGTCTTATCATCACCCACCGAATTTGCGGATGCTTCAGTGGCCCATACAGAACGCATCATAGCAAGAAATTTTCGAGGCTCTGGCGGTCGCACAATCTGCGATGACAATGAAAAACATATTCTTCTTCTTCAATCTCAAGAACAATAATAAAAAACACTGACAGTGGATATGAAAGATTATTGAGTGAATAAATAAAGAACCCTATGAAAGAAATTTGATACGTTTGCAGTACAGCCGACTGCATTTGCAATTCTATTTGCAACGCAAACGATTGCGATTCCATCGACGATTCCGATGCTAACAATGAAATAAGCACGGTGACGCAAGAATATTTCCATTTAATCAATTGCTGAATCAGCACTTTTACAAAAAACTTCACTTCTCCTCATACTATGCAAGGTGTCAATAGCTCCTTAATGCAGACATACCTTCGTGTAAATATGAATATTTGCCATTTCATCTCTGAATTTCTAGAGCCTTATTGAACGTCGTTGTGGAACGTTAACATAGTATTGATACGATATACAGCAGATGTCTCTAACTCTACTTTTATTGACTTTCGAGTTGAAACTGCCAGGAATGGAACAGTAAGACTGCTATTTCGTGTAAAAGACACAGCGGTTGATAATTCTAGAATATAATGGTGTTTTTGCTTTGAAAAATAAAACACATCTTCTAGCATGAGCTCCAACTTATACTTCATCTCGGCTGCCAACATAATGATTCACTTCGTCTTAAAGGAGTTGGACAACATAAGACCATCTTCAGTAATTTCGCTGCTTGGTTAAATATCTTATTCGGAAGAAAAATACAATGTGGTTGAATGTTCATTTCCAATCGAAAACTATCGAATTTTAATGAAATATTTCTTAGTATCATACATTAAACAAATATACTTCGATGTCAGTAAACGAAAAATTCAAATAATTAACTAACAATTTTCCATTTAGTAAAATTAATTAGATGTATCATTCGATCATCCTCTTTGAAATCCTTATTTGAGAATTTCAATTCGTATATATTGCAGTCTTCTTCCCGACGTGTCGTCATCGTACGTATTGTGAAGCGTTTATGCTAGATAAATTTCCTTTTTTTAAATGATATTTTAAAAATTTCCAATATTTATAAATAGAAGCATTCTTAAATTCATTAATATTAATGAGAACGAAAAATAAACTATCGGCTCCAATTCAACAATATTAATTCCCTCAGTTTTTAAGAGCAATTTTTGTAAAATAATAAATTTCAATTATCCCAAATTTCTCGGATATTACTTGAATATTTGTGTGGCTGATTTTCTTTATTCAAAGAAATTTGCAGTAGATTTTATTATTCCTTAAAATTTGTCTTCCGCTAAATAACGCAACAGTCATCAATGAAATTCGTCACTTATCAGAATTCTGGAATGTCAAGAACGGATACACTAGGAATTCATGCTTTACCTTCAATTTTTTACCAACTTTTCTTTCGAAATATTTTGCACAATCCTCTTTAGTAGATAGCGGAATAAGACATACAATTACTGCGATATTAAGTTGCCAAATCATACGATACCAATCGTTCAACGTTTCAGGTTTAGGGCTCTGAAATTTGCACAGTTGACTAAATTGATCCACCATAAATGATAAACTTCAATAGAATATCGGAATTATTTGCGCTAGAAAGGCAGGTCTAATGTAACAATTTCCTCTCTTTTTCGCTCTTTTGCACTGAGCTCAAATACTTCATCCAGAATCTGAAATTTCAGTGACGATGTTTTTTCTGTATGTTCTATAAGAAAACAAAACAAATTATCCTAATAGGCAGAGATCAACTATTTAAAAAACCATAAAAAACGTGTCATAATAAGCGAACGACCCCTGTATATTTCTAATAGAAGTCATTGAAAAACCAATAAAAAATAATCGGAATTTTCGAAGTAATTTGATGTTATCCGTCATGTTTGTTCAACTCGAAACTTCATTATTTAAAGATTCGGTTAATATATCATTTAAGCAATGAAATACCGATATATTCGAATCTTAATAAAGCAGAAAGTATTATTATGAAGTAATGTTGTCCCAAAAATTAGAGGAAAAAAGCTCATTTGGCTGCAACTTTCACTATAAGGACTTGAGACAACTTCAAAATGTTGTCAGGAGACAACATTTTGAAGCCACTCAGGATTCTTTCCCTCTCCTCTTCCCGTTTTACGTTTCCTTCCTCGCTTTTCATCATCGACCTACCGCAATTATGGGTGGTTGCCAGCTATGGCATAGAATGATATTCCTTTATCGTTGATATTGATGTGCGTCATGGATAATAAGTGAGCGCAATTTGTTGAATGTAAAACAGCAACCTGTGCTAGAACATAATTCCCAAATTTAGTTTTAATATTTGTCGCATGAATATATGTATCACTTGATTTGTCACGTTTACCAGTCGATAAAATTACCGCTCCTTCATCGAATAAAACAATATTTTTATACCGATTTTTCTGAAAGATGAAATTCATTTCGTATATTGCAACTTGAAATTGAGATATTCTCTCTCAAGTGAATAGTTAACTTATACGAAACTTTTAAATATTTCCACCAAACGTAAATTTTTCTTTTTTCTTTCTCTCAAATCCATAAAAAATTCAACTGCGAAGTGAAATTTCCATGAAACGACGAAAATCAAATCCATGAAAGCACCTGCCCTTTTGGATTCGTTGATGGATTTGGATTTGGATTTGGATTCTCATATTGGAAATTTTCACGGGTCGTTAAAAAATGTTCTAAAATTAGCATATGTAATTTCTAGGCGAATTTTTCCAATTCGGCTCACCCGAAATTATTCTTCCATCATTAAAATATGAAAGCTGTTGATGGGAGAATAAAGACAAATTTTGCTTCCCAAACCTATTATACTCGAGAAGTTATACTGAATATCATCGGTAGTTCATCATCGAGTATTACCATTCTTTCCGAAATATTACATTAATTAACTATAATTTCTCTACTTAATTTATTGCTTAAACTTTGAATGACGAAAATTACTAAAAATTCATTCACTCATCGATATACGAAAATTTTTGTGAACTTCTCGGAAGCTTTATTATACACGTGGATAAATGAGGAATATGAATTATTCTATTTTAACCCCCTAGCCCTCTCTACTCTTCAATACTTCACATTTCGCATCGGAAGGCTGCCCTTCCAAGTAGGCTACGAAGACTGTTTTTTGCCTTTTAAATGCTCCACTTACCACTTTGAAAAAATTGTTGTATGTAAATTTTCTATTAGTTCCTTTATTCATATTCCATATGAGATCCCGGTTTCGCTAGCGCTATTTGTTGAGGTTTCATTTTTGTTAATTACTGAGGTTGTAATTAGTTCTAAAAGTTTCATTTATACCATTTGTTGAAGTTTCATCCAAGCAATTTGTGCAGTTTTCATTTCCACCACTAATTAACGCGTTACTCCAATCATTCATGAACGTTCGCTTATACCTCCTATGAAGGTCTGGTTTAAACCATTCGTCTGTGTCCATTTGCACCATTATTGGAGATCCCATTTCCGCATTTATTTATAGTATCGTTGTTTCCCACTAATGGGGTATGTTTATGTTCCTTGATTTAATAAGATCTCTTATTAAATAAATAAATAAATAAATGATTTAAAACTACACCATTAGATTTTCGGTGAATGAGAAAATATGTCGTTGCTTACGATGCATATTATCATGATCGGCCATCATTTGTGATTTTCCTGAAGATTTCCTAATTTTTTCTTACTTACATAAATTTCCAGGAATATTTTCTCGGTGAAATTTATAGTTACATAATTACTTAATCGTATTCTTGTCCATTTTTTGCCATTCAACATATTTATTTATGTGTTCCTCAAAATTTATTTCAGTAGGCAAAGACAGCAACTTTCTTCAATGTCTCTGAATTGTGCATAATTATTGCAGACTTATGAGCATGGAAAAGAATAAAATACTAAACAATACATATGTGAAATTTATTCCAAACAGCTGGAATATAGAGTCGGGAATAGAGTGATCAGGTGAAACTGGATGGGATCAATTAAGATCAGGTCTTCGATATTATGAGCACAAACGGGTTCGATTTCGATTTTGCGCAACAATCAAAAGTCTCACCCATGGAGGTCATTCTGCCAATGAAATCATCGACATCTTCAGCAATCACGTTTTTTTGCATTGATACCTTTTCTTGCTCCGATATGTCGAAGTATGCTGTTTTAAGGAAATATTAGGTGACAGTAAGTTAAGTTAATTGAATAATTTTTAATTAAGTGGCGCATTTTTCTTCGAATTTTGCGAAAGCTAGAAGATTTTGTGAAGAAAAACTAAAAAAGATTATTGCAAAATTTCACTAATTCCCATCTATCTTCCATAGTTTTGTGTTTCTTCATCCTAATAGATGGTCCACCTTATTTTATATTGCTGCCATTTACCTACCTGCGTTACTTTATGCCACCTTTTTACTGCATTTTATATTGCGCTGCTTAAAATTGTATGTGGCGTCCAATTTTTATAATTAAGGTGAGATTCTAAATAGTGAATTAAATTTTACAAATTTAATTAGTCGCTAAAAATTGCTTCATATATCTGCACAGCAAAAAAATGGTAAATGCAGGTTTATATGTCACAGAACTGAAATTCTTAACATTTGCACCAACACCGAACGCAAGGAAATGAGCATGAATTACGAATGATAAGATCATCTCAGTTGATCATTTCTTATCATTGAATAATCACGACCCTAATAAAATATGCAACATCTGAAAGTGTTAATGAGAGCGAGCTTAGTATTTCAGTGGTCACATCCATCAAATAAGCCAAAAGTCCCCACACACCAGCAGATAAAATTCTTTGGTAATCCAAAACGGTGGTCATCAAAATATGACAGAAGGTGAATGCAACAGGCAAAATGTGGTAAAAGTTGTTCACAATAGGTAGACGGATATGGAACAGATGTAGTGAATACTATAAATCCTAAATAATCGCAGCAAAACAATACTTTTACCTAACATTTCGAGGTATCGACCACCCGAAGATTCTCAAAAAAGTGAAAATAATGCGGATTTCAAATTCCGTTCAATAGGTAGACGAATTTAAATTTTAGTAGAATAATTTTATGCAAATGTAAAATTATTAGGAAGGCAAGCTGAAGCATTGAATGATTCTCTAATTTACCTAAATTGTAATCAGTTGAAATAAGTAAACGTTACATTTTTTATTCTCACTAAAACTATACTGAATAAGCTGGTCAACCGAATTTATCTGAGTCGTTTCGGAATTTGCATTAATATTGCCCTTTTTTCCATTAATTTGAAGTTTGAAGCAATGAAAACGGCATTCTATATTCGTATATTGTTCGGTTGAGAGCTGGCATTTCGTCCTTCGCGGTTCTAACGCATCTAAATGCACAAACAAATCTGTAGATGAGAGTGATCTTCGGGAAGGGGTTGAAAAAACAAGTAATCGATTGCATTCGACTAATAACGGTAACATAGAACAATAAACAATAAAAAGTACTAAGCTAAGAACGAAATGATTAAACAATAACTGTAATAATTATAGCTGTTTGGCAAAATACATTAGAAACTTTTTTGGTCAAAAGAAAATTTGCATCTTTTTTGTTCATAAATAAGCCAAATGAATTCTTTCGTTTGTTTATGTTGAGATTTATTGCTGCTTATTTTTGGAATTAAAGGAGATTCCTTATCACTGATAAAAATATCCAATATCATTGCAGAAAAGTTTCGAGCGAAGAGCAATTGAAGAATTTTTAAATCTGAATTATTCCAATCAGAGTATTTTCACTATCGCTTTATCCAGTGGAATAAGGATATCTTTTCCGGGTTTATTCCGAACATCGAGACTTGCATCCAAGGAAAGAGGGAAGCTTAGGAGTGAACAGTGATGAGGAGCATGGATGGAGCAGAGTTTGATCTAGCACCACTCTTGAAAATGGTTTGCTTACAAGAATTATTTAAGTGCATTCAGCTAATTCGTATGAACTGAATACACTTCATTTATAATTGTTTTTTTTTCATCGTTGAGATGACTTAAGCAAAGAAATATAAAACTTCGAAGAAATTAAGGAATCTATGAAAGCTAAACGAAACAAACAAATGTGACTGGTTGAGCGAGGATCATTTGAAAAGCTGTGGCACAAAAAAAGCGTTTCATTAACTCTCAGGGAAACTTTACTCGCAAATGAGCGGGAAGTCAAATGATTGCCCAATTGCACCATTGCAACACAAAGCAATGTTACAATCCTCCGCTCCAAGAAGATTGGGATGGAATTGCATGAAAGATTGGGATGGACGAAATTAGTGAATTCAAGTGGCTAGGTTAGGTTCAACAATTCGAAAATATTCAATCAGTGAAGAGCGCTGTTGGTCCACATTCAAAATGTGCTTGTGTAAAAGTTACCTGAGGTTACCTTAGTTGTCTTCCGCATGATTAACTATTTCGATTTCTTCCATTTTTTTTCTAAATTATCGACCTCAATTTTATTTCTGTTCCGAACAATTAGCAGTGTTGCATTTATGCGCTAGCATAAAACTTCATAAAACATCAAATAAACTGAGTTTTCTTTCGGCAACATTTGTACTTTTAAATGCGATATTTCCTCACCATAGTTTCTTAAGTTAACAAGTAAATTTTAGGTTTTTGCATTGCGATCGATGCAATTTCGTGGCAAGAATATTACTTTCTTAATTAGAGATTGCATCAAAAATTAGCCAAATGACTCGATTTTATGGTTACACATTGACCAATTTGCTTTTGTTTTCATTTTTCAGAATAACAATAATAACAATAATGTCGGCTCCTATATATGTGGCACGATATCAAATTTTCCAAAAATCGAAAACGAATTATTATCATTGTCGCAAAATATAATCAATCAGAAAAACTTGACTCAGTCCATATTTCTTTTATTTTGAAGGGTTTTTTCTCCCCAATTTTTCGTGTTCGACGAATGGTTCCATTCGGAAAACCCATGCACTGCAATAGATATATTGATGAAGTGGTAATGAGTGCTCAAATTATTCCTGTAGAATATCCTGTATTCCTGTAAAATATCCTGAAAATTTTTTTCTTTTTGCAAACAAAATCTGCCATTTGAAAGTTTTTTTAATAAAAGAACTAACATTTTTCGTTGTTAAAGGACTCGAGCAGGCTGTAAATTCTACTCAGTAATGTGACTGCCATGTTTTTCTTAATGGTCATAGGCGTCGAAAATGCAATTCGCTCTCATCCACGCGTGAATGAAAACGCGGGTATTCTAACACTAACACGATATTATAACACAATATTATTTTTTTACTACCTGCAGGTGCACACGTAATCCATCCAATGAATTCGCTGAAATAAAGCTGACGCGATAGTGATTTTTGTCATTCACGCAGTTACGCCTATAAGCCATATGATGAAAAATAGCATTGCTACAGAAGATTATTTTATCTTTAATTTTATGAAAACCAGCAATCTTTTTTTTCAAAATTTTTCCGAACTAATATGTCAATGATGAAATTGAAGTCCTTGCTCTTGCCAGACGGCTGCTAACAGAGCAAAAAAGAAGTAAGATAAATCGAAGTGTCTTCAACATCGCCGAATATTAAGCACCGTAACAAAACTACTTCTTATTACACGACTCCTAGGAAAAAATTGTCTCCAATTTCGATAAATATTAAGTGCGCAGATGGTAGTTGATCCGCACTTTTGATGGAACGTCGATAGCGGAGCGTACCTTCAAAGAAAAAAGAAAAACGCAGCTTCAACGTACAGCTGAATTTAATATAGGTGTCAACTACGCGGACATTTTAGTGACTGTCTAATTCCAGTTTCGAATTATCGTCTCACCAAAGACGCATAAAAGCGGTCGACTATCTTACTGCGTCCTTACAACGAAGCAACACAACCTTTCAAACCGTCAACTTGATTGCGTTGCAACCTTTAGTGTTCGAGTAGAATGGCGTTCATAACGTCGTCACGCATACGTTGGCTGTATATTGTGCTTTCATTGATGGCGATTTTAATTTCACAGGTAATCGAGAAACGCTGTTGAAATCTTTGAATTTCCGCTCAAAATGCTCTGAGCATATAAGAGGTTGTAATTTTTATTCATATGTTGAAAGCAATATACGGAATATAGATATTTAAATAAATGCTAAACACGGGAAATTTTATTTTCTCAATTGCACCAGTAGCTTAGGACAGTGTCTCATCTTGAGAGGTGTGATTTATGCGTATTCGTTGAACTAAAGTTAAAGTATACGGAAGTGAGAGAAATCCATTGCATATGCTAGAATTTCAATTGTTTTTTCTTTCCACGTGTGAATTTCTCTTTGTTGTATCGCTCCATTTCGGCGCACTTTCGGAAAGCAACCGAAAAACGGATTCGATGTCGATTTGACAACTTAGGGGATTAAGGAATATCGGCATTTATATATTCAGTATTGGATGCAATCAGAAAAATTAATATAAGAAAAATGCACAATTAAAAGAAACACTAGATGGTTGAATCGTATACTCACTTAATGTGTTTATTAAATTATTATTATTATTATTATTGAGATATTGTAATTTAATTAAGATAAATTGATAGGCCATTATCAATGATATGGACTTTTTTCTACGAGATTTATTCTAATTTTCTCAACTTTCCATGACGATAATCAGAAAGGGGAAATAATTCCATCTATGAAAGACTGAAAGTAGCCGAATCTGGAAAAATATGTTTCTACACTGAAGCAAAGAGCTGTCAAAAAGATGGAAAAAAGGGAAAAAGATAGGAAAGGAAATAAATGAATAAAAATAAAGAAAAATGTTGGTGAAGGGAGGGGGTGGAACATACTAAGAAAATAACAAATGTCACAAGTGGCTCCTGTTTCCCGAACGAACCATTAATGATGACTGCAACGAAGACAACATGATCACTTTCTTTTTTTTTTTGCATTTTTTGTCGATTATTTGATTAGTCCTTCAAGAATTTCCTAATCTTCGGTGTCGAAATTTCATTCACGTTGAACTGCCTTCCTCTCAAATGTAACATAGGTGAGGAGTGAAACACCATTTAAGTAATTAACTACGAAGGTTTTCAGAAGTTCTTTCTGACGCTATTCGTTCATCAACATTCACAAATGCAGTCACTGTCATAATTCACACTTTGTGTATCATTACGACTAAGGCATAGTGTTTGCACCTGTCTGTCTGCTTGCTTGGAAGCCTCGCTTTGCGGCGAGGAGAACAAAAAAGATAAAAGTTACTAATTCGGCTTTAAATTCTCTGAATCCAAATCTCCGACAATCGTAAATACGAGTGAAATTTGCGTAAGCAATTTTCCAGGCACATCAACCAACATTTTTGTCAACTACCTCTAGTAACGTTGATCCTACAAAGTATAACTTGAAGTTCGCGCATTTGAATCTACGATAAGAGCCGACTACACTAGAGAGGAAAAAAGAAAGCGGAAAAAATGCGGAAGTAGATGCCAGTCTTCAAAGGACACCAGAGGCGAAGACACTAAGTATCTAAAAAAAAATGATTACGAATGAAGTGAACTGCTGCTGGGTTGGCAAATTCAAAAATATTGCGAGTTTATTTGTTAATCGCATAAATTAACTAAAATTTGTTGCATAAATCCCCCATCATAAACAAAACCTTAGGAACATAAGTAACGACATATCAGCAGGGCAAGTATTGCTTCAATATGCAAACTATCCCGACAGGTACACATATATCGTCATAAAGGTGCGCAAAAGTGAAAGGAAGGAAGACGTATGGACGGACATATATAGTGGATTTTTTAATGTCAGACAAGAAGCAGCCGATAGACTTTTGTCCAACTGTGCAACCTTCATTAATTTTCCTCGCTCTCAAGAGCAGTTTCAACAACTCCAATGGAAATACAAGAGTAAATTGCACAAATTTTTATACTCTTTAATAATGATGTTAAGACGCATTGAATTCGAAATTATTCAACGAAGATTTCAAGAAATATTGGCACCCTCAAGAGGAATGAAATGATTTTTTTTGAAGATTGAAGGCAAAAACTTGAGTAAGACCCTTCCCCTAGAACGTGCTTTGATAGAAATTTGAATAAGTGGGAGGTATAGAACGCATAATTCCTCTAGAGACAGTATATTATTTACGGCTGAAGGTATAGAACAAACACAAGGTTTACGTAAGGGTTTTGCAATAACATGTGTAATTAAGAAACGTGCTGTAAAAAGTTGATGTAAAATGTGCTTTCTCATTTCTGAACAGTTAATTCACCAAACTTCCAGTTCATGATTTAAAGAAAAATCCTGCAATTCCTCCAAAATTTCGAACGAGTCAGTCATTCTTAAAAGCTTTCAATAATTCATTCATGAGCTAAAATGAGAATCCAAGCAATGTCCGGGCATATGAACCAACTGAATTTGTTGGCATATTTAGTAGTCTAAGAATCGCTTTGAAATTGTTAGGAAATTAATAAAAGAATTTCGATGCTATATCCGCGTTGCGTCTAGGACTTGTTTTAAGTTATGTGAGTTCAGATTCAATGGCTGATAAAATCAGGTAATCAAATTGATAGATGGCATATACGGTGCTTCGATAACTTGCCGGATGTCATTTCTTTGTATGAAAATTGATAAATGGCATATACGGTGCTTCGATAACTTGCAGGATGTCATTTCTTTGTATGAAGGAAAATGTTAGCAATTGTGCGAAAACTTCAGATTCTGTGCACGTGAGTAATTCGGCACTAGCGATTAGCTGACAGCATCACTTTCCAATTATTCACTAAACATATGCAATAATGAATTAATAATTTAGTCGACCGTCACTGTGTATAGATGCTTTATGAGGTTGCTTTTTTTATAGAAGAGGAAGTCAATTAAGTTAATGCAAATTCGTACACATCTTTCTTTAAAGTGAATGAAAATCGAAACTTTGTTGAAAAGGCTTACCTCGGCTGTTCGTTTAATTTCATAGGATCCGAATCCATATGCCAAGTGATTCTTCTAGGATAGTACACACATGTGGCCACGCGTATAATATGCGCAAAGATGTTAGTATAACTGCTTGAAATTTAAATGCACAATTGACGCCCATAACTGGAATAAGAATATAGTAGGAAATAAAAACAGGGTGTTGAAACTCTAACAACGGCAACGGTGAAACGAAACCGAGTGGGACGATCAATGGTCCGTGAGTCAAAAGTCCATGAGCCGATCAATGACATGCTGCGAAGAATAATGCTATAAAAGCAAAATGTTCACAAATAGATATTGCCTCTTTAGTGACGCCCAACGACGTTAGCGGAAGTTGCAAGGCAAAGCTCTGCAAAGTATAACTACCATACTTTACGATTATCCAATAGTTACAGGTCGACTCTGCTTATCATATCCATAATGGTGAAATTTTGTCGAAAACTCCACTTTGCTTCACTTTTTCATTAAGAGAAATCATCACCTTTGTAATTCATCCGTTGATTAATTATTCCTCGCAGATTTTAGGTCAAAATCCTGCACCAAAATGAAGAATTCCCCTCGCAGTTAGCCGACACTAATGTCACTGAGACTTTCAAATACTAATGAGAAATTTTCACCGCAACTAGTTGAGTTACCTTTGATATTTAGCATATACCTTTGGCATTTAAGTCGGCAAACATATCAAATTTTGGCTTTTTCCCCACATCAGAACGAAATAATTCGCTTGTGAAAATACATCAGAAAGTTGTGGCTTAAATAAAATTTGTCTTCAGCATCGTTTTTTTTTTCTTGTGTTGCTTAAATATTATCTATCTCCATATTTAGTTTGGCTGGCTAAGGCAAAAAACCCTTTTTTTTTCAAATTTGCCATCCTACTATGTAGTGTTTTCTTTCAAGTAAGCCTTACCAATCGAGCCACAATTATTATTCTCTTCAGGGGAATTTTTTTAAAATTCTTTTTTAAAAATCGATTGGCTCCTGCAGTGCTTGGGAGACTAGAAAAATAGTGTAGCATACATGTAAACAATATATCAACTCTAAGGAAATGTTGCTTAGAAATGTTTTAGGACGAACGAGGCTGGATAGGGAGGGGGGAGGAGTACAACGAGACGATGACTGAAGAAAAATGTGCCATCAGTTTCCTCGTACTAGTAATTAGTAATATCAAGCGAATATTCTCACAAATAGCAACCATTTGACTTTTTGCTATGGTATAGATTCAACGTGGAGAATAGGGGTCTCTCACCGTCCATATCTCTAAGCGTGATGGAAGAGCAATTTTCCATTCTTCCTCATCCGTGTCCTCTCCTTCCGCTTTACTCAAATTGCTTTCTCTTACAGTTATTTCAGTCAGATATGAAAACTCGAATCCACAAAAACATTCTCATTGCAGAATATAGCAATGGCTTGCGGCGATAAAAAATTCACAAAAGAAGAAGTCGCTAAACACAATACCGAAAACGATCTGTGGATTATTTACGATGGAGAAGTAAGTATAACTTTATTGCACAATAATGCAAAAAAAAGTTAAATTTCCAACAAATATTTCGCACTAATTTCATTTATTTGCTAATCAACGCTTCGTCATCAAGTTCGCTTATCAGCTTATCGGTACGAACTCCACTCGTTTCTTGTGATGCCTATTTCTGTTACATTTTCGATAAATTATTAGTTACCTAGGCGAAATGTCACATCGGCTTCACGGTTATCGCATCTATTGTAGCTTCATATGAACAGTCTTTTTCAACGTTTATCTCAAGGTGATGGCATTATTATAAAATGCAGTAACTTTTATCGCTCAGTTAGTCGAGCTGGTTTGATTTCAATATTCCAGCTTAACACATCCAATGAATCAATCTGAATATTTCGTTTCCTCTAATATATGATGTAAAAAGAAATCACTGCATCCGAATATTATCGGCTGTAACTGAGGTGTAAGAAAATTGGAAAGTTTTACTTCGAATCACTGAATAACGATGCAATCCGATTTTCTTGCAATACAATCGTTAAGGTACGTCTCACTTGGGTGAAGTGACCACCTACCTCCTCAAAAGAGTGAGTTAATTTCAGGTTCATGACATGACGTCATTCTATAAAGAACATCCTGGAGGCAAGGTGATTCTTAATAAGGCGGGACAGGTGAGTTCAGCGCTTCTTTCTCAAACGCTTAACGATCTTCCTCAATTTTCGATTTTGCTCGATCATTTCACATTCAAATACAAACACCATAGTAGTATAGACAAAAATATCCTCGAATATAGCGAAAATACGCTGGGGACCTTATTCGTTCAAGGGAACGGACAAAAGAGCTCTCGATTGGCGAGAAAATCTTCAGAGTCCTGAAAATTTTTTATGCTGAAGAAAGGATCGAAATAAAAGAGCCGCTTATTTTCCGATACGTTTTCCGCCTTTGAAAAAACTCCTAATGTGCGTCATCTACGTCATTTTTATACTGCATTTTGCATGTCAATGTATTTGTGCAAAAAGCAATGACGAATCGCCTTTTTACCTCGTACATTTCTCAATGAATCGTTTAACATGGGGGAAATTGTTAGATTCCGTTCAATTATGCTTACTAATTGATTAATAAATAAATAATTAATTCATATATTTCTTTGTTCATTCAATTTAAGGTGGAAAAGCCCGCAAAAAGGGAAATGAACGAAAGAATACATCCTGATATATGTTGGCATATAGACCACCTTTAAGCACTAAGAGTGAATAATTCATCGAAGATCTGTTCCTAAGTAAATTTTGAAGTTTCACTAACAGCTGCTTAAACGTTAACCTGGAAGACCTGAGTCAAAGACTAGGTGAACTAATAAAACGATTAATTTCTCAAAGAGTTACAGCCGTTATCAGAAAGCAGATGGCCGTGCTAGAATTGTTTAGCATTGTATAACTATGTGGTAATCTCGGCAGAGTTGTTTGGTAATTTTGGTATAGTTATTTGAAGGCTTACGGTTAATATGTTTCGTCATAAAATTGTGAAATGTGATCGTTGCTGATCTTTACTGATCATGACTTTAACGTTTTCTCAGCTTTTACCAGGCTCATTCGTGTTCCGTTTATCCTTTTCGATTTTGTCCGATATGCTAAATTCGACTAACACTTTTCGTCTTCTTATAGATCATATTCGACATTCGAATAGGATAAATATGACCATTTTAAAACTTACGTAGTAATTTCTTCATAAAGCAAATCCGACAATAAAGTTAAACGTTTCAGGCAAGAAAGTGGGCAAATTTTGCTATACCTCATAGTGCATAAATGGTGGATTTTGATTTAACTAAAAAAAACATAACGAAACAGAAAATTGTACGTATTTTTGATGATTTCTGATTACATCTTTTCTTCCCTTACTTCATTAGACTGCGACTGACTTCATTATAATGAACGCCTCAAGTTTTTGATTTTATGACTTTCAGTCTAAATTAAAAAATGAGTTTTAAGAGATTTAATCCCTTCAAAAATTTCATCCATGGATCATTATCCTCTTCCATGGATAACTTCTACAATAATGGATTCTATTGATGCATAGGAACTAACGCAGTTAAATTACTCGAAAATGTTCTTAGGCAGTTACAGTTACTTTTAAAAACTCTTCTGAATTTTGCCATAAAATTGTCTGAAAGGAATACAATACCAAGTGAAAAAAAGTGTACAAGCTGCGTTATTTTAGTGAACATATCGAAACTGATTTATAAAGATTTTACTATGGAAGATTGAATATTATAATTATGTGCATTTATGCAGATTTAATTAATAATTTCTTCAGGATGTGACATGGGTGCTGAAAACTCTTGCTCCACATGTGAAAGCGGCTGACACTGTAATGAAGAAACTAAAGCAGACATGCATTGGTAAAGTGAAATAGTTGAAAAAAGGAGTCTATATTGTAGAAATTTCGAGCTGATGCGTTACTAATCCATAAAAATTAAAAATAAAGATCATTATTTATTGAATTTCAAAAACAGCGCTATGTATACTTGTAGATCACAGATTAATACTTGTAGAGCAGTAATTTCGTTGGCCATCACCGATTACCGCCGAAAGTCGATGAAGATCTCAGAATAAATGTAGTCTGAAATTTAGACGCCCTTACAAGATCATCTGATAAAGCTCACAGGATGAAAAAGAAATGCTTAAAAACATCCGCTCTTTTCTTCACCTTCATATTTTTCCCAATAATCCAAAAAGCGCATCCTTACACAGTTTTTCCATTTTGTTACCAAACCGCTCTTTACAGCAGATTTTTGAGATGATTTCGCTGATAAGAGCATCATTTCATTAGTAATTTATTTGCGATAGCCTTTATTTCTTATTCATCCACCTTCAGTTCATTTGAAAAATTCCTCACTTTTCCTCATTCCTAAATATCTCCGTTCCCACATCGTCGGCTGTGGCTTTCTTTTTTCTTACTTTCCGGCCATGTCTTCTTCAGACGTTCTTCTATTGAAAATGTTATTTATGATGTTCATGTAAAACAGACGACGAGATGAAAGTTCTTTGTAACGTCATCGCGTAGTCCTCTCGCTCAGCCAGGAGGCCGCATAAATTGGAAAAAAACATTCTGCGCCTTCAACCTCGAAGATCACACCAGTTGTGGTACTCGGCCAGTAATTCCACCGCTGTTTCCCCACAGCGATAGATTGTCTTGAAATTACTCATAAGAAATATCGTTTATCAACTTAGACGTCGTTTTCGCAATAAAAATCCTATCAACTTCGCAGCATTATGCCTCCTCCATCGAAGGTGAATTAGATTTCATAAACGACACTGTAACGACATAAAATTTCCGCTTATGACCGTCCCTCTCCTCGCCCTCACACCTTCCTGTCCCTCTTCTCTTACCTTCTGCATTTTTCTTTTTTTTGAAATTGATACTCGCTACGGCAGCTTCTTTTCTAAATTTCTTCTTTGAAAAGTGACGAAGACGTTCTAAGACCAACATCAAAGATATTCTATGAAAACAGGATGGTCTAAGACCAATAGATAACTAAGGAAACGTCTACTGCAAAATATCGGCATTTCTTAAGGATTTCGATGTCGATCGTATTTAAAAATCATCAAATTTTCGTGGATCATGAAAGAGTAATAGATTTCCTCAGTAGTGCGATTGAAAATATAAGTGGGAATCAACCTCTAACTTTTAGCAACCTGAACTAAGGTTTTAGTTTAGTCGAGAGGTTTTCTTTAGTTTTATTTAGTCGTTGTGCATAATCGTATTTCCATCAACCAATGAGGGAAAACTTCTTCTTTTTTCTCAAATTCAATAACTTAACAGTGGAAGCGATTTCATTGAGCTTAATAAAGTTATCATCAGCAAAATACTCCTATACACAAATACCCTGTTACAAGCGGAGCATTCGCATAGCAAACAATACGTTATCGAAAAGAGAAATCTCATAAAACAATTTATGATCTTTTCTTTTTTAGCAAATAATGTTCAAAATGCTCATTAGCAGCATATGGAAGTGAACCTTCGATCATCAGGTGATAGTTGGAAACCGTAATGGATTTAGATATTCCAGAAAACTTTTCCGCGAAACAAAATCGTACTCAAAGAAGTTCTTTAGTTCTCTTAAAGTCATGTTTGTTTCAAATATTATAGTAAAATTATTCTCATACGTTTTAAGGGTTCTCATTTCCTCTAATTTTCTCATCATATTTTTCATCATTTTTAATTAGAGCAATAATATTTTTCTTAAATTTATATTTAAAAAGATTTTCGATATAACGAAGAAACTAATTAATAAATCTACTTAATTTATTTCACTTAATAAAGTTAATAATCTACAGAACTCTATTTGCAAAGAAAACTGAGAAAAATTCTTTCAGAAATTGTTTAAACCGCTGAAATTTTTACTCTATTTTTCTTAAATTTACCATTACTTTGTGCACTCCACATATACTAATGGGGAATTTTACTTTGGGAGATTTGAAGAAATCACTATATTTTGTTAAGAAATCGAAAACATTGTTAATGATCAGTTAAATGCTTCATATGACGACATTATATTATTTTAATCTCTTAAGGATTCTAAAAAATCCTCTCATAAGCTCAATGGTTTTATAATTAACAAATATAAAAGAATACCGGAAATTCACTGGAGAAAATATTTTCTGAATTTCGCTGCGCAATAAGAATTAGAGGAGTAAAAAATGAATTTCAACTAACATATGGGAATTTATTGCTGTTACGAATCACTTAACTAGTTGAAAGTTGTGATGAGAATTTCGAAATTCGAGCTGAAATCATCACAACGGAGAAATTCTCCTCTACGAACTAAGAAGAGATCATCGTGAATAATAGAGACTTTTTCCTGGAAATTGAACAAAAATCCGACTAATTTCATTGATTCATATGATCGACAAAATTGCATAGTGAAAAAACAAACACATATATTCGACATATGATTTTACACAAATCCAGAGTTGCATATATTGGAAATATTCGATGTGATTTGTAATCTTATCCTGGATTAAACATGAGTATTTAAGCTACAAAAAATATCGAATACGAGTTTTTTTCTTTTTCTTTCCACATTCATGAGAGAATAAAGCTTTAATGGACGATTTTTTGCCAGGTGTCATATTTCAGTGTTAAAGAAAGGAAAAAATCTGTGAACATATAACTCAGTCAATGCTACATACCTTCAAATTATTCACTCATCCTCATTTTACCTTTGACCTGCTCCTTCACACCTTTGTTGTACCTCTATAATCCACTCACAAACAACTATGTTTTAATCTCAGCGATCTATCACCTATGTTTATTCTGTCTCATCAAACGACTTTTGACTGCTCTATCGCATAGTGTTGGTCAACAATAAAAGACTGAATTCTATTCGACGTTTCGGCCACTCTATATCATAAGCTAGTGAGGCTAACGTCGTTGATGTTAGTTGATTTTCATTGTTTTCAGTGATGCCGAACAGGTGTGAAAACTACTGTTTAATTAATTTATTAAAAATACTTCCTATAGGAGCATGGAGATTTCCATTACATAGAATGAAAAATTAACCCTCTAAACATTCGCTTTCTTCTTCTTTTTACACTTCTATGTACTAAGATTGTCGTTGCAGACTTTCAGAATTTAAAAAATAGAACGCAATAAAAACACAACTAAAAATATTGACCTCCGCAGTAATATTTGACGAATTTCTAGAGAAACTTTCACGGAGTAACTCATCTTTAATAGTTCCAAATATGTAACTCTGGAACGAAATACATCAACACTGTAAATATTCACCACGTAATCTTCTCAAACGGCAAACGTTCGCTTGAATTTCTTCTATCGATAAAATATTTGAATCGTATTGCTCTCGTAATGATTTGATGATTCCGGATGCCTCTTCCGGATTACCGTACCAAAACAAATCCTTTATGAATGCATTATAGAGAAGTCGTGCGGTTTGATTTTTGACATCTGAAAATGCTTCTTCAGTTAATCGAACGTGATATGGCATGTTTAGACTAACTTACAATTCTGCAGCTTAATTTTCACTTCTATGAAAACAGTTGAAAAATTTGGTTCTCTACTGAGTTCTGTAATCACTTTTAAGCTGGAGACGGTAGTATGAACATGGAAATTTTAGTTCTAGCTCCAGGGCGATTACAACAAAATAATGCACTAAAAGATGCAACATGCAGTCTAGCATTTCATGATTTGATGATTCCGGATGCCTCTTCCGGATTACCGTACCAAAACAAATCCTTTATGAATGCATTATAGAGAAGTCGTGCGGTAGCAACAATGGTGGTAGCAACAAAATAATGCACTAAAAGATGCAACATGCAGTCTAGCATTTCATGCTCGTTGTTTTTGAATTTATTGAGCTAAGAGTACGGCTTTTTCTGAGATATGCTTACGTGTGAGTTGCTTTGATTGCGCTGCCCTTTAATCGTTCATTTTACAGTTAATAATTCAAATGAAGTCGAGGTTAAAGGTGAGATTAAAAATTGTCAAGAAAAAAGGTATGATTGGAGGTAGCAGTTCTGCTACATTAATAATCAAAGCCGTAAGTATAAAATGGAAAGAGCAATTTACCTGAAGAATCCTCATATAGAGAAACGTCGTCGAAATCGACATATGCTGGTTTTTCGTTAATAAGAACAAACTGGAATCAAAAAAAGGATAAATGGGAATATCCATGAAATGAAATTGCACAGCATGTGCTTTGCACTCTTTCTGATCAATCATTAAATCAAACGATCGCTTGCATGTTCAAAAACTAAAGCAATCATTCCAATAATGCACTTTTCTAGGAAATGAACCAACAGTAGCAATCATGAACAGTAATTCATAAAGATAATAATATGAGAAAGAACTGCAATAAATAAGAAGATGAGTTCTTCGCTTAATGCAAGTTTTTCCACGCAATTTCTTGGCAAAGGCTTATCAAGGTATCCGACACCGCAAGAAAGTATAGAACATTTGAAAAAATAGCAGTGGAGTAGAGGGCAAGGTTGCTTTGGTGTTAAGCACAGCGCTGTAAGACACCTGCCCTCTATTTTCAATGAATAATGAAAAATTAGAAACAGTCTTTTCATTGTGAGAGAGCCTTAAACTCATGAATTCTTGGTTGAAGCTAGAGGACTTTACGTTAGGGTGGCCACATCTGCCGATCGACCTCTTTTTGCCAGCATAAATCTATATAAAAGGGTACTGAAGCTGTGGGCAAGCATTTCCACAAATTCACTACTGACATACCTGGATATATAAGGACACCGATAGACAAACCGGATTGAAATGTTTGGAAATTTATAAGCTCGCCTGTCTATGTCTATGATAAAATGAACTGCCTTGGCTATGCTGATCCATAAGCTCAGTGTGCCAAATTAAGAGGTTGGCATTTACGTATGTATTATGAGGAAATGTGGGTATCATACGTTTTTGCATGAATCAGTAAACTGCTGTCAACCAGAGTAATATGTTGTAAAATCTCGCGGAATAGAATAGTATTTCATATTTTGATAAGCTTTTCTCATGATAACAATAGCGAGATGAAACATTCAGCAAAGAGAAAATTGTCAAATTGCTTTCTTTGAAAGATTATTGCTTACTGACCACTGACCGCTTTCAGCTGTGATTACTTTCCATATTTAAGGAACGTCTCACTATCATTCTTGGACTTATTGCTTTGAATTTCATAAAAACAAAAAATATGAAGCTGACATTTCACGCATATTTTCTCAATGTATTTTTGCTATTTTTTTTCGAAAGCAATGTAAATATGATGTATACATATATCAGAATATTTGAAAATACTTTAACAGGTACTCAAATTAAATTAACTTTGGAGACGAATATTTTAGAGAAAACTGTTAAACATTAACTAACCTGCTGCCTTCTGAGATCGTTGAGCCTGTATGGACGTATTCTCTGCACAAATTCGACAATTTCAACGAATAACTGAAGACGTTTAAACCAATCGAGTTGTACAAGCATTATCATATCGATTGGTTGACCAGCCTCAATTAACATCGCAACACGCTCCGCATCTTGATGTGCATCACGAGGAATACAATAGGCGTATAACTAAATAAATATGCGATAAAAAATTTAGCAATTATTGCTGAATATGTTGATCTATCCATGATTCTACAGCGATAATTTTTTAAGCGTCAGCTCGCATCTCTCAAGTGCTCGACGTAAGACCGTCGTAGTCGAATTTCCCGACAATATTGCCATTAATTAAAGTCAATTCTATATGCTCAAAAATTCCGACGACTTCTATTTTTTCTGAAAGCACTAATAAATATGACTGGAAATCGTAGAAAAACAGTTAATAATCCATTGACGTTCATGTGATCTTCTCCTGACTCCCACCTGACAATGGACACTATTAGAATCATCGAAAAATATCAAATATAAAAAAAATAAAAATAACTTTCTCGTACTTTAATTAATTAGACAACTCGTTCCACTCTTCTAGCAAAAATTCTGTCTTTATGGTCCGATGCGGACAAAATGAAAAACCAAGCAGCATAAAATGCAAGCAATTTTCCCTCTTAAAATTTTTGGAGCTTATGCTGATGTTGTTAGATCAGCACGAAAAAGGCATTTAAGGTCATTCGTTAAAGCTAACAAGCTACAGCTGTAGGTTTTATCATCCTGAGGGCTAACAGACCAACAAATAAATGCTTACGTAAATATGATAATATGATATAAATATGACATATGATATAAGCAAACAAAAAATTTTCCACAATGCGTATAGACTAGGTAACTTCTCAACAATCCACAAAATTGTGGACGTAATAGGAATCGAACTCCACGAAAACTGCAGCGCTGATAATCTACTAGTGAATTGACTTAATAATTTAATAATACATGACTTAATAGTATATCAATTTCGTAAAGTGTCGAATAACAGCCAGTTTCCAAAATGCTTTCTCAAGTTTCAGAACCCAATCAGCGCACTTGGTTCACCTGGTAAAGTTCGATCGTTTCAACCTGTTCTCTGTTTTGTCGCCGAAAAGAACGCATTAAAACAACCTAACGATGAAAATCCTTTTCATCTACTTTTCAGAACTTCTTCTCAAGTTATTTTTGGGGAGTGGAAAATATGGAGAATAACCCAACTGAGCAAGTTCAGGTTCAAAAGCTACCATAGAACATGTAGTAAAAAATATTAGCTATCTTAGTATACATAAATTTACTTTACTTTACTTTTAGCAATAACTATTAAATTTTATCACACTATAAGTAATATCTTCCCCTTAATCATATAAACATCTAATAAAAGTAAAAGTTTGGTTTTTCTAAATAAAGTTTCAATGTGGCAACTATAAAGCATACAAAGAACAAAATAATGTTGGTTAAAACGGTGGTCAACTAAATGATCAAACTAGCGTAATAATTACGATTCTATTTGACAGACTGCCGGAAATGCAGAGTATGGGAATAGGGTGAATGTAAAATGCGAAAGCCGAAATGTATCCACAAGTAACGTATGGATTTTCCTTTGAACAAAGAATCACCATCGAAATATCACGATGTGTGTGTGAAATCTTTTGAACACACCGATATACAGATGAGCGTTATTCACTTCCCCAAGAGAGCGTTTTTTTTGGTTCACAAAACTGTTCTTCGGCGGCTTCTTTTCTGTGCGTACGCTGCCTATTGGGCGGTATAATTTTAAGAAACATTGATGTTAGACCATCATAAGCTACAAATTAATCACTTATGTTACACTTCAAGCTTATCCATCAGTACTAAAGAAATTATTGACTTTTAAAGTTACTGAGAAATTTACATATATTTCAATCCGATCAAATGTGCATTTTGCGTTACCTTCATCGCAAAGATCTCTGAAAGCGATCGCATTTTTGAAACTACAACTGCATTATGCTGAATATTTTAATATCTGATAAGCTAAGGACATCAAAAAAGATAAAGACACATATCATGCTAGTTTATTTGACACGATTCTTAGCTGTTTTATTTTTTTCATTACATTACACATGTGGCGCATTTAACTTGAATGCTATTTCACTGATTTCAGCGATATTTTCTACGCGAATTGCAGAAATTATTCCAAAATACCATCAACATTAGTCGACGCTATTTGATGTTTATCTTCCAGAAATGTAATCGTCTATTTTTCAGCTATTACTTTTGCGGATGAGTTGTTTCGATGTATGCAGCGTTGCTGCTCTTACACAGCAAACATCTTTTCTCTGCAGTTATAACTTTGGGATGTCTTATTCCTTCTTGCTATTCATGCTTGCAAAATTGTGTTAAGCAGTGAATAAAGCATTATGAACATTGCACTACATCGAATTATGCTCCCTAGCCTAAGGATATGCCACAACGATGAAGAGATATTACGGAAGATGGATTTTCTTAGTAAGGAGGTCATTTATTCTTCTATGAATCAGAGGAGTCGATTCTGTGGGAATGCAAGGGAAGGGAGGGGGTGAGGGGGTAGACAGAGATCTCAACAACTGAAAAGAGCCGATCAAAATTTCATAACACGTTTAGAAGTAATGCATGTGTGCTGATCACAAAATAGCAGTTCATCATTACTTTAAAAGGAAATTTTTGCGATTCTCAAAGTTCTTCATCTATATATTCCAATCGCATTCAAATTACTTTGTTCTGTGAGAATAATATATAGGGCAAATTTGCAATCGTTTTGTGCTCATTTCATTACGAATATCATTCATTACATATTGACTTTTTGAAGTTTTCATATTGTTCAGTGAAAGTGAAACTGAACGTCAAGAGACGTTGCAGTTTCTAAATGAGATCAACATTTACTAAAGTTCATTAAATAAGTGAAATAGTAGCAAAAGAAGTTTATCGATGTTCAACTTGTATCATATTCAGGATCGCTAAGGATGATTATAAGAAAACTGGGAACGATTGATGAAAAGTCAAAATTTGAGCTGTTGAAGAAGGCATTCGATTTGCAGCAAGTAAAATGGTGCAAGTTATATGAAGCTTTCGTATAATTGAATCGCAGCATGCATTCTCTCAATGAAGATCCGTTTCAGTCTCCCGATACAGCAATTGGCGAATTTTGGTTGATTTGTTACGAATTCAGTCTTAGCCTATTATCTCTTTCCAACAAATTATTATATGTGTTAACTTCTCTAGCAAATTTATACATGTGAATTTCGTTCGACGAGCAAAAGCAGACAATGGCTCGAGCTTAGACTTCATTTGTTCGAGGTTATTATCTTAAATAAATAAAAAAATTCATACTTATTGAATTCCTGTGCGTTTTCATTATTAGGGAGGAAATTACGTGTGAAACAACATAAAGATACTTTGATGTAAAAACTCGAATAAAAACATTGAAAATGTGGTGCCCATATTCCAAATGACTGCAATTCTTAAGCTGATATCCTCAGAGCAATGAGTGCTAATAATGCGGAAAAATCCATAGAGAGAATAATAGCACTAAAGCGAACTTAAAAGGAAGCGTTGAAGAAGTAGGATAGAAACGTTTGCAGGAAAAAAGCGCATTTGCTTCGACATTAATGGATTTCTCTCTTTTTTTTGAATAAAGGGAAATAATTTCAACCTTCGGAACATTGAAATCTCCTTGTAAATCGATCAGCACTTCGATTTCATGCACAAATCTTTTGATCGCCGAATCGAGGCAGTCCTCATCCTTCAAAAAGTGATATTTGACAGAAAAATCGAATTTTTCTATTTTCGTTAATTGCACTTCTTCAGAACTTTAGCTGATGCATTAAACTCCGCTTAAAACTAAACGCAAAATGCAATTTATTCAATAAAAAAGCTATGAACATAGGGACGGAAGAAGATCAAGGAATCACATTTTGCGTCGAGTCAGCATTACAACAATAATATGTTTCGTAAATTGGAGCCTTTCTTCGCAAATTCTACCATGTTTTAAGTTAAACTATTACAACGTTAATAGCGTTCATTAAGTTCGTTAATCTTATTCCATGAGATAAACTATAATGGTAACATATCAAAAGGGAATATCGTTGTGTCGAGATATAATTAATGATATATTAGCAAAATTTTCGATTTCATGCGTTCGTGGACTCAGAAGTTTGCAAGTAAGCATATCCTCGTAGTCTACAACGCTAACCTTTCTAAACAGTTGCTGGAATTTTGTAAATTTAGTTTCTTCAAAAACTGCGGAAAGTGTAGTATGGACTTTGTTGGCATCGAAATGTCTTAAAACCTTCTAAGAAACCCCTTGTGCGAGTGGGTAATTGTAACGGAGGATATGCTTGTTGGCGTATGCAATGTAGACCTCGAATTTCAAAGCAGTGAGTAAAAGCAGCGCGAAATTAAGATTTCAGACTTGTAATTTACAGTCTTTAGCAATTTATGTTTCTGGCATTTTAGGGCGAGTATGTATGAATTAATTTGATTCGTTAATGAAGCGATACAATCCACTTGAAATTAATGAAAATATATCCAGTAATCTCAAGACCCAAGTCCATTCCCAAAAACCCTCTTCGGGATGTATTTATTTGCTCTACCAAAAAATCAGTGCAAAGCGTCTCTATTCTTTCAAATTTGCTCATATTTATTATGACTTACTATGGCACATTTCCCATCTTAATATGAAAAATGCAGCCATGATCGCCTATATAAATTTCATAAAACACTTGCTGAACTTACAACTGATGATTACAGCAACTAAATTAAAACAAACATAATGCTAAAGCAAAGCAAATTATTGTAAATTTGAATACAGCAAACTATTTTATCCATTGTGTCTATTGTAATTTCATTTCATGGCATCCGTAAACGTTTCGTTGTCCGACAGTCATCATCTGGAAAAATGTAATTTTGCAGTTTTCGAGAAATGCGAGAGTTGCAGCATATTTCAGCCAGGTAATTTAGAATGCCGCTGATCGTGTAATAATGTGCAAAGTGCCGATAACCACATTAGCAGAACTAACATTGAACTGATTGCTTTCATGTTGACATCGCCAAATTGCATTGCCCTTAAGATTTAGCGTTTTCAACGCTCGTCCGCCGATATCATAAACGTTTTTGTTCCATCCTTTTCCAATTTTTTCGCGGTGCAGTAAGAATTCACGAGGTGATACAAATTCACTTCCCATCCATATTGTATTGCAATCGCCATATTCATCTAAATAAGTAATTTTGCCAGGTTGCAATCCTTGGAACTCAGAATATACAATCTATGCAAAGCTTAGTCCAATTATTGCATCTTTGGAAGAAAATTGCTACGGTCAGTAAACGGAGTGTTTCTTGAACTTTCATCTCGGTTTCGTGTTCACCGCAGATTGGGAACTAACGTTGGACGGTAATTATTGTCTAAATAGAAAACTGCGCAAGTGCAAAAAGCGATGAACATTCCCAGTAGATAATTGCCGTCATCCGATAATTATGCTAATTCTTGCAATTAGTGATTTATATGGAGAAAATTCCCGAGAGCGTGTTTAGCCGATGGGGGGATTTCAAAGATAATGCAATGTTGCGTGTACTCCATATTTATCTCTGCTGTGCAAGTTGAAAAAATAAAGTTGCTGGCGCCGCAGTGAATTCTTTAATCAACAGCATTTTCGCTGCTGTGCTTTTTTCCTTGTGTCTTTGTCTCTATGATGGAACCCATAAATCGTTTCATTTAATTGCGGTCATTGCGATCACTGCGTTCATCGCTTAGTAAAAAATCTTTCACTTTTGCTATTATTTTGAGAATCTGAGTGCTCCAGAGGATCTATAGACGACCTCCATTGAATGATGCATTGTATATGAAAAACGAGTCCATATGAAATTTGGAAATGCGTAGCGAAGAAATAAAAAAAAACGTTCAGTTTGTTAATTGAGATATCTTAGAAGTTCCTTGTTTCTTCTTCAGATATTTTCCGTTATTTCCGACAATTATCCTTGTTTTAACTATCCCTCGCCTATTATCAATTAAGCAGAATGAGTTTCGTTCGCCAATAAATAAAATTTGATACAATGGCGGCCGACCTTGTAACACTGAAAATTTCTGATGAACCCAGCCGAGTCATTAATAAAATCCAAGACACGAAGAAACGATTCTACTTCAACAATGGTTGAAGAAATTCTCTTATTTATGAACTGAAAATGATCTTGGCATGTTTGATAGGTTCGGTTTTATGGCAAGGGAGGTCGAGCGAGGAGAGGCGAGAGTGTAGGAGTGGAGCAGCGAAGCAAAGGAGAGGGAACAGTTACTGCTATGTTGTGCGGCATTATCGGAAACGAAACGGAAATCAGCAGAAGGTTTCTCTCATAGTCAATATATCAAACGCGAAAATTTTTGTCAGTCACAGTGAATAGCAGCTCCATGCGGGAAATGATAGATGAGCGTAGATGAAACGATGTGATAATGGCCGCGTATGGGACGCCTTCCGGACAACTTAAAACACCTCGGCGCCGAAGATGCACATAAACGCATATGTGCGGGTGGCAATGCACTAATGATCGATGAGTTAGTTAATCGCCAACTTGGGCTACCGTAAAGCCTGAAGTACGCTCTACCATTATAAAAATATGGGAGAAAACATAGTCTCAAAGATTGGAAAAGTTATAGGTGATTTGATCATTGAAATATTTCGAGTAACGAAACATATTGAATAATTTATTTTCATGCCGATAACTTGATTATATTAGTGAGAACATCATTTTTTGATCAATCAATTTTCTTAATAATATGAATGCAGCGTTCAACTGAACAAATTCGATAGCGTTTTACAGCATTCATAATTAAACTAATATTGTGATAAACTACTCAAGATGCAAGGATTTCATATCGACGTATATTGAGCATAAAACATCGATTATTTCTCTTGTCGTATATATTGTGTGGTTGAAATATTAGTGTCGAACGTGCGGAAAACAAGCCAACATGTTCACATAGAGGTTAAGAAATGATCTTGTCGTAGTAATGTATCTTCACTACGTGAAATTTCCTAGAATCCCGACAAGAACGATTAGCTAATGATTTGTTCTCGAAGATAAGGAAAGCGCAGCGAGAAAAATTAAACAATATTTGAAGGAACTGCGATGTTGCGTTCACGCATACACACGAGTACATATGCACATGCATACTCACACATGGACGTAGACACATACAGCGACGAACGCAGATACGTCGACTTTGAGATCACTCTTTGACGAAGCGTTCTGTTGCAGGATTATTGTAAACGGAGCCTTGTTTAAATATTCCCGAAAAATAACATACCTGGAAAGTTGGAAAATCTCCACTGTTGATTCTGTAGGTGAAGAGAATGTTTTATGCCGACTGCGTCCTCTGAAAATTACAAATTTTTGATATTCTATAGATGGAAGCGTATTAACATGACGAAGCTCTTTAGTAAATCTTTTTTTCCGAAATTTTATAACAAAAAACAACAAGACAAGTACATGAGACAAATCAGGTAAAGAGCTAATGGAAAGGAAGAGCAAATCTTCTGCCTCCGCCACTTTTCGCATAAGAGCTGAGAAAGATTTTTTAAACATTATTGTTAGTGATCATTTTATCAATTGATAGAGTGGTGATGATTAATGGGAAGCTAGCCTATAGAATGTTCTTTTTAATGAAGGCTTACCTTGCTTGTAAGTGTGAGTTTTAGTGATGTAGTCGATAGGTTTACCTAACATTCGAGTTCCTGTTGCGTTTTTCCTTGATTACTTTTTCACATGAATGGCTTTTTGGTAGTTTTTATAGCGTATCTTGAGTCTTCTGGTTTTGAGGAAATTGATCCTTTTGTTTCCATTTTCCGTTAGTTTTTTCCCCTTTTTTTCACTTCTACCTCAAACGGTTATTAGCAGCTGCTTGGCTGCTGTTTGGCGACATGTGTTTAGTTCTCCGCATAGCCGTTTCCTCCAAATGATATCGTATATTTCAAATGTCATTCCAAGGGAATGTAGTTAATACATTTGTGAGGAAATAAATGAAGTGTTTTCTTGACGTTAATATTAGAAGCTGAATAAGGTGATGTTAATAAAGATGCGCCATCTATTTTTCTTTACAACTGCGGCGGACATAGACATGTCTAACTATGAAATGCAGAATTTGATTTTGATGCATCCCGTATAGCCATTTGATAAAGTTGAACATGGAGGCGATAGCGAAGGGGATCTTTCTTGGTGAGGGGAGGGAGAGGGGGCTTCTTTTGCACGGAATTTTCTTCGATGAGATGAGATGATTCACTCAAGAACAACTCACTGCACGGAAATTCTTTTAAAAATGATAACCGTTAAATTATTGCAAGCGTAATATTTAAAAGATAATCGAATCCTGAAAAATTCTTAGGGCAGACCCAGACAATTTGGTTGCCTTATCCCATGTAACTATGCTGCCACCGGATGGTGAAGGCGAGACGAGGCGGGGGGAAGCGAAGTCTACTTTTCAATTGGGTGACCGAATATATGACATCTTCTAAAAGCCACCAACTTCACTGAGTGAACTTCCACCGCAATTATAAAAATGAAAAAACAGCGAAATATTATGGGGTAGAGAAGAATAGATATCGCCGCGGTCGTCCTATGCAAAGCACAGTCATTCACCACAACATTATCGGATCAGTGTTATGAAATGAAACCATGAGCGCCAAAATTTTGAGGAGCAGGGACATCTCAAATGGTGTTCGAATCGCTTGGCTCATCTTCGCGTGTCAAGCATGGTCTGTCAATAAACTTCTTTAGTTAAGGCCATAGACCATTGATTATGGTGCATCCAGAATATTTACTCCCTTCATATTCTCCTTCATTCTGGTTACTACTGTCAAATTACCCCTTACGTTCAGGAATCTGCAAAAATTGTTTCCAAGTTCTTCGTCGAGGTTATTTATTACGTCTTGCAAATTACTTTCCCAATTCAGAACTCATATTCGCATATTTCACATTTTGAATTGCAATATCAACAGAAATTTCTCATTACTCGAAATATTTGAACCTGAGTCGAATTGTAGCCAAGGTACTTTATAAGCGTTGAAACATGAAAGCAAGTGCAGTGGTGTACGATATACGATAAGCAGAAGAACGGCAGCAGCAAATATAGCAGAGATGAGAAACGGGTCCGGGCGGAGAACCATCTAGTAGTCACCCGCTCGGGCCTTTTACTGCAATCCTCTGTCGTTTACCTCACAACAGAAAGGTTAACTTTTCCTGAAAAGTAACTATATTCAAGGCTTAATTTGTGCTCAGCCAGTTAAAGTGCCTAATTAATAACGTACGCAGTAACATAGGTTTTCTGCTGCTCAGAAAATATTAGCAACAATCAAGAGTTAACCGATTGGTTGTTTTAGTGGAAAGTATTTTTTCCTCCGGAAACATCTCATTTAACGTTTTAAATATCGGACGATTGAGTCGCGAATCGTTAAGGCTATTGCAAAGTAAAGAAGCAAATCGCCTATAGGAACTGTTGGATTTGATGACGAAGTTTTTCGTTAACAAAATAAAATACGCATTGGAATATTAATTTATCTTCTAAAATTATCATAAAACAATCTTACATAGTTGCCTTTCTTATAGCGATTTTCTTATGAATTTAAGTTGCTGCTAGGCACCGATAAAAATTTTCAAAATGAAATCTACAATATAAAAATTCGAAATTTATTGTTCTATAATACACGAGGAGCAGAGCAGCTGAATTTTCTATCGTTCGTCTGATTTATAAACTGTCGATTCCTCTAATTTGTGCGATGGGTTGATGTGGCACATCGTGGATGGTGAATGACCTGAATCGCATAATTTCAAGTTGAAGAGAAAACAGTGCTAATTAACCGAAGATTTCATTTTACAAATTTTCGGTTGCATTTTACAAAGATTTCATTTTTCGGTTGCATTTTACAAAAAATCCCATTGTATTTCCAATAGCCTTAATGATTGGTATTACAGAATCTATTAAAGAATCTATCCTTGAAAGTTGCGCTAAAAAAATATCCTCTGAGGCGAGTGGAGAAAATATCATGCAGGAATCGATACTGTTCAGTGTCGAAGAGAGATTATCTCACAAATTCATAATTGCGGATTATCTATGACCTGATGGGGTTCTCCAATGCCGATGGGGTGCCTTTTGACCATCAATCAGGCGCCTATCGTAGCAGCAGTTGGCTATTCTCTACAGTATTGCCTTTTGTTCCTAGTCATTATCCTTGCTTGTGTTGTTTATTTGGTCACTTATTTAATTCGCTTTACGCATTAAAATTCATGGCAACAGAGCAGTGGTTAAAAGAATCTATCAAAATGCTGCACAATCGAAGTTAAGTTGATGAAAAATGACGACGAAAATGGCACGTAAAACGGTTCAGAGTAAAGAAGAGAGCTACGTGAATGGAGCAGATTTCGCATCTACCCTCAACAGTGCATTGTTCTGTTGGGAACGGTAAATTGGGCTTGAACGAGTCACACCTGTCAACTTAGTATGTTAAAGTAAGACTGTATTATTTTTATTGACTGAATAATTTGCCCGATTTGATATATTATCCATTTCTGACGTCTAAATTGCCTTTTAAAAAATGAACCTATAATCAACGAATCAACAGACATCGCTAACAAGTACAATAGAAGAATTTCGCTCAACTAAAAATACACCAAAATTGCTTAAGAAAAAATGGGTCTACCATACATTTTTCGTTTTTATCATGAGGCATTTTTTCGACGTCTGTTCAAACAAACTTCAAGACACCTCTTGCAGATTGCATACCGGATAATTATTTTAATTATAGATAAGTATTCTGTGAATTATATTAATATGCTATTGAAAGTATGCTTTAGAGTCATTCTTCATACTTTTTTTCCTCTTATCAACTGTATCATGTACAAATTTGGAAAAATATTGTTGTAGTGAAACCCTATTGGAAAAGAGTAACGAGTCTGGAAAAGAGTAACGAGTAGTTAACCATCTAAGATAAGTGATGGTGATGGAAGATTAACGACATGTAATAGCATACTAGTAACTGAGTGATGCATTAACTGATTAGGCTACAGGTTATTGATTGACATAGCTCATTGGCAATTCCTATCGCCAAAAAGCTGATAAAAACATAAATGGCGACCAATAGTTTATTTACGACTAAGATAGTTAACTGATCTGGTAGGAAAGCGAAGGTAGATGAAGCATTATACGTGAGAGGGTGAGAGGTGATGAAGATCGATAGTTTCACACACTTTTTCATAAATTAAAAAAAAAAGCGTGAACGATGAGTGTTTTCGATGATCGATAAATCTTTTGCATCCAAATGCTAAGAATCTGTAATCTAAATAACATTTTCTGAACGAGACAAGAAAATTTAGGATAGAAAGACTTTTCCGGAGAGTAATCATCGGGAAAGAAGCAAGTTCCGGCTCAATCCACTCGATGAAAACATTTTTTTACATTCACTTCTCTTAGGTCTACTCAGTGCAGCTCCTGAAGAAAAAAACAATTTATGCTTATGATATATGTCAATTGCCATTATACATTTTCAGCAATATTCTAACTTAAGCATCTTCTATGAGAGTATCTAATAAATCATTTCGATGAGAAATTTACATTTTTAACTCTACTTATTGGGAACAATTCGATCAAATTGACCTACTCGACTTTAAAATTAGTACAGCTTTCATCCACATGACGTTGGACTTTTGAAACTTCATTTTCCTTTATCTTACAATAATAATCTACAGGGAGTATTTGAATGGAATGAATTGTTTCTGCCTGAGAGATCTCTTACTACTGGAAGAGGACAGAAAAGTAGAAGTTAAAATCGTTTCATCATTAAGCATAATTGTTTCGCTCAAGTTCTCACTGGAAACGTTTTGAGCATTTTTTTAAAATAAGGTCGGATGAGAGGTAAAAAGTTAAAAATTAAGGGAGAGGATGAGAGAGGAAGAGGGGAGGAGGAGTGGAAACAATGATTAATACTTTATTCATTCCACCTTATAGTGTTGGAAGAATTGAGATCAGCAGCTTTTGTTTAAGAGATGTTGCAGACTAGACCATTTCATCACTTTCATCGCAGATCTCTCATTGGTGACCTACCCCTACCTAACGCTTCATAGCATTTAACGCCGTTCATTAATTAGTGGTGAATATGCCATAAATAATCCAATAATATGTAAAACCATAAAATTTTAGTTCGCATTTTGTAAATACATACTACGACAATAAATGTCGATATGAAAACACATTTTTCAAGTTGAATTCGTATTTCTGAAATATAATCCAACAAATGAATTATTTTAGCCGATGTATAAAATCGTTAGATTTCGTTTCATAATATTACTGCGAAGTTTTAGATACAAAAATGACGAATTTTTCTATATTTATTTTTTGCAATTTTAATGAAACAATGCAATATGAAACAATTATAACTTCTCTGGTGATAGAAAAAAGCCATAATTGAGTGTTAAGTGAATGATTCAGGACGAAATTTAAGTTGATCGATGAAGAAGTTGAGCAATATTGCCCTCAGGGTTAGCAATGGTCAAATGGACCAGAGTTGAATGTCGCAGGTTTTTTTCTCTTTTTTGATGACTAGCTAAAGAAAAATGAGTTTAGCGCAACGCTCAATAAATCGTGACGCTTAGTCGATTCACGACTATGGAGATTAACAGTGTATAAGTAGCGAAATGGGCTCGCAAAAACTATCTGCCGCAACATTTGTACATCAAAATTTAATTGTGCCATTCTCGGATCACCGCTTAAATTTTATTGGAAAAAATCCTCAAATTCTCAGAGAACAAAGTCCCTTTCCAGTTTTCGTGAATTTAATGGCATTAGAAAAATTGACCGTTTTATTATCGAAATAATAATTAATAACTGCATTCAAATACGAATTTAGTTAAGGATGAGTTCTATCACAATCACCGGTACACTTATCATAATTCTCATAATTTCATCACAACTATTTTCTTCCGCCATTTCAGTCCATGTAAAAATATGGCCTGATGATGCCGATTATAAATACCGCCGACACCCGGTGGACAATTTCACAGGAATAATTGTCATCGATGCCTACTTTCACGAATTTTAAGAGAAGAGTTGGAAATACCCATCTAAGAGCAGCTAAATTTTAGGTCAATTATCGTTGAATGCGTCAAATTTTTAAGACGCATTTTTAAGACCTATGTGCCGTTTCTTTCATCAGTAATGAAAATGAGTTTGAAAAGTTGGCAGAGCGAAAATTGAAACAATAATAAAAATAGGTAATTAAAACTTTCAAATACGAGAAACTGCTCAAGAACCTCAAATTATGGTGTTGGACCGCTATTTAGTGCAAACCGGTCTCATAATGCGAAACGATAATTCTCTTTACCCGAGAAAATACTCACTTGGAACTAATGCTGAATAATCAATCCTCAAAATCATGGAATTCTCACTGATAAATTTCACTAACGGAAACACTGACGCTTAAAAATTATATTACATTTTGCAGGGATGAAATGTAGCCAATTGGATGTGCACATTAAAGAGCAATTGCCTCACTCCTCCCTTAGAGAAGAAAAATAATTTCTTCGTTTTAACCAGAATTTTTAATTATTTCAGTTAACTTATGAACTTAAAGCATAAATTTGTACTATTTACAAAAACTAGAAATAGAAATGATATCATAGGAACTGCTGCATGAAATTTTTTAAGGTGCCTCAAAATTGCCCAATGCTCTATCTTCAAGGAAGTACGTTGCAATGAAGCGCATCGATTCATCGTGTTAAATTTATTCGCTTCAATGACGGTCTGGAAACGAGCAAAAAGAGGCACTGCGACCTATGTAATGAGCCTTTTGTGGTAAAGCTCGAAAACAGTAATTAAGAGTGAATTAAAACTGGAAATATCTTATTTACGATGATGATTAATAAGATGGGCAACAAATTTATTCACAATATGATGAGCGCATCAAATAGTTTTTTAATAAGTGAATTCTTCAATAGAAATTTTGGCGTTCAAGGAAAATTTGTATAATTCAACAAAATTTAACTGCTTTAGAACTTTGAGGAATTTTCTCCACGAGGATTCAATAAAAAAATTTTCTTTTATTCTCAATGTGCCATTTTAAATGTTGCAAAATGAAGAAAGAAACTCTATAGCAATAGGGAGAAGAGGAAAGGAGCTAAGCGATGGCGAGTGCAGCACGAATAGCTTTATTTAAAAAAGGCATTCACCAAGCCCGGTTTGCGCGTGAGCTGACAGCCATATCGCAGCTCCTCACATCACTCCTCCCCATATGTAGCGAACACATTTTCAACGATACACAACGCCCTATTATGTTGAAACTCGAGCATTTATTGTCACTTTATTTATTGCATATTTGGTTATTACCGAAAATTTGTCAGTGAAATGCATCTTGTACCTATTCATAGAACAATCGTCGAGTTCTTCGCTCACCGTTTCTTTCATGCTCTATTTTCACTAGGACTTTGCACTAATCGTTAAGTTCCATTGACAATGCAATATTAAACGTTTTACTCCACTAGAGACAATTCCAGGACAAGTCCACAGCATCAATTCGACAAGCAGCAATTATTGTCGTATCCACAGCGGTTGACCTAATGAGCTAAATTGTAAAAGCGCATACTGTGCACGTCCATAAAATGCGCTTTCCCAATCACTAAATATTTTTTCCTCATTTTCCCTTGTTTTCGCTGCAACAAGCTAATACACAATTGCAATATTTATCTTCGCCATATTTATACAACAGGTGCGATATCCGGTAAAAACAATGCAATATTTCATGCCAGTGATAGAATGGAATACAGTCATGAAAACCTTCGATGACCTATGGCATGCTACTGGTACGGCAGAAGGAGCATTTACGTACGCTGGAAAAAAATGAAAACATAAATTCTGCAATGACATATTCCTATAAATTTATCCCCAACGATACATCTGAGGAATTTCGCATTTCAAGTCAGCGTTTAAGCACTTAATAGACCAAAATGTCTCAACTATAATGCAGCATTCCTATTTGTTGTCCCTTTCCTCTCACATTCCCCCTTCCCGACCACGAAAATCTATGGCTTTCTCTTACTCTCCCAACTGCCATAATTCTGCTCCGGTGGACTAAACCCTCTTGCGACGCGTGCATAGCGATGATAATAGAAGACAGCAGTCTTTGTCTTCATAACTGGAAAATTCCCACCTTAAGGATAGCGCCGCTCATGCAATAAGATGAAAAGAATAGTGGGAGTTAATTTCTTGCACCTAATAACGTCAAAATAGTCCATTTTCAGCTGGTGTACTGAGAAAGGAAATAAGTAAAGATTGATGCAAATGCCCCATTCACGTTTGGTTTTTTACCTAGCTAAAATGGAACTGACCAGCGAAAGAGAGCAAAATAAAACAAATTTCATGTATCGATCGGTGGGATCAGTATTGAATTTGGGTCCCTTGAAAGCCTCATAACTGAAAAATTCGGCTTTACTTCCACAATGAGTGCAAGAAACAATAGGGCTAATCTAGAATCTTATAAAAAGTGTCCATTAAAAAATTTTGAAAATTTGGGAGTCTACGGACCGACGTCAATTCTCCTTTACCACGTTTAGGGAGAATTGAAAGTCAGAGGTATGAAAATCGCCCGAAACCACTCAATATTTGAGGACTTTTGAATTTTATGATCGAACTAATCATATCGAAGAGCCTCCAAAAACTTGGAGAACTTTTGTTTCTCATGCTTTAAGAAGCCACATACGGCATAGAAGTAACAAGGGTAATTCTGCGCTAATCTATCGCAATAATAAATCTAAAAATTACAGATCGTAGAGGAGATCGTGCTGATACATACTAACAAATTCAGCAAATTCAGATGATCAAATATGTCGTCTCTTAAAGCGTTTTTTATGTCAATGAGCTTAATCACCTTACCTCAATGATACCTGAGATGAGATTTTTTAACGAATAGATCTGCGCATACATTGCAGAAATATGCAAAAAAACTTACTTCTACGCTTCTTGTAAACAAAAAATTCAGGTAAGCGGATGAAAACTCAGGTAAGACATCGGTTACACAAAGGGATTTAGACGCATTTCTTTGTCGAGAGAGATTAGGAGTTAAGCAGTATTGACTCGTTCAATTTATTCCAATGCATCATTTCCACTGAAATAATATCATTCACAAAATGAGGCATAAGTTTTCGTAAACAACACTGAAAAATATCTAAACACTTCATAAAATCGTAATGATCCTTGTTGAGAATATATTCTACTCATCAAAATGAATTAAAAGATAAAATATATATGTTGAATAGAACATTGTCGTTTATTGCAAATTAGAGCTGCTGCTAGCGGTCAGAATCATTGTATTTGCATGTGAGTTGAACGAAATGGAAACTTGCAAATGCACAGGCCATCGTCGAGGTTACTGTAGGTTCTTGATGGGTATACAAAGAGATTGTGTGGTGGGTGGGGAGAGATTATGAATGGCCTTCGAATGCTAGTAAAAATTCATTTCGCATGCATTTTATCTATATATTTCACTGCATTACAGTAGATCATCGATACTGTAGTTCGCTATCAAATCCTGCAGTGTACTATAATCCATAAAGAACTATCAAAAACAGTAGGAATTTGGAAAACGCTTCAACGGGCCCATAAAAGACGTATTTTCATAGTCACAGTTATTGTGCTAAAAATGTTACGCATCTCTTTTCTCGACAAAATTGATAAAAAATGATTGCTTGCGAGGAACTTTCTGCACTGATTTAAGGTATCTGGTGACTTTTTTCTTCGATACTGATGAATTACTTCGAAAGTTGTCGAAGCGTAAAAATATATTATGGAAAGGTGGAGGCTTATTAGCATCATATATGCCATACGATAACGCAGAAAATCAGTAACACAAATATACTTAATAATGCTTGCGTTATAGAAACTTCTGAAGATCGTGTGATGAATAAAGTCGAATGCAATGAAAAATCTTTTTTCAGCATATCCTGCAATACTTTAAAGGGCAGGTGCTGGATTAACTAACAGAGTTTCAAGTCTGTCGTTATTAAGAGTAACTTTTTCAAGGCTTAAAAGCATCTTCATCGATAATATGAGAAATACAATAGAAATAACTGAAGTACTAAGATTAAATTTGTTCATGTATACTTCATTGTTAATAAGTAATATTCTAAGTCTTTATTACGGCTTTTTCATCATATGCAAACCAATTATTCGATGGTTGGTTTTGCATGAGCGATCGTATGAGAGAAAAAAGACAATTTCAATGAAATTTCGATGAAATCTCCGTTTATTTTTAATTACAATGTTGGCAAAAAAAAATTCCAAATAAAGGGATTTGACACGGTTGGAAAAATTGTTGCAACGTTTCTGTATAAATTCAATATTAAGCGACAACCGGTGGTCAAATATACATATATTTGACGGAAAGATGTCCCTGTTGTTTTACCCTCACTGCGGTCATATATGATCCCATTGCGACTAACACATTAATGAACCGTTGCAAATTCGATCTATTCATCTTTTACTGATCGACAATTTGCATATTTTTGAACATGAAGAAGGCAAATGCTCTTTCTCTTTTTGTTTCATATTTTTTCCAATCAGTGGAAAAAAGAAGAGAGTGTAATAGTTGAGACAAGATACGTAGAAAATAAAGTATCACTGTTAAAGAATGAAGGTGTCATAAGGCGGAAATAGTTGATGCTGACGACAGTATGCACACCACTCGAATGCGTTCTTTAACTGAACGCTATGCGTAAATGATTGATGAAGGCAAAAAGAGGAAAGAAACGTAGACATTTAGAAGGGGGACGATAGCGCCCTTCGGAGGCCACTTCAATGGACCCGACCCACCATTGTTGGCTATCACCGACATCCGAATGGCGACCCCCCCATCTTGTTGCAATACGCGCTTGCCACACTTGTTCATCAGCGCTTGCTTGCAGTGCCCGTCATCCTTCTTTCCCTCTCTTTTTGCAACACCATTAGCAGTTGCAAAATTGTTGAGGGAAGAGAGATGAGGAAAAGCCTCAAGTGAATACATAGAGACATTACATACACTACTTCAAAACTGCTTTATAAATGTGCGCATGCATTGAATGAACACGAATTAACTGTTACGAATGATGAGCAATTATGTCATGTTTGATGAGGTGGGGGCAAATGCTTTTACCTAAAGTCGTATGGTTTTTTAGGTAACGCCACGACATATCCCAATGGTTAATTTAAATTGCACTAACTTTCAATGAAGTAGAAATGAATCTACCGTTGTCAACGAAGGCGAACGACTAAGAAGCAGCAACTTCCAGAATGTGATAGGTGCAAGCTGACGAATTATGGATCATTTTTAGATGACAGTTCCGCATGAAAAATAAAACATGTTATGATAGGAAGATTGGACCTTGGTATGTACAATACCTGGGAATTTACTAGAATTATATGGATTTTCGTTTTCAAGAAATCCACTCGAAAGGAAAATAGGGAAAATGTGAATGAAATTTTGTTTTTCCTGCATTGAAGTTACAAATGTTGCAACTGAACGTGCGAGTAAAATTACTTGAGAGATACTTCGATGTTTCATTGCTATTAGTGTTCAACTCGAATTGTCAGTTAAACAGTGGAAAAAAAGACTGATAGGAATGCCGTATAGACTGCTGAAGAGAAAATTTTTTTGCTGTACTGGACAAGAGATTGAAAAAACTTTCTTGAGAATGTATGGGCTAAAAGAAAAAACTGTAAAGGAACACGTCAACAACTGCAGCAAATATTCATCAAAATACTGAAGCAAATAAGAAAGAAAAAAAAGGATTTCAGAAAAACTAATGAATATCTGAAGTTGTAAATCCTAAAGCAAAGAAATGAATAATAGCATAAAATAGCCAAATTACTTTCAAACTTAAGTACCTTACAATTTGGCATAAGCTGATAATTTCTAATAAGTATGACAAATTTCTTCCCTACATCGGTTGAAGAAAACTTCTAAAAGTCTATTCTGTTATTAACTAATCTGGAAAGTTTAAAGAGTAAAGTTAATAATCGTATAATTAATCGTTGATGTCGATAAATAATCGTTGTAATGTCGATCTCATTTAAACGGTAACTACTGATAAATGGTATAGAATTGTTTGTAATAAACAAAATAGGCTTTTAAACGCAGAAATTTGAAATTTCATTGGATTTTACTTCGTATATATTTTCAATGTCTCATATTCCATTTTTAAAGACAAATGGAATAAAAAAATTCACCACTGCTAAAACTTTTTGCGTATAAAATAGACTACTGAGTGAAAGAAAGAAACGAGCAATAAAAGAACGATATCGAGATGCATGAAAAATGGCCGACAAGATCGAAGAAACGAAGAAATGACTGCTGGCATTTGTTGCTTTCGTAACTCTCTCTATACGTTCGAACGCCTGTTCGTTCGTCCACATCGACACTAAATCATCAGTTCATAGCATCAACATTACTGATGGGCATTTTGAGTACATTCAATTCTTATATCCTCCTTATTCGGGAATTGCTTCTTTTAGTATTTTATTATCACTTACTAGTTTATTATTGATGATATTGTGAATGTGGCTATGAAAAATTATGATTTTGAAAACTGAAGTAACGACTGCTGAGGGAGAAAAGAGAAAAAATGAGTGAGATGCGAATAACTGAGAATCAGATATTGCAAGAAAAACGCGACAACTTGAAATTGTCGTAATGATGTAGAAAAACGATCAATTTTCCAAAGAAACAACTGCGTCTACATTTTATCTGCAATATTGCAACGTAAGATTGCTTTTTTCTCTATGAACTGGGCAACATGTCGGAATCGTTAACATTAGCATTATTCCTTTGGGCTTTTATTTCAATTTCTAATGAATTGCCCGTTTTACTTGAACGTGAAGTTGACCGATGACTTTGGTTCATTGATCAAAAATTGCGAAAATTCAGCTAAAAATGTTTTATGTTTTGCAATTAACCGATGTAAAATGTTCAACATCATTAAACATACATTTTTCCTTGAGGATGGAATATGAAACGACCAAATTTCTTCGACTTCTCTTACATTAAATTCACCCTCCCTCTCTTATAAATCGTCTTCCCGACACTTTGAGCTGTTGTGACCAGTACCCGATTAATTGCTTTATGAGTTGATTGCATCAATTTTGCAATGCCAGTTACCCTCACGCAGGAATTTGCAACTGCATCTTCAAAGCTTATGTAGATGAGATTGGTGATTAACTTGATCAGTCTTTACGTATTATGACAAATATTTTAATTTCCACCAAGACTTTCAACGATTAGCTTAAAAACTGATTGTTTGCAACAAATGCAATCAGTATTTATCATTTAGTCATCTTTAATTGTCTGCATGAAATTTTGTCCTCTTGCAGTTTCAATTGCATTTCATCGAATATTTTATATTTTGCAATTTTTGCACCCCATATTAGCTTCTTTTGTAGCCATTAACGTTTTGCAATCCTTTTTCCACTTTTGATATTTTTATGAGTAAATTTCAAAAACCCTTTAGATTATCCCATTTTTCTGTAAGAAATTAGCAAGATAGTGGGCGAAAATTTCAAAATTTTATGGGAATTAATTTCCAAACGGCTGAAAAAAATTTAAGTCATAGCGAAACTTAAGAATGAAACTGTAGAAATATGTGATTGCGCTTTTTGCGGTTCTTCTGCATCCAGCTAAACGTCGTCTGTTCTCCCCGTGGGAGAAGAAAATTCGGCTGGAAATGAATTTTGATTTTATCAAGTGGTTTTTTTAGTGCAAATATTCATTATGTGAAATCAAACCACTGAATGGCAATAGATCCCCTTAAATATATAAATCGCTTTTTAGTTGTGGGAACAGTATGCGAATATAATACGCAAATAAGAAATATAGAAATACTGAAGTGTATTGAAGTGTACTTCAACTTCGGAAAATGTTATTTTTCTTTGGTCAGCTGAAGTTACCCAAGCCGTTGAAATCGTGGGATGACATAAACGCAGATCTCTTTGCTGTAACACACTACAGTATCGATTCTACATGTGCAGTTTGAGTAATTATTGGAAAAGAACCTTGGGTAGTTCGTAATATTGCAGTGTTGTACATCCCATTTTTCACGGCAAACTCAGAAGACGACATTTCTGAAGCATTCGAAGAACGAGTCATTTCAAGGACAACCACGACAGACGAGCAGAGCCTAAGCCGCAGACATTAAGTGGATGCGTGTGGCGGCAGTGATGCAACCCTATCAGAGGCGCCCATCTTACCATGCTGTCACAATAAATTTCTACTGACAACTGCTCTGACGTTTCGGATGTGTTTCATACGATTTATGGCGTCTTCTGTTGCCTTATTATCAACAGGCAAACACAAATTCACTTTATTTTTGCAGCAAATATATTTTTTGTGCAATAAATGAGGGGAAAAAGTTATTGCCATGCTGACAAATTACCATTCTCAACAACATATATCACAGAAGTCAATCCGATGGCACTCAAGTCAAATTTATTCTTTGACATTAGTGCCGCTCTAAATTGAACAAGCAATAAGACACATCCTCATCAAGCCCCCATATATATTAGTGGAATATTTTCCATGGAAATGATTCTGGAGTTAGATGAATTTTCTTTGCTTTGCATGATTTCTCAACAGAATAGTCGTGAGAGGGACTGGCACAAAAATTGATCAGAGATTCGATAGTACAAATGGACATTTCATATCAATAATGAGAAAGGAGGCGATAAAAACTGGATTAAATTTAATCAAATTCAATGTGCTCGAACCACATTAAAAAACATTTCCGGTTGCGTAACCTGAACTATCGGAAAAAAATACAACTAGGCAAACCCGCTAGGTGTTACATTCTATAGTTCACTGGCTTATGCTCAACAGAAGGTATGCTAATAATTCCAACTGCCAAACATCGTGAGGCGCTGGATCAATATGATTAGTAATATCGTTCAACTGTGACATATCACTGAAGGCTACTGAACACTACTGACCTGACGCCGTTTGCTTCGTAACAACGGAATGCCATCAATCACTTCAGTACTAAATTAACTCGAAAATATCCCTTGCCTGGGCAAATCTACTAACTAAATCTATACTAAGATGGCAATAAATTAAATATAAGGATGAAACTTATAATATTTCCGTACGGAGGGAGAAATTTTAACGCTTGATAAATAAGAGATGCAACTCATAAATTATTATTTCTAAACAATGGAAGGGAAGTCATAGAATTTGTTGATTCCCTATAAATCACCGGAGCAAACACGCATTCATATCTGAGATTCCCCACAGCCATTTATTCTACGTTGCCAGCCCTCAGGACGTTTAGTTCATTTTGAGAACACCTATAGATTGCTACTATGAAGAAATATATTTCTGCCTTTTCATATCTTTCTATGAATAGAAACACCACCAGGAACTACACCTTTAACATTCAAGTTTTGATACTGTGCATAGTAAATGATCTTTACTGGAGTATCTTAACGGTGAGAAATCGCCGCCACTAGCCATTATTATTATCTACCATAGCAAACAAATTTGACAGGAGCAACACTCAGCACCCATGCGAAATCGTGGTCTGTCGAAGCGCGCAGATATGCGATATAGTAAGAAAAAATAGATGATCCGCTCAGTTTATATGGAATGTTCGAATAACAATCTTTTTTCTAGAGTCCATCAACCCATGTGGATTTTCGAAGGACCTATACTTTAAAAAAAGTGTTTTTCCTTATATTTTACCTTTTAGAAGGAACGTATGAAGAACGACTCGATCATAATTTCAACGATCGGATTTGTCGTGTGAATCTTGCCTAAACAGATTCGACTTGCGAGAGCACTTAATTCTGTGGTTGAAGAGTCGATCCGAAAGTCGGAGTCGACCGACCCATGCAAAGCAATGCGTTGCCATTAGATAAGCAATATACATTTGCATTAGACTGATGTATAAAATCGGATGGAACTGTTGTACCAAAAATAGCTAAACAAGTAACGTCACTAAGATTGTTCCGCACAAAAGCTACGCGGCTTTCGTGCCTTATGATGCTACTCAAATGCAACTTTACGGTTAAGAGGAGTGAAATACTTCGAATGGACTTGCCGCATACCTGGGAAACGATGCCTCAGCATTTTTAAGATCTTCATCTAAATAGATGGGATATTCAAAAAAAAAAACCATTACTGGGACAATACAACGATCACTAGCATACCGTAATGGGCATTCCTCGGGCGTGCCAAATTTCACATAAAAATAATTTAGCTTACCCGAGAAAGCCCGCCGACAGCAATCGCACTACATGAACAGATGGCATAAATATGGGAAGGTTGATGTGGTGAGATTCGTTTCCGGCGAGTCCTTTTCCCTTCCATCTGCATTAGGACACATTCCAAGAATCAGTTCGCTTGCATAAATGAAGCTACACGACGCTCTGTTTGAGACGAACAGCGATTCATTCTGTGTTAGTGATTGTCATACGGAGTTTATTAGTAGAAATCGGGCTAGATCTGATGTCAGCCACCACCACGAGACAGAAGTTGTTGCCCGGTGAGGAACACATCAGTCTCAACTAGACTCAACTTCTGCCACGTACCTAGCGAATTGGTACTGATAATCAGTAGTAGCAATCACGGCTCATTTGGGTATACGACATATATGGGACAAGACGAATGTCTCGACTGCGCTGGAAGAAAACTGAAGATATGTTGCTTGACACCTTTTATATGTGTTTCATGAAAACAATAAGTTTACCTTGAGGTGAGTTAATAAATAACTATTTGATGAATACATTCTCAGGTATTGGCTTATCTCAATGTTTTTCTCTCCCTCATCGTCAACATTAACCCGTTATGCATTGGTCGCGACTATCCACATCCTTGAGGCCAATATTCTCTCATCTTCAATACTCAACAATAATAGCTGAGGCTATCACGCCGAAATTATTCCAATGCTAGTGATACGGGAAACTGATGAAGTCAACATCGTCATAACAATTTGCGGCTCGGTTAATGAATGGTAAAAAATTTGATGATGGCCTATTATCTGGGACTTGAGAGGGAAAATGAGGAGAGAGGAGAACGAGGAGAAGAAGTACAGCTCGAACTTAGGAAGCAAACAGTGAAATAGCCTCTGCATGTGGGTAAAGTTTTTCGTGCTTTCGACTAACCGGTAGCATAAATATAACAACCAATTAACAAAGCAAACAAAACAATGCACAAAAAGTTTAGCTGTTCTCGCCGTGTTCATAAAGAAATTACCTTAAAAAATTAACTGTCTGCTAAATGATAGATAGATGGCAATGACCATAACGGCCGGAAGAGGAGTGCAAGTTTTTGCACACAATAAATTGGAATTTTACCATACGATGTTCTTTTATATCTGCTTATCGTTGTTACGCCAAGATTCCTATTGCACCAATCAAAGCAGTCGCGATGATAGAACTACGCACGGACACAGGACAATGCGTGATGCGTTTCTCCGATTTAACTTTCCACAGGCATTGATAAAGGAAAAATTCAGCATTGCAATTGTATTTTCATAGATCAATTACGGAAGATTCCCTTCGATTTGCTTCTAAATTTTATAGTCACAGCTTCATAAATGTTTACATGCAGCTCATATTTATTTCGATGTTGTAAAACTAAGTATGTGAAATTTCAGAGCAAATACTCGCATATTTCTGAGGAAAATTACTATCGATAGGATAATTTAAAGGAAATACAAAGGAACTACATAGCTAACAAGAAGTGCAGGCGATAAGAAAAACAAAAAAATGCTGTTAAAAACGATAAGAAACGAACCGATAGATATCACAATTTAAAAACTGGCAAAGTAGCAGATAAAAACACATATGAAAGCTGCACGAACAATAAAATAACAGTTAAGTGTGTGGATAAGAGGGCAATGAAGACTATTAAGTAATACTTAAGAATCAATAAACATCAATTAAGCAAATCAATTAGTTAGTATAAAAGTCTATCATATGTAGCTGAACGAAATTCGGAAACAAGTACGGACCATTCCAGGAAGTCGAAAATCAAGATGGATCACGAGAAATCAGTATGGATCAGTAGTGAGCGAAAACTGAACGAACATTTCTCAAACAGAAATGAGTTAGATATATCATTTGTGCTGATAATTGGACGGATGCATTTTCTGCACAAATTGATATTGAACAAGCCGAAAAAGTGACACAGTCATGGTATATTCACCGTAGATCGTTGAGTGCAATAAGCTGTTTACGTAAAGTAGTGCGAGGATAGTGGAATTTATAGGGTTTAATGGGCTACCACTCACAAAATGTGCTTCAGTGTTATGCGATCAGTGTCATTATTTTGGTTTCGGCATCGCTTGTAGTGGTGGCTATCGAGCAGTACAGCACTCTGTAGAACATAACGCTGGGCATACCAAGCATATACTTTCATGTTGTAGGACATCTTAGTCTCACGAAACGAAGTGCATTTCTAGTTATATTCACAGAGCTCCATGTATGATAACAGAGAGAGGTTCTAAGTTGTGATCTATCATTCCAAGTTGAAGCACTGTCATTGACCAGCGTTTACGCTTATGCGTGTAAATCCTTTCACTCACCGGCGAATCATTTTCATTCATACTATGCTCGAGTAGTGTTAAAAATTTACTCTCCAATCACGTGAGGCATATCGGATTTTCATTCTACTAAATGTTGCTCCATCGCAAAATGCGCAAACTTTACATATCCTTTATAAGAACACTGTTCGACAATGAACAGTTTATATTTTGAGGGCTTGAAGAAGCCTTGCAGAGTTCCTTCCGTCAGATGATTTTCATGATTTCTTCGATCGTTTACAGCAAGCATCAGCCCTACCCACATGCAACAAGAGCCCACTTTTAAGACGCAGATTACAGCCTTAAATATGAGCAGAGAGTTCATGTCGTATAGTATTGAATGGCTTATCAGATGGGCTGTAGAACGGTTGCGTTGTTGCCAAAGGCCGAGAACCTTAAATTTGGAAAGTTTTTTGTGAAAATAATCACGAGATATTGAAGCCATTTGTCGTATTCTCAAACATGAACACAGCAAGCGACGGGTATTAGGCGTATGCTACCTCAGATTATGAGAGATTTAGCTTCAAGCAGTCGGGCAACATTTTGCTTACTCCTTTACTTGGCATTTGCTGTTTGAGAAATACGTCTTCATTTATGAGCAACTAGGAACACCCTGTTTCTTAATGCATTTATGATGCATATTATGTTGCTTTAAAAGACCTTTAAGCTATTTTTAAACAGATCTTTAAATAAACCGGCCAAAATTATTTCTTCTCTATCCATGCTCTCCATTTACGCCATTCCGCAAACTTCATAAGAATCTGAAACATTCTACGAGCGTAAACGCTTAGGTGCATTATTTATTGGCGGAATACTGATTTTATATCTGCTGACTCCAATATGGCGTTCATTGATTCATAGGGAGGCGAATTTTGTGGAGGAATTTTGTGGTGATCATCGCAATTTTGTGCTTCTCTGCATATTTGCGTTTTCTAGCTTGCATTCTAGGTTCCATTCTTTCCATCTTCTTTGTTCTTTCGCTTCACATTTACAGTTGTTGCCCATTTCTGAAGTTGGTTCGATAGGCAAGCTTCCAGTAGTGAAAACACCAAGTTCAATTTTATTTTCAATTTCAATAGTTCGCATCCTCACGATCGAACTAGGGAAGCAGTATTTGATTTCAGACAAGTCGAAAAGTGTAAAAGCTTTGTGAACACCGCTCCCAAACCGTCATGCAAAGTGTTATAATTGATGTTTTTAGTTACGAAATTTGGAATGCATTCTTGGGTTCTGAGGAATTTCTCTTCGTATGTAACTATATTGTGCCAATATTTCATGACTCAGCAACAGTATTTTATTAATTCTTAACTTGTACTACTTATACTTTCATGGGAATTTGTTGCAGCTTTCTTGGTCGTATCTTGCTATCATGAAAAATTCATAAGTTGTAGTGTGTTTCATCGCGACTAAGTGCCGCACCTTGTCGTGTTGTCACCTTTGGGAGCGCTACGTTCTCCCTTTGCCTTGAGTTCATTGTTGCTTCCACTTGCTATCCTCTTCATAAGAGAAAAATTCCCTTGAGTACCCTCCGTTCTATACACCTTCATGTGGAAAATGCCTAAGCTTCTTAATCATATATCATTTCCTGACCACTGAACTGCGTTAACAATATGCCTCATTGCTTTCATTTCCTCTTCAAAAAATTTCCTGCCTATATTACTTGACATGTTGCCTTAGGCACCTCATTCAGTTATGCTTTAAAAATAGAGTGGATGGAGTGAGATGCGTGAAGAATGTCATGTAATGGTTAGACAACCCCTAATGACTGTGATGAAAGCAAGCACTACTACTCGTCAGAAGAACCAGAAATCAGTACTAATGTTATCGATAAATTTCCTTTGAAGTGTGAGGGTTTAACGTTTGAATAGACTTATTTTTCTGCAGTTGGGGAGGCTTCTCGGAAATTGCTGAACAAATCATGCTAACAGCACGGTAGGAATATATAAAGGAATCTTCAACTATGAACAGTAAAGGAAGCCCATCGACTGCTTTATCTAAGCAAAAGTTGCCAGGGACGTTTGCGTTAATTTAGCTAGTGAGAATAACACTATCGTAACGCTAGTTATCCTAGTTACTATGACGAAAACATTATTAGTACGCTCCTTAAAGATTACGCTTCTTAAAGCGAAGTATAAAAGACAATCTGCTCGAAAGGTTTGTTTCTCTGATCATAGGGAAAGTGAAGTACAATGAACAATGTTTTGAAGTACAATGAACAATGAACAATGTAGTACAATGAAGTACAGTGAAGTACAATGAACAATGTACAATGAACACTTCGTATGGTTAGGCTCTTTGTACAGTATGAGAAGCGCCGTCATGTGAATTTTTCTTCCGCTGTCAGTTGCATGTTTATTTAAGTCCTATGCTCCCGTTCAATGCTATGCGTATCATCGCATCGACAATGCATAGAACAGCCGTCCAACAACATCTAAATGTTACTGCTTTATAGCACGTAAAATCTCAAAGCTAGGGTGACCATGCCAGCCTCTCTCCACTTCAATCTTCTATTCGTTCATGTTTCCTATTTTTTCTTTTCACTTCATTAAAAACATTGTTCATTCGGTGAAACAGAAGGCAGTTTGGCGAATAAGTTGGGAAATACGTAAGCACGAGCAGCTTGCACCTCAAAGGTAGTAGTTGCTACACCTGTTGTAAGAGCCTAATGCTAACATAGTACAGCTACGGCGGTTTTATAACAACTTAATGGCCGCTAAATCCCTTCCCAAATCTTCAACGAAGTGCTCCCAGTGTTCGCTTTTTGCGATTCTTTAGCTTTTCTGGGAGCGGCCACTTGGAGATTATGTTGAAGGCGGCTTCATCTGAATATTGGTGTAAATTACAGTTATATTTCTTCATAGTCGTTTACATGGTTGTGCACCACAGTACTACGCTTATTAACATGGCCGGTTACTATTTACCGATCACACGCGGCTCTGGAAAAAAAGCAAAATCTTTGCTCATACAGGATGCAAGAGATACAAATCGAGAACCCGCTAAAATGACGACGGAATGGAGCCAATAGACTATGCCTATTTTCTTCACCATATAGGAAAAATTCCTTGATTGGGCACAATGAATTTCAAAAACGTAATTTGTGGAGGATGAAAGAGTTGAAAGTGGAGTAGCTGCAAGCGTAGTTCTTCGCTTCTCGTTTCCGCAAATAAATGAAATCTCGAATATTGGTCTAGGTAAGTGTTTAAGTGCTAGAAGATTATCAAAGATGAAAAGACGAATAATTTGCGGTAGTTGTTTCTTTGTCAGTCCTGCAATTTTTGCCTCATTATTTCATTCTTGTTGCAATTTCGGCTGACAAAAAACCGATCCAGCTTCCGATAATTGTGATTTCCACATGCTCATAGCAGACACGTCATCGAGGTAATATTGTATCAAACTGTTTTTATAGGTCAAATTCGAGGCAGGTTTCTCTCAAACAGTCCAATGAATTCATCCAAAGCTTCTTTTTTTTTGCCAATATAAACGCCTAGCTTACGTGTCCAAAATTACTCAACGCCATCCTGAAAACTGACTCCTAACTTCGTGGCCTTCTGATATGACAGTGACGTCCACGTATACTTTAAACTTTCCCTAACCACAAGCATAATAAATAATTCTTCGCAATCAACGATATCATCTGGAGTTCAGAGGCTACTGTTCCAAAAAATCGAGACATTTCCACTGCCTAACGAAACGTCAAAATGAACCGTTCGGTGCTGGTGTCGCTTAATTTTCTAAATTACTATTTCTGATCAAGTAAAATATTACCTGCCGTAGAGCCTATGTCCGCGCGAATTTATGTCTATCGGGGAAACGTTTCAGAAAATATGAAAATTGTTCTGCTCCTTAGTAGACAGATAGAGCTGATACTGGTAGCCGTGTACTTTCGAATCATCTCGTAGTAGACAAAGTATGACGATATGTGGAAGCAAACGCCCTATTCATTCAGGTCGGTTTTCGACGAAACTCTCAGCATTATTTGATATGCGCATTTTTAGTGAAAAGGAAATTAGCTGAGATCTCGAAATTATACTTAATCTTTTCGAAAATCTGAAGAGTAAAGTCGCAAGTTCGACCTCATAACGCATTTTGGTGTCTTTCGAAATGTTCGCTGCGTTTAGATGCTCTTTCGCTTTCCATTTATGCAATATAGCAGACGCTTTTCGTACAAAACATACAGCTTCTTTTAATTTATTGACAAGTCGACTAATGGATGACCAGATGGAGGGAAGCAGTGATCACTGATTGAAACATATAATTATAATCACATGGGTAATCCTCGGTGATATATTAATAGGAATGCTAACGGGAGTGTTTTCTCTTCACTAAGTATTACCCGCCCGGTGCTTGAAACAGATTTCGCAGTCTCATTTTTTCCTCCATATGTATTCTTTTAGGTATAAGAACAGTAATAAAGCATTTCGTATGTTTGTATTATTTATATCATTTGATAATTACTGGCTGTTGTCGATAACTGCAGCAATAAGTTGCAGTAAATGAAGCGTCACTAATGAGCGTGTGAAGGGTTCACTTCCTAAGTGTTATAGAACGCATGTCTGGAAGGAGCAACTAAGAAACACGGAAGTTTCCAGTTGCTGTGCACCAGTGAGAAGAAGAGACTGTTTAAGCGTTCAATGCGGAAAAATAACAACAAACTTGATAACTAAATTAAGAAGCAAATTTCGATGCGAAATTAAACATAAATAATCGACATTTTATAGTAAGGCGAATAATCTATCATATTTGCGAATGAAATTATAGTTTCGAATAATCGCTTATTCATCGCATATTCGGTAAGTACAAAGCCGCTGTAGAAAGTGACGTTATTCTCATTCAGTAGGCAATATCGCTGTTAACTCATCGAGAAGATTATCCCGAAAAACCCAGGAAGTGTGGGAATGAAGAAAACGATTTTATAAACTCGAGCATATCCGTTCATCATAAAAGCGCATGCGTTTCGCCGTAAAAGTTATTAAGGGCTTCCTACTTAGTGGAAGCATATTCTCTCGATTCTCGTTAACATAGTTGATGAGTAGAAAGTGGTCAAATTTAAAGAAGAAAATGGTGTCATATATCTGACTGAAAGAAAACGACTGCAACGAGTGCGCCTTTTCATTAATCGAACTCCAACGTAGCGCCGTGTCTACTTGATTTTACATGGAAATGCAGTTAGCATGAAAATTTTCTTAACTCTGTTCAGTTTCTTCTATTCTTTTAATGAAACTGTATTTTTTATGTGAATATTTCCAATTTTAAATGAATTCCACTTTAAAAAAAAGTGAGAAAATTCGCCTACTATGAGATTGCTTTCATTACTATGCGATATTCCTTGAGCATTGGGTGATTTCTGTATTCCATGCATCCTTTACACGCATATGGCAATTTCTCCATCTTATTGGAAGATGCTGAGAGTCTATATTACTACACGTTTGCCTTCGATATGCAGATTTAAATATCACAGAGCCTATTTGATGGGGAGACGACGAACACCTAAAGGCGATGAACTTAGCTGCAACTCCGTTCATTGCGCGATGTTACAATTACCCCGTTTGCGATCACAGTTTATTTTTGATAACACAAAAATGGCGCTAACACTGATTGATTCATTTATTGTTTTTTCACTAACAAATATTGTTCAATGAAAGGAAGGATTATTTGAAAGAAATAACCAGTAAATATATTCAGATGTCCGAAGATATTCGTAACGAAATGTAATCGAGTCGCGGTTAATCGTGAATTAAAGCTAATGCCATCACTACGGCTTTTTCAATTTTCTACGTTCAGCTTTATGAGTGAACCGACTAAATCGCGAACGGGATTTCACTAAGTTGCACTAATATTGATGCATGTTCACTATTTGAATTGCTCTATGCAAGACTCAGTTGAAGAGAGAAAAAGAAGGACTTAAAGTTCCCGGTTTGGTAACAACTGGCGAAAAATTTTTTGCATACATAATGGCACGTCAAAAATTCTATAGAAATCTTTCTCGACTTTTTGCCACTATTCTTTGGAAAATTTTTCACCACAATCCCTTTAAATTTTCGCTTCAAACGTCATCTCATCATCATGTCTTCCTCTTCATGTAGTGAATTTTTAATATCCTATTCGAATGCAGAATTAACTCATTTTTTTAAAGTCATTGGTGCTGTCCTGATCATTTTGCATTTGTTGAAGGTCTCAAAGTTCCCTCATAACATCCTCATCATAGACGCTCATTTGGGACGCTAAGTTAAGGGCCTTGCTGATAGATAATTAAAACTTCAGCAGTCTTCTAGTTTTATCTACCTTCATCATATCGAATTTTCGCATATTTCTTTCATAGCCAGTTATTTGGAGTAATAATCTGTTTTTTTTTTTGATTTTGCTATTTTTATTTCCGCTTTTCCTCCACATCGGAGCATTTCGTCTGCTTTATTCGTTAAGCCTGTCTGAGAGAAATTCGTTTCATTTAGCGATGCTGGAAGTTTTTTCTTAGGTACATTGTACGCTCAGGACATTTATGTGTGAGTTTCTCTCCATTCTCTCCATTTATGTGTGAGTTTTTCTTGCTTTTAACTCAAGCTTAGTGATGTTGTGGTTGAGGCTACTGTAAATGAGTTGTCTAGAAGGATGAGATAATGAATACTGCTCTAGAATTGACAAGCTTTAGCAGAAAAACGAATTTCTGAGTATAAGTTTTAGCAGTGCTTCATTTAATGTGACAATTTCTCCTAAGAAAGGATATTATTTGTGCCAACTTTATATTCCAATACATTGGAGCTCTGTGTAAGTCCTTACAACCACCCCAACCTTATCCACTTCTCTCCAGTCCTTCACAAGACCGCCCTTCTCAGTTTATTACCGCTAAATAAGAAGCTAGGAAAAGAAAGGCATAGCATGAGCTTCGTACGTTTTGTCGATTTTAAGTGTCCAGCTTGTAGATATCACTCATGTTAAAAGCAGCGCATATCAACGAACAACGGTTGAAATGCTGTAGCCCGAAAGTTGACAAGTAATGAAGCATTAGTTGCGTCAAGAAGAAAAAGCAAATTTCGAATTTTGAAGCGCTGAGAGGCTTCATAAAGTTAAAAATATGGTTCTTCTTTCGCGCTCCTGAAAACAAAACATGTCGAAAACCTCAAAAAACTCTAGAAAATCTTATCTTCTTGTTTTATCATATTTCCCGTTCTTCGTTGATTCTGTTCACCGAGAACTTATTTGGCATTTATTCTGTTTCAGTTATCATCTACGCAACGTTTAATTTGTCATTGCCAAAGACAGTGTCTACCGACTACGCATCCCGCCGCCTTTATTTTCTTCCTTAGTAAGCAGAGGGGGATTTACTCGTTCTTGTTTTTCGCACCTCAGTTGAATGGCAAACACTGACCTCTCGAACGTCTTCTCCAAAGGCACCTTAAGCATATTAGGTGAAAGTTGTGAGGCCTTAATCCAGCACATCAGAATATAAGCGTGAACTGTTATAGTTGTTTCTGCTGTTTCGTCCGGATTGTCACAGCTTTGGTCTGTTTGTCAGGACATAGCGGGCTCAAAAAGCTTAGACTTTTTTATCTAAACAAGTGGAATTTCCATACTATTATTTAGGGAGCATATTTCAGTGAATCTGTGACGTTTTGAGTTAAATTATTTACTCCTCATAGAGAATTATTTTAGCCTCACATAGCAATACAATCAAATTATTTTTCGATGCTACAATCTATGCAAGACGAGGATGCTTAATATTTCATTCAAATTCTTTGTTTTCTATATAAGGAATTAATCTGTTGTGCATTATTCTTCCAGTCATGAAGCCCTCACAATATGAATTATTTTTCTCGCGTCACGAAGCATTCATTGTTGCCGAACTTAGAAATGAATTGTTTGTTAACGATATCGGCATAAGACAAAAAGCAATTCTCATCTCTACTCCTTGAGCAGAATAGCGTGTTAGAAGGTATACCCACTGATAGAAATATTAATATGCCGTTAACACTGATCAATAAATCAGTTGTTTTCGCCTCGTTACTAAGTATATTTCACGTTTAAGATATGAGTGCCGTTATTCTTTCACATTCAGCAGAAACACTTACATGCCTTCATAAGGCGATTACTTGTGAAGAAAACTCCACATGTGTATATCAGTGGAGGTAACGAATACGCGGTAATCTCCTAAAATATGCATTTTTATTTCCTAACGCTCCATCCAGCGATTTCATTAACTTAATCCTCAATGACGCTCAAGACAGACATCATCCGAAATATTTTGCCGGAAATAGTTTACCGCAGAGAAAAAATCCTCCAAATAGATTCCTCCCTTTGACGATCCCATTACCGGGCTACTTGCGGGGAATTTGTCAATTCCTTTCATTTTCCACTCATTTTTCGACATTGAACAGGAAAGCAACCTTCATATCTATCCGTAAAAGTCTTCAAATATTTTAAGACTTTTGTGGCGGAAATTCATTTTATAACATCTTTTTATTAGTACCGAATATTTAAACAGCAATTGTGAGCATTAGCCGATTAGATCACTAATTGAAGTGTATGCATCACATCAAATATGCTATGATGATAGAACTAATTCATGCGTATCCACCACTGAGAGATTAAGCAGTAATCAGCATACTGTTATATTCATGACCACTTAACGTGAGTGCATGTTGTTATGCCATAGAGCAGTTCATAATGTCCAACATAGTTCGTGCATAATGAATTCTATGTCATTTGCTTATTTCTAAACGGTGCCATATTGTTTATAAACAATATAAACGTTGCCTTATTTATTCATAAACATAAGTGTGAATTTTTCATTGTGATCACAATTTTTTGATGACATCTTTCTGTGACGATTCAAGACAACCTTGACGGATATAAAATTCAGCCTTATATATTTTATCATTGATAAGTTATCAACGCTATATAGAAAACTTAATTTCGACGCCAGTAATTTCTTTCTTTAAATTTTGAATGGTTTGCTGCGAATTTCGTTGAGTAAAATAGTTCCTCAACGATCTCAAATAGAATTCTAGTCACTTCATTCAAATTCATCTTATCTGATCCTTTTCAATCATAGATATGTCATTTTTCAGACTTCCGTTTTTTCCAGTTTTAGATATTTTTCTTTCGATGCAAAGACATCTGAGAAGCTTGACATTTTCAAACAGAATATTAAAATACGAACAAAAATGCAGCTGCACTTGGCTTAGAATCTCGTATCAATTCGAGTACAATCGGTGCCCTAGTCCTGTACTTTCACACGTTATTATGGACGTGCACTACTTAAGGTTCAGCTAGACTTTATATGCCCTTAATTTGATCTTGCTAATAAATCGTGTTAGGCAGACAGCTTAGATGCTTTAAATATAAAAGTTTCGGTCAGAAGGAAGTCGTTTCGTTCATTTGCCAGAAGCTTTGAAAAGCTTCAATAGCTCCTACCACTAATTCTGGCAAATGTGTACGAAAGGACGCTACTGTCAATAGTTTCACAAATCGTTCATTGTTTTCGAAGGCATCAATGAAATTCTTCGAAATTATTTCAGCCTTCTAGATAAAGACTTGAAGTGCAGGCGCCCCATATTGCCAGAAAAATTCGAGAACACATTACTGAACTCTCATTATGAATACCAATATAGGATGAACCGAACCATTAGTTAGATCGTTGTTTGCACCAGTCGTATTGCAGATCTTGGAATCCCAGAAATGTGCGAAATGAAAAAAAAGATGTGAAATTTTTGGCATTTGCTAATGATCATCATAGGATGGACGAAACCTGACGAGGCAGCAAGTTTTTCTAATGCAATACTTCAGGTAATAAAGTTTCCCCTGAAGGATGTGATTATACCGGAGAGGAGTGAGATGACTAAATAGCTAAAATGACTGAAAAGTTGACATGAATTTTCAAATGGAGATTTCAGAGAGAATGGATTTGCGAATTAAAGCGTCTATGAAACCCTACGGAAGCCTAAGACTTGATGATTGAATCACTTCCGCTCTAAATTAATTCCGGTATGAACAATCGCAGTACTGCTGCATTAGGTCACCTGTGCGAGTGCTAGTGAAACTGCCGCTCGAGTCAATGTAAATGCCCCGAAAATAACTAGATCTGATGTGAATATGCGACATATCGGTTGTTGGAGTTGTTTCCATGAACGCACAAAATACAAACATACGATTTCACCTTCATCTCAGCATCGATAAGAAATCTGGTAAACCACTAATTAATCATTAAATAGTATGAGCCATTAGAAATAAAAGAAAGAGTAGGGCAATAGTACGGGAAAAATGCAGTACCATCGATAACGAGACCATTAGAACCATAAAAAGATATAAAAGAAGAGTCAATATTTTCGCATTCATTTGTGCATAAAATATTAGAATTTCGTTGATTTAGTTATAAATGATATTACGCAGCTTGTTCTTTTCACTGCATTTATTTGTGTTGTTACTCTTCTTATCAACGATTTTTTCACTGAATTTTTATATCGATGCATTGTTTTGTATGTAATCTTATTCTTACTGGTGCACAGCAGTTTCAAAAAATCACCGTTACTTCCGATGTTTCTGCCCCAGTATCGTCAGCTTGTAGTATTTTCAAACATTTTCTCAACGTTTCTTAGGAAGTCATATTCTTCGTCGTATCTTAGTGGTTTTTGCATATACCCACTGGGAGTTCTAATGTTCGCAACGTACTTTCGTCGTGATGATTTCGTGTCGTAGAAAAATTTAATTCACTCTGTCTTCGGCACTACGTTGATGAGTGATGACGATAAATTTCTTCCGCAAATTCATCGCACCTCATTTAATATAAAAGCTAAGAAAGGATATTCTTCTTAGAAAGCAATACGGACAAAATGCAATACGGTTATTCGATAAAAGTGCTACTAGCGACAACGTTGATAGCGCTTGTTACTTCGTTGCCAATTCATGATGGGGATTATAGCAGCAACGACCAATACAGGGCACTTGAGGAAACGCCCACTGTTTATCCTGCCAATATTTTGGTAAGTTTTTATTGCTTCTATAGTCGCGAATGCTAACAGCGTAAGTGTCTTACCAGACGTTTATGGATTTTGGAGAAAGAAATACGTGCTACGTCGATTTCTTAACGCACATTTCTTATGCATATATGTACGCAGATACAATTTCCTCGTCGCGCTCGTAGACGCAGCTCAGTAAACTTTACCAGTCGATGATGAAATGCCTTCTGACTGATCCACAAGAAATTGTTCCCAGGTTCGAGCCTGTTTGATTAATGCATATGTAGTTCTTGGGCTCAGTCTTCGAAAGGTTTCCATGCTGGTCGAGGGTGTGACAAAAGTGCTGTAATAAGAGTGAGTGACCGTTGAGTTCACAGAGAAGCAAATGCAGCCGACTCTCCGGTCTTCACAAGTAAGCAGTGATGAATATCCGAACAGTCAGAAATCACGGTGATTATTTACCCAGCAGAAATGCCTGGGAAGGTAGAGCGGACAACGCGACTAATGATTTTGAAATTTCCAAGTGGTATTTTTTTACTAGTGAAATCTGTAGAGACGTGAAAAGTTCTTTGAGAAAATTCTTACGTTTCATCAACAGCGCTATCAATCTAACATATTTACGACTATTGTATCCTGAATTTTACTGGTGAGATATGTGAATGGTATGTCAGGTAGGTGCAAACGACCTACTCTTCAACATTTATGTCTGAAATTTAGCCACCTTGAACCCTCGATAACCGTCAGTTCTTTGAAACCCAACCGGTTTTTATCGATGCGCATTTTAATAATTGCTGATGAAATTTTTTTTAAATTCTTCCCGGTTCGGTCGCCCCGTTTCGAAAAAATTAAATAGAGTGGAGACTATTGAAGAGGACAATGAGTATGAATGCATTTATCAATTTTTCTGTAAGAAGACTAAAAGGCAGTCTTTTACATCCTTCTGTAAGTTTGCTGCTATATAGATGTGTTTTTGTCTGTATGTTGATACATTTTTTGTATATAGGTAAGTATAATCGTTGTGTGGATGTACAATTTTGTTTATTTCCGTCTTTGGCACTCTCTGTTGATTAACCGCTGGAATTAAAGTGCTGGACTTCTCAGAGTAAAATCCATGCAATGCTCGGATCCTTTGTGAGGGCGTTTTAGTAGCCTATAAACTCATCGATCAATAATTATTGAACATCCTTTGGATGCTTGAATGTCCGAGAATTTAAGGGATTTTAAAATATTGGCGTGCATTTCTGACTCATCTAGATCATACTTTAGCAAAATTAACCATTTCATTGCGAGGATATCATTGTTGCAGTTTTGCCGTTCGAATGACAAACTCTTCATATCGAAGATTTTGTTGTTTGATGGTAGAACGCGAAAGTTGATAATCTGATCAAGTGGATTTGAAAAATACAGCTATAATTCATGCATTTTTTTCATGCTTCCTACACTACTTGTATTTTGCACATCCCATCACTGTTAAATACCAATTCGTCGTAAGCCCAGTGCAAATATTAGGTCGAAATGAATCAGCTTTAAAGATTTTTTTTTGGTCAAGTGATCTGATTTGTATACTACGGATTGCGTAAACGTTAAGAAGATGAGGATGGTTTCTTTCAAAGCGTCGTCTAAAAATCTGCTATTAGAAGCCAAAGATGGAGATTAACAGCGATTTATTGCAGTGCAGCAATAGGTTATTGGTTTTCGTTTGTTCATCAATGAAAACGAAGTGACAGATGCTGGCTGATTTAGATTTTGCTATTCTCATGACTTTTGAGTGGATCCTAAAGTTTTCCTATTTTCACAACTAAAAGAACAAACTTCTCTGCACTTAGATGGCCGCAGTGATATAGAAAAATATATCCACTATGACGAGTGATTTTAAAGATAAAAGTAAAATTCAAAATGTTAAAGAGTAAAATAGGTGAACGATATGAAGTAATTTTCTCGAGTAGTTTCGCTCTTCATTCTGCAATGGAATGCATTCGACAGCTTTTCAATGCATCTGGGGAAATAAATCGCTTATTTTTAGTGCCTAAAGTTGATGATATCAATTACTGCTAGAATATTTGTGCTGTAATTAACTATAGGTAGGATGTATGAAGTGTTTCCAATATTGTTAATGTTAAAAGTTATACTCCCATAGAAAAATGAATATTTTTTTCTGCCCTCAGCTGCTTCATTTTAGAATTTTATGAACTCCACAATAAAATATGATTAATGCAGTAGAATGACTGCCGCTTAGCCTCTTTATGTTTCGCTGTTTATTCAGTAAATATATTTGATTGTTGTCTTTAAATGAGGAAAAAGTACAATTTTCACTCAGTAGCGAATATAGTTCACGTTTGCAACTACTCCTTCATACTTCTAATAACCCATAAAGTTTTATAATGGGAGAGGAAAGAAATAAACGACTAGCGCTTCATTCAAATATCACACATGCGGAACGCTCATCCACGTCTATTTATGAGCAAATTGATGAAGTTTGGTTTCTGATGAACTTTGTCAAGCCTGAAAACCACGTTGATGAAATTCAGCAACATAGATGCGATCCAGAAACAAGACATAGATTATATCATAGTTTCTGGCTTCCAAAATTATAATGATGATTTTGCAAAGCTTGTTTTTTGTTGTTTTTTCTTCGAGCGATTAGTGGAAAATTAAAATGTCGAAGAAAATGACAAAGTCATCTTCATCAGAAGGAACCAATCCTAGCCATATGCTCTACTCAAAGCATTCGATTTGAATGGTCTTTTGATTTACGAATTTGGATCGAATGAGGCACCTACATTAAAAAGGTTTAACTGAAAACGTGAAGAAGATCGAGAAATGAAGGAGCATACGCATCTATATTTTTACAACATAGATCAAGGATACAGAAAATTGGACTTTATAAGGTACTTGAAATTTTAAGGAGGTCTAGGGCTGCACCTAGTCATCCTAAAAGTTAAGTTAGTTCTCACTGAAGCAAGCAGAGGCTAAGACCAAAGAGGTCAAATTCTATGTTCATTTCTTCATGTTAATCCACTCTACTTTAAAGGAGGTTTGGCTATTGAGGCGGCAGCCCCCCTCCACCTTTGCATTCGTCCCCATTAAAGACCCCAGATTACTCAAGAAGACCAATTTTTTCGGCTCTTTCAGCTCATCTCTCTAAAAGTTTTCATTCTTGACCCTTAACATTCTGCTAATTTCTTCAGGCTGTTTCTTCCCTCTAGCTCGTGAACTGCACATAAACCTAACCATTTTTTTTTTTTTTGATTCATCTTCGTTGATCACTGTTTACCAGAAAATCGAGATTCCAACTGCTCGCCTTTTGTTTCGAAGCGAACCGTTCGGCAGTTGTAATGAAAATATCCAGAGTCTCATCGTAATACTGCGACAAACTTCGGGTTGAAGCTTATAGCGGTAATCACAACGGCTATCCAGTTTGCTCTCAACATTCTCTGAACATATGAGCGACAGTCTCATCCATGAATATAAACTAAACGGCAGTTCTCATTATTCTCAACACTCTCTAGAACCACCTTCCAGGCTCATTTTATCTGTAAATTTCTTTCCTAAGTTGAGACCAAGTAGACGAGTTGTTATGTCGCGGCGATCGTAACGATCAATGAAAGGTGATGGAGTGAGATGCGGTGTCAACGGATAACCGCTTGAAAAATCACTCTGTTCAGATATAGGCGAATTTATCTAAAAAAGTTCCCTTCCAAGATTTTTGAAGGTCACTTAGTGGATTTTTGCCTTAGGCGATCTTTGATAGCAGCCGCTCATATTTTGTGAATTTATTTTCGTGCAGCTGAAGACCAAATAGTTGTTCAAGTTGTTGCCGGAGATCCACAGATGGATAGAACCTGAGGGACAATTTTTTTCTGCTGTGAGCCAAGTAGAAACTGTGTGAAGCAGTGAAACAGCTGTAAAAATTTTTGCCTCTCCTGACTTGTTGGTGCATCTGTATGGGACAACCGGCCGAAGGGCGAAATTTTTTGAGAAGGCAGCGAATGAAGAAAAATATATTCAAGTTCGTTAGCCATACTAGTTTCTTTAGAATGCTTCCTGCGATCCCCGCAGACCATCTTCGATTTCGTGGATTTTTGTTACACGACTCGTAAAGTAGGGTAATAAGATCAAAACATGTCGTCGAGCTACCCCCCCCCCCCCCCCCGGGAATGATTTTTTTTGCACAGTATGACGTGATAACAAATCATGCGGGTGATTTTTCCATATATCAATGCAATGCCTTCATTTTTGAAGCATCATCAATTTCACAGAACTGGATTAAACTTCTTCTTTCAGTTTCTAAGAGACGATGAATATGCGAACTTTATTTCGCCTCGAGCCGGAAAGCGTAACATTGCAATTGGACGTGGTGATGGTTTCAGGCCCGGTAAATAAAATTTAAGCGAAATATGGCAAGAACGGCACTCGGGTGGCACTGTAAAAGAGGAAGTATCATTACAAGAGAAAATAGCACGGCACAATTTCATAATTTGCATCCGCTGCATTATTCAAAGAAAGACTCACGAGATGTATAATGAACTGAAATCTCTCTCAATGCAAAAATGTTCTGTTAATGAAACTATTTTGAAGTGTTTGTGGTACTCCTTGAATAAAAGTCGAATTTGTTGTTTGTAATTTGACAAGGTTGCTTAGATTATTCCGGCCGCCAGGATTTGCTGAATGTGATCGTTTCAAGGATTGGTAAGAAATGACTCAATCTTGAGTGCTTCTGCAATGGTACCTACGAATTATTCGTTGTATAATGGAACTATATTAAATCAATGCAAAATGCCCTAGTGCAATAACGCCTTGAAAATTTCCAATATCACTGGAAAGCTGAAATTCAGTAATTGAAAGTGAAAGGCGAAGGTTACTAAAGCACTCGAGATATGTTCTTTAAGTGAAGCATATAAGTATCAACCTCAGCCTCGTTTGTCGTCCTTATTCTGTATGCACATCAGTACTATACTATTAATGAACGATATGTGGAATTGTTGTGCAATTTTATACTCCAATAAAGTGAATTATTGAAGAGATTCGTGTAGAAATATTTCTTAACATTGCATGCATCGGTAATAAAGTACTTATTTTCAGTAAACCATTAATATCTTATATACTGATATCTGCTTACGCAAAGATTAATTTTTCAGTCGTTCAAGAATTCAGTTCAAGAAAATCAATGCATTTTCATCTTTCGAAAATCTAAGCATATAAGCGAAACATATTTATAAGTTTAATGCAGCTATACTACAATCAGAATTAAGAGGGCATGCGTGTTTAGCTTAATCGAAACAAAGATAAAAGTGCAAATAAAAGAACAGTACACAGTTTGGTCCAACTGCTGAATATTTGAAAACTTATAAGTCACCTGGATAAAGAAATTGGAGCCACAAAAACATAAAGCTGACAGCAGCTCTCACCTAAATCACCCAGTTGTTTTTTTCTATCTATGAAACAAAATGGAGCAAAAGGAAGCCAACTGCAAAATTAAGAATTTCTTTCTATTAAAAACACCGACAAAAATTAATTGCCAAAATTTTATTCGTTTATGTGGTTTACGGAGGCTCCTTACAACTTCAGAACAAATACATCGCTTTTCAGTGGATTTTCTCGCATACTGAAGAACGAAGAAGACAAGAAGAGTGCAGGTAAGCATGACAATTTAGGCTAAATTGCAGCAGACAGGGATGCTGAGACCCTCGGAGAATTAGGCGAGGTAGTGACGGACATATTGTTAGCAAGCAAACTTACCCTTATACATGTCCATAATATCTGTTTGAGTATTGTAGCCCAACATAAAGCTACATTTATGAGTGGCAGTTATGCGCACCTGGCTCCCTTGTGCTACCATATCGTCTCTGATTGGTGAATTACAGATGCATAATCAAGCAAAACAATCAGCTATGACAGCTGATACCATTTCTCTTAGTGTTCTTCCAATGCAGAAGAGAATTTCGGGACAATGAAATGAAGATCTCTATACGATGCCATAGATCGGTACTTTGCAAAGCTGCTGAACATGATCCCAAACTCCGCTTCGACGAACAGGTCATGCTCGAATTTCAATTTTTCCCAATATAGAACGCTTCCTACCATCCGCACTATCGGAATCGTAAGACCAATATGTTCCATTGGTGGCATCCAAATGCATACCCAGAACGACTAATAACCGCATGCCCTTCAGTGTAAGGACATTTGTTGTGCACTTGAAGAACGAGCTAAAAGCGAATGCTCAACCAGCACATCGTCCTACCTATACAGTGCCTCGAGGCGATCAATTTTGGGATGCGCACCGCTGCAGCCAATAATTTTTTTCTGACAAAATATTTCAAAAGGTGTTTGCATGGTGACTGGAAAGAAACACAGCGCAGTGTATAATGTGCAAGCACATAGATGCAACCTGGTCCCTATGTATTTCACGGAGATGATTCTAATATGGAAGTAACCCTACCTCTTTGCTTCCCCACCCACTACTCCTTTGAAAAAATATATCGACGTGCAAGATTGTAGATAATATATATTTGCACTTCTTTGGACCACTGCGATCTATCCCTCTGAAAGCTTTCTTTCCCATCCTATGAATGGAAAAAATGGGACGGGAATGTGGAAGTCGATTCCAAGGCAAGTGGGTTTATCGCAAGGAGTTCAGCAGTCTGAACGATTTTCGAGTTAAACACCTTTTTCCAACATACGCTGGCATTATTTTGATTAAGTTAAATTGATTATTGCTATTATATTAATTTCGATCGAAATGCTCTCATGAGAAAACAAATTTCTAAGAGTTAAGGGAGTATACCGCTCTTTCCTAATACTTCGACGGTATTTCGCCTTGTTGAGCGGAAATGAAAAATTTGGAAATCATCGCACCAATTCTAGGAAGTTTTTCCTTTCCACCTTAGATCCGATTACTTTTCTCGAAGTGAAATAAGCTGAAATAAAAGATTACTTCAAAACGAGCGTGCTATCGAATCAGACAATGAAATTTCATCGTCCGGAAAAATGAGTGCAAAATAAATCGAATTGAAACACTTTATTCTGCACAAGAAAAACGCCACAGCAGTATTCCCAATAGGATGAAATTTGCGCTGAATGACCATGGTAAAGGATAGCACAATATTGATGAAGTCATCTTCATAATAAATAAATAAATTAGTTATTCTCGATCAGAATTACCAATATGTTATCCCCATGAACTGCCGCATCCCTCTAACGTCCATCGAATGGAGGCCTATATGTTTTCCAGCTTTATCATTGCAGAACAGTGTATTGCAACAGCAAATTATCGCATGCGTGCCCAAAAAGCCCGGTTCACCATCGAGCACTTCACGGCATCCGGTTTGCTGAAAACCGCGAAGTGATTTCAGGAATAAATTTAGTCGGGTGATAGTGTCATAACATGGATATTGAGTGGAAAAAATAGAGTCGATAAAAGTGAAAATAAGTTGCGCAGGAATAGTGGCAACTATCGGTAACTGTAGGTTGCTTTTTTTAGTCAGGCGAATTCAACTTCTCGATTATGCCGGTTTATCCTGATGAAATGGGTTCCTCGAAAAAGGCATACAGGAATGGGCAGCATCATTGTGTTATTAGAAATGACCAATCACCTCCTTTCCTCATGTTTTTTCCCAGCTTCTTTATATTGCGCACTTTTTTATGTTTCTCATCGTGCCCGATGAAAAAAACATTTCATTTCACATTCTTTGGGAATGGCTCCTCCGCATTTGGTAATTCAGCAAGGATGTACTTGCTGAACATTAGTAGAACCAACCTTAACGCTGGCACAAAGGTTTTCCATACTCATTCGAATATTCTGTAATTCCTGCAATGTTTCTAATTATGCGGCTTTTAGCGTTCACCATTTCTTAGTCAAATTTCAAGTCTTCCATTTACAGAAACGTTGCTGCTATATTGTTTGCTAAAAGCCGCATAAATGCACTGCGATTTTCGACCTCTGCCATCCTGAATATGAGAATGATGCATTTTCGAGGTGCACAGTATGTTTGTTTAGCTGAAATGTATATCATTTGGAGTTACTTAAAGAATGTTCGACCTTCATTTTGCAAATACAGTGTTGAGGATCAAGCAAACTACTCTTTTTTTTTCACTTCCGCTGGCTGGTTTATTGGAAAGAAAAATGCTACCTCGCAAAGGGGGCCTTTAGTTATTCCCATCTTAATTGCCGGACTATCTCCACAGTCTTGACTAAATGAATAGTCCTCCGCATAATGTCCTGCAGTAATGAAATCATGGCGTATTATAAATTCTCCATTTCAAGACTTAGAGCTCTTCACTGACGAAAAGCATTGGCAGCGAATGCTGAACGCTAAACGAGAAAGACAGTGGACTAACAACTGGTCGCATTATGTAGATGAGGAAATATAGTATGGTGACTGAAATAATTTCTTCTGTATTTTTCAGTAGGCCAGAGGAAACGCATCAACGATGTTCGTCTTTCATAGCACTTTGAGAGCACACACTCGTAAGTTCAAATAAGATTTCGCGACGTGGGCTTACAGGAGGACGTTTTAACTCGCACACTTGTCGAAAAAGCCCCTTCAAAAAGTTTTCATATTTTTTGTTTGCATACTCCTCCATCATACACATAGTGCATCCATAAAGCCAAAAACATAATTAGCAGATGAACGTGAATAAATTTTAACGGTCACTTGTGAGGATAAAGTGCAACGTCAGTTTCACTGCAGTCGAGACTGTTAAAGTCAAAGAACAGAAGGTCATCGGAAGCTGCATAAACGCTATTAATAGCACATATCGGCTGGTGCATTTTTGCAGCAACTCGTGATTTGTTTGGGCGAATTGTTTGATACTACAATTTTCGACCCATGTTAACCCCTAACGTTAGCTTGTATTACTTATTTAACCTGTTTTACAACAACTGGAAGTGCCTAAATGCGGCGATATTTGGTCATATTAAATCGGTATGGCATAGATGGTTGTAAAAGATAGCTCCTGAATAATGGCTCCAGAAATATAAGCGCATAAATCATCAGTCATGGTGAACAAATTTCTAGAGGCTAAAGTCACTGTAACCGTTTGTCATAACTGTAGATGGGGTAATGTTTAGCGTGTTATTTATTTTTTATGTGTCACGTCTTTGTCATCCTTATGTCCTACTTTGCTGCCGTTCCTCATAGCACACTGATTGGGTCAGATACGCGTATATGGTGAGTTATTGCTTTCTATAGCGCAAAAACGTAAGAAAAATCTTTATATATGTATATAGATAGTATATATATATCGATGCGAAGACAATTTTTGGCGTAAGGGCAGAATTTATAAGCATATTTTAGCGGAATTAACTTATAAGCAGTCGCTAACACTAAATTACCGAGCTTTCGTTGAGTAACATAAGCGATATCCATTATTTCTTAAAGGTGTCAGAAAATATAAATCAACAAACCTTGCCATAATGTAACATTAGCACAAAATCGGCCATTTCTACATGAAACATTTGCTTTCCTTTTGCCGACGAAAAAATGTTCCACACCAATCACGCAGTCAATTATTGCATCTCCTATTGGGAGGTATACCGTAAAAATAACTCCAAAATGGAGTGCTGAAATTTTTCATAGTTCAAAATTCATAATGAATTCAGGAATTGCCTTCCGGATTATGTTGTTAGACATGCTGAAGTGTAGATGGATGTAAGAGCTGACTCAGTGCTGAAAGCAGTTCGTGGACTTCGTGATAAGTTCTCATTGAAAACAGACAGTGTTCTGCTGCTATTTCTAAAATGCACCACAAAAATCAAATGGCGGCAATTGCTAGGCTACGTGCAAAACATTAATGTAATGTGTGAGTTACATACAATTGCTGCTGTAAGCCTTACTGCATATAAGTACCGTTCTCATTTGTTGGCATATAAGTTTGGACTTCAGTATTGGAGAGGATTTTCTGGGCTAGATGCTTTTTGTATAAGATGATTCAAAAGACGGTGTTTGAAGGTATTATGTGCTACTGCTTGGTTAGCGCGACGAATGATGAATTCGTAAGGCATTTTGGCCAGCTTACCACATACTCATTTCAGGTTGAAAAGAAATCTGAATAGATGACCGCCAATAAATGGCTAATAAATTCAACACATTTTTCATCAGTTTATTCATTCTACTCAACAAAGTAACCAATTACATCGATTTTTCGAGAAAATATATTAAAGTGATGGACGGGTGATTCAAAATATTAATTTTCCACAAAACGAAACTTGCCCAACTGTCAACGCGGATGATATGAATTGATGGACGGCGCATAATACCTTGTTTTAAACGAATAATTTTAGAGCAATTTCAGTTTTCGTTGGATGAGAAATTTAGAAATTTTATTGCCACTATCCTTGGTCACAGTGAAGTTTGTAAAACGTTCGCGGTGTTCCGCTTAATAAATTTCATGTCAGGACTTTTAATATGATAGGTATTTCAATTTCAACGTGCTGGACGCAAAACCATTCTAACGGCACAGGAAGTGAGTGTAGTGACAATAATTTCGGCGAGAAACGTTAGTGGACATCTCTTAAAAGCTTCATGCATGTCTTCTTACACTTCCACAGAAACCGCTCTATAGCCTGTCTGAAAAGCCGTGTATCGAAACGTCTTATATCTAATTTAAGCCGTTGAAATGGAGCGATTTCTTGAAAATTATGTGGATGTGAAAGAAAATAAAATAGCATTTGCAATACTACTGCAACGATTACCATTCATTTCACGGATATCTGGGAATGTGTGTACGCGCCCGGATCAACAGCGAAAATACCTGCAAAAACAGAATTAATTTACTCGTATATCGGGAGAATTTGATTTACTTTTTCCTTAAAAAGAATTCAGTTTGCTTGATGTTTTTTTTGCTGCACAATTCAATTTTATTTTTGAATGAGCTGTTGATTTCATTTGGGCCGCCGATGCAAACAGCGAAGTGTGAACCATTTTGTGAACCATTCAATCACTGATAACGTATCTCAATCACAAGTGATGATCACAGTGCAGAGGTAATTGTCCACAGAGAAAAATTGGAGAGAAAACATTTTTCTTCGACATCTCTTGTATTCGTCCTCATACAATAAAAGCGGACTTAAAGCACTTAAATCTATCCTTACTTGCACAGTAGGTCCCTACCTGCACAGAAATCCTAGGCCACCTGTTATTACCTATCAATTTTAAAATTGGGAAACACTGTGAATTCACTACTTACGACCCTGAAGCAGAATGACAATGGCGCATTTGATAATGCCTATTTCAAAGACCGATCATACATTTAAGTGAACCTTTATGTATTCAAATGCTCGTGCATTAAATATTCAAAATGATTCGTACGTTCTCAGGATTCCTTGAAAATCAAAGTTTTTATTATGAGGTTTATCGTCATTTTTATCTTGTTCAAAAAATTTGGGAAAACCCGATGAAATTCTGAATTTTTCTCTCTTTTCTGTTTCCCATACCTCCACCCTCCCCCTCTCTCAATTCCCGATTCCATTTGAAATTGACGAAAACATTTGCAACAGCGCATAAAAACTTGTGCTTTTGAGCTAGAATATACTGGTAGATTCATTTTACCAATCCCTGAGTAACGATATTACAAGTTAAACGTTGCTAACTTGAATTTTTTGTCACATGACTGCACGAATGTAGAGATTCCCACACTACAGATCAACTTTGCTTCCCGAAAGCTAATATTGAATAATGTAGCGTAACGATCCGAAGCTGATGCGATGAATAACCCCAAAGGCGATCGAAATTTTCAACTTAGTAGTTGCCGCCACATTTTGAACAAACCTGGATTTTCACATGATATGAAGAATTAGAGCCATGCCTTTTCAATGGAGAATGCACCAGCTGTGTTTCAAATTCGCACTCACTTCTGTTTTTGAAGCAGTCGTAATATCTGAATAGCTAGTAATGTGCCCTCGTCCCTTGTGGAAACTATGCCACGTATCTTTGCAATTATTATTAGCGATATAATAATTTCTAGATCACCGTTTCCCTGCGACGACTTTCCTCGTACTACTCAGTTGTCATCGTCATTTTTCCTATGGAGACCACTTTCTTATGCCCTGCATATGTATGTTGTCAGTCATCGTTAATATATGCACATTACTGACCATTAAAAATGATTTCACTTATGTGCTTTTCAATGTTACTTAAGTGGAAATCCTTACGCTAACTTGATGGCGAGAAAGTCTGTAGAGAATCACTCACATCTCGCTCAATAAAACTAATGAAAAGCACACGCAACGAATCTAAAGGAACAATTTTCATCAGAACATGTCCACCATAAGCAAACAGTGGCCAAATCACTGAGCTCATCTTATAAATTAAGCGTAACTGTGAAAGTCACATGCATAACTTGATCCTCTTCAAGAACGGTGAGAAAGTCTGTAGAAAATTGTTCACATATTACTGCAAATGAAATACGCCGCTTCATCGCCACATAACAACGATAACGGCTAATGAGGCAAACACCTTAAGAAAATATTTATTATAAGTATTTGATGATCTTATGGCATTTTAAATATGCTCCTTTTTCTCCAACGATTTTTTCACCACCTTGTGCTTACAGCGTCTTTTGCCGGCACCCTTAACACTTTCATTCATTTTGCCATGTCCATCGTTGCAGTAGTCTTCATTACAACAGCAAACCTTTGCATCAGTTGGCATATAGGGATGCGTATCAGCGGTTAGCCTACGGCATCCATTTTGCTGAAATATAATCCACAAAGTTTGCTAGAACAGTATGTGCCTAAGGCACTGGGATTAGTCACCACGCTCACGGATAAACCATTTATTCTCTCCCTCTTTCTGTGCTTCCCACCTTAAACGACCTTGCTTTTAAATACGACACTCTTCCGGAGCGGAACATTATTCGAATCTTTCGTGAAAGTACAAATCTCTGTACCCCTCGATGAAATCAAGGAAATAATCCTGGACAGATAAGCTTAAGTGTTAATAAGCGCTCGAAATGAATGTCACCGACATATTACGAATAAGTGAATCAGTGACACTCTGGACAAACGAAACAGCTATTCTCTGTGCATAAGATTTGCTGCACTAAGCAATTGAGAAGCAAGTAAAATACTCTTTTTCCCATGAAACATATTCCTTCTGTAGATCCTTTTACCATGCAAATGAATGATGCAACCATGTGAAAAATAATGAAAACCTTAAATAATCGCTACCCAAACCAAATAAGCTCTCTGTGCCAACTCATAGTGAAAGTCTTCAAAATCTCGCTGAAGATAGTTAATGTAAACGTTTGCCATAATATCTGACTTTACACTCCCTTTCAAGTGGCCAATCAAGTGCACCATCTATAAACAAGTACCGGTGGTGCATATTTTGCCTGACATGACCAATCGTGCAATTTATCCTCAGAAGTTTTCCAGTTCTGTGATTCCAAGAGTATTGAGGATAAAGGCATTGCTGCGATTGCTTGCTAGTTTTATGGCACTTCTCATCATCTATAATTCCTTTTGAAATAGATCAAATAATGTGAATTTCAGGATCGGAAGGCATCTCACGGTGGCATTTGGCACAATAAATTCTGTCAATAGAAATTCCGTGGCTGCAGAAGTGGAAATACTGAAGAGACAGACAGTCACAAACACACAAATGCAGTCCTGCTGCAACATGTTTTGCTACTAGATGAATGCATTTTGCAGAGACCTGTTTGAGAGACGCTTCATCAGAGAATCCACATGGATATCATGATTCCTCTTAAAAATCACAGCGAAAGATGGAAGATCGTGAAATGAACTTGATTGCTGATATCGTAAACTGCTGTGAACACTGATCAACGTATCTTGTTGCGTGGCACCATTATTTCCACCTCTCATTTTTTTTCCTATGAACAGCTCTTCTTTGAAGTCTTAACGTTGTTTCAGTCAAAAAAGTGAAAACACCGTTGGGTTTGGCGATAGATTCTGACGAAAGAAGTGCCTTTTAATTACTACTGACTTCAGATTTCCCGGTGGCGATGAAACAGAATCACATATTTTAAGAAGCCTGGATTGGGGAGGGGAAGGAAGGTATGGTAGCAACGGGAACCAAAAAATACTTTCCATCCTAATTTTACGTAAGAAGGTGTGATATTTATTTTACGCGATGGGCACATGAGATGGCCATGAGGCAGGGGAAAATGTTAGTCTTGAATTTGTGGCGTCAAATTTCTTCAGGTGAATTCTAACTGGCGCGATTTGCTCTATTATGCTTTGCTATATCATTCAAAGAAGGCATCAGCTGAGTAGGAACTAAAAAAAAAAAACGAAAAAAACACACGGCATCTAGAACACTGCTTTCATTGGTTCCTTCTCAGACGTAAATGCTGATTTTTCAGACTGCTGTAATGCAAATGTTACTATAACCACAGGACATAGTCCACGTGTGTTTGCCTTATTTTTGTTGAAGTTAAACATTAACTGTGGTTCTCAAATGCCGAAGTGCCTTACACCATAGACACCAAAGTCACTTCCAATGAAAACAAAAAAGGCAAAAATAAGAGTATAGTTTCGGCTAGGTGTTCGTTTTTAGGCGTTATTTTTAGGCGTTATTCCCCGTGAAATATAGAGGAAGCCCACCTTGCAAAGAGTTCCGCGAACAAGACCCGTCGTGATGTTATCATCGTTCCTTGAACAGCCATAACGCGTGAAAAGTGTGGTAGCAAATCTCCCTGTAGTTTGAAAATATATTTCGTACATATGAATAATAAAGTGGAAATTTTAGCAGCGACATGATGGGCTCAAATTTTGCTTATTGAAGCAGTACGTGGGAGACGTGTAAACCCACACTGCCGTCATTCTGACATCATTTTAGACTGCAAATTTAAAGCAACGTAAACGCTCAATTCAGAACAATCCTATGCAGTAACTAGATCATCAACGATCTGCTAAGCATGGTATGTGGCATGAGACTAATGGAAACACCTTAAACCGTACACGCTGTGGGTTTGAGTTAGAGATCTCACGAGGCTACCCAAATTTTCGAGTTCTGGATAAGGTGGCTTCTGCTGAAAGTTATTGGCATCAAATGTCAAACAACGCCTACTGTTCTGGACCCATCGATTCTGGTTCTTCGTTGAATAAAACAGCCTTTAGGTTATGGACTTGCGACATACCTTTGGCTCAAGAAATTCTTAGCATTTCTCCGTCAAAAGGACGTCAGTTATATTTGGAATTATAGATTACCGCCCTTATCTTATGTGGAGAAAATGCGGTGGGAACATCTGATCGTCATCATAATCATAATTTCATGTCATATTGGGCAAATATGTGCCCACTGCTTCAAAATTGTGGAAAAAAGCTTAAACTCATGGTGTTATAGCTGCAGCAGTGATAGCTTCCTTTCACATTAAAAGCTAGCCGGAGATACTCTGTCGCGTATGCATCTCCCATTCACAAGTAAGGAGTAAGCAAGAGCACTACTTTCAGCATAAACAAATAAGTCATTTGTTCCGAGTCTCTTTGGAAGGAATCGCACAACTTTCAACTATTGAAAGAAACGAATTGTTCTGAGCCCTGAAAGAGAAACATACTCAGCTCGTCTTAAATCGAAGAGGAGATAATTCCTCATCAAGGACGTTGAAAGTAAAATGTTTAGGGAATAAGAACGTCCTTGAAGCTTTATTCAGAACGAAGGGAGTGCATTTACAAGATTAGCCAATGCAAACAACAATCTTTAATGAACATATACTCGTCTAAGGTTTCCTTATAAATGATATGAATAGGCTCTGGCCTAGGTAGTACATATTCGCATCATAGTCGACATATGAACATGTTTTAGTGGCATTCCTTGATCTACGTTGTCTTCTGATCCATTAAACGGGAAGTGAAAAATCTCGAACGAGCGCTTTGAACGAGATATGCTGTAACTGTAACAAGTGTTGTTGACCATTAGCTAAAAATAATATAATCGAATATATTTCAGATGGATCTTTTTAGCGCAAAAACATAGAGAATGAAGAAAATTTGAGAAAATACCTCTGTAAGTGAAGTTCGCGCAGAATTTCACATCGCCACACTGAACGTTCCTTTTCTTTGATTCACCTGACTTATATTCGCCGCCATCAACACATTTTAACGTCGAAACTAACGAGAAGCACGACGTAAACATCAGTCCAAAAAGCAGTCCTGCATTTTGATATTTATTTAAGTTGTGGAATATTCAGAAAGAAGCATTTTTGACACATTATAGAAGTTACCGGGAAACTTTTCTTCCACAAAAGTTGTTATAATGAGACATAAGTTGTGCTCTCATACATGCCTGTGTCTCTCCGTTCTTTAACAAGGACCAATTTCAGGATGACCACGGTTGAGGTGAATGTAAATCTCCTATACTGATCTACTCAAAGGAAATATCAGCATTTTCCACTTGCCAAAATTCGCAGGATATCCTCAGTGCAACAAAATTGAACAGGAAAATGAATACATTTTTGAATTTATACAAATGTTTTAACAGGCGATTCTTTATTAAGAGTGCTATTAAGATCGACATGAATAATCGAGCAATCACTATCGTGCAAACTGAGTTCATTTTATATCAATCATTAAAACACAAATGCCTTTTCGTGTCGTTTCCACTCTCGCTTAGAAAATGAGATTTTCGGTCCCGCTCACATTCCCCACATTAACCGCACATTAAAAAAACTAAATGGTAATAAATTAATTCGATATCATCATATTTACTCCCATAAAACAATATATAAGCTAAGACCCTCATTAAACAAAGTGAAATCAGAGAGCTCACCATTCATTTTGATCGAGAAATATGATGAGGTTTCCTTTGAAAAGAGGCAGGGAAACTGATAAAAAGCCCGATCACAAATACCTGCGTTATTTATGTAGCAATGAGAGGGAACTATGATTTTTGCATTCATCGCATGAATATTCCTAATTTCAGTTCGATATTCACGAGAGACCCATAAGAGCCGAACCATAGAGTTAAACATTATACCCCTCTAAACAAAAGCAAAAATAGCGTTCCACGAATTATTGGTTTTGTTTATGCGCGAATGAGAATTGAATGAGAAACCGATGCAAGCAGTGCATGCTTTTAACAATCTCTCAGTTGCTAATGTCACGTTTATTGGCGAGAGTGAATATCTATATTCAGTAGACCTTCTGAAGAAAAACGTCCTATCAGATGAAACGACTCTATGCACTAATTGTTCAAACACAACTGACACTGCTCTCATCCACTGTATATTAGATCGGCACTTTTCCTCTCGACAGTTTTGTGCTGATCGAAAGTGTATTGTCGAAATATGGAGGACATCAGAAGAAGTAGACAAAATCATCTGTTATATCATTTCATCTATTCTAGTTATCAGGCTGAAAAGCTGCACAAAAACAAAGAGTCTGCACATTCTGCTGCTGAAAAACCCTTTTACCAGCAATCTTGAGCAGAATCAAACGTGATATTAAACTTGAAGTTCCATCAAAACTAAATGTAGTAGTAGCTTGGAGTGCTGAGATAACCAATCTTAATGGATTCATAATTTCCATCATTGAGCGTAATTATATCGAAACTGAAAGAACGAAGGAAAGGAAAATCTCGGTCCTCACTCACATCCCCTACCACATTCCCCTCAATCAAAATCCAGGCAATTTCTCCAGGGAAAATGCATCACATAAGCTTCGACCGAGATATCATAACGCGTAATGATTGACAGTTAAGTGCGCAGCTTAGTAACAGTCAACATGAGCTCGGATCAAAATCTTGACCTTTCAGAAGATTTTCTGACTAGTAAATCTCGAAATATGTCCCCATAAACCAAGAAGACGAGGTGTGGAAAATGACCTATTGCTATTCAGGGAATATGAAGCTTGCATTTTTGTATGACCGATTCCTCTTGTACAAAAGCATCCAGTGGATTGCTGCAGGTAATATTTTGATGAGCAGCAGATTTCACCATTTTTTCGTTTGCATCAAAAAGTAAACTTCAGGAATGGGCGAATCTCACGCTGCGCAATTCCAGTTCATATAAGAGAAACGCATCGAGTATCGTTCAACGATTCACATGAAATGTGAAGCAGAAAGACCACAATGATTTTATGACAGCACGCCAGCAGTTGAAGAACTATTAAAACAGCTGAGACAGCTTGCTTTCTGGGAATTTAATTTTTTTCTGTTCTAGAGGTTTCATAGAAGTTCTTTCTAAGCAGTGATGCTGCACTTCATAACACTTTAATGACTGCGCTTTTTTCGTTTTGCTATACAAAATTTACCCCTCATTTCGCACCTATTGCATGAATCGATTTATGCCTTGCGAATCCATTAATTCCTCGTTCTTTTCGTCGTCCGCAGTTTTATTCTTGAGGCGAACCACTTATCTAAACTGCCTAGAAACTATGAACGATATGCAACTGTTCACTGACGTTCAACCGTATCGGCCGTTCGTTACAAACAATTAATACATAAAAGTTTGTTTTCCGGACACACTTCATCCTGAATATTTTCAGAAATCTGCAAGGTGTGGAAAAAACTTTTCACCTCATTAAAATATCCTTGACCTCCTTCGGAGTCGAAGAATGGCACGCGCTGTCACTTTGTCGTTTAAATCACCTAAAGCATTTTTAAGCTTCAGTCGTTGCACGTTGAAGGTACCCGACGCACTCAAATTCACGCACAGAACTCAGGCACAGACATACACACACAAAGCACATACGACACATGCAAGCGCGCACACACATAGCGCAAGTACTGGCTGACGAGACGTGCTCTCAATGCGCTTTGCAAATGCAATCCCAAAAATGGACGCAATAAGGGAAGAGCGTCTCAAGAGTAATGCAATATGTGCAATATGTGAAAAATAAAATGGAAATCAAGTGCATGATTGCATTTCACAGCTTTGATGTAGCTCATCTCGTCTGCATGATTGCATTTTGCTTGAATGGTTACGCTAAGAGATTTTGTCTCATAAAATATGCTACTGCCTTCTATACTACTTTTTTCCGCTTCAACTATGAAAATCTGCGCAATGATAGTGCATTTTTTGCGGTCACTTTGAGGAGAACGATAAATGAAAATTCTCGTAGAAAAGACGACGAACAAATGGAGAATGAATGTGGGAAGGGAGAGTCGAAGGGTTAAGGTTAAAGAAGGACTGATTAGTGTTAAACATTTCTTCCGTACTCGTTTTTACTTTCGTCCACTGTTTTATCTATGAAAGCATTTTTCTATTGATGACTCATCAGCAACGAAAACGTGAAATTTCGCATCGTATTGTGCAATGGCGATGTACGCGTTGCGCAATGAGACGTAATTGTGCGAAAGGTTTAAATATGTGCGGCACACTCCTATGTGCCAAGTTGGCTATTTATTTCAGTCGTTTACTTCCGCCGCATTGTTAGGTGCTTGCTTCTTTTTTGTTCTCTACTTGTCGCATGTAGGACGCGTAGCCGTTCATAGAGCTGCGTCTAATAAAGGTATACGTTTGAGCGTTAAGGAGGCTGGGATGGTGAAAGGGATGGGAGAGGTTGATCATTGGTAGTTGTGGGCCGAAAATTTCAGGGGATGAAGGAAGATTCTAGGCAGTGGAACCTTTTAAGCTCGCAAAGGTCTATTCTTTTAAAGAAATTCAAAGCAGCATATCGAGCTTCCTGTGACGCATCTCTGTTGTGTGTCGCAAGCATTTATGAGCTATCAGATTTCCGAATGGAGACAGTTCATCTCTGCTTTTCCGTGAACTAAACATTCACGCTGAGCGATTTTCAGTCTTGCATTTTACAGCAGTTCATATGAACCGCTGCAATTTTTGCTTTCAGAATTGTTTTATGGAAACATCGTGCTCATCTATTTGCTTGTATAGGTACCTTTGTCCATCTCTTTCGTAATCAGAGCCAAATCCATAACTGTTGGATTGGATGTGCTGTGTAATGCATACGGTGCACACCACAGCCCACCGTACTCTACGGGGTTTTGTAAGCTTCAAAAGCGATTACATTGATAGAAAGATAAGACGAGACCTTGTGTGGAAGATTCCTGCAGGTGGTCGGCCTATACGGCCTATACGTGCACATCACTTGGCATGTGATCGTTTGTTCGTACTTGTGATTTGTTGCCACTCTATAAGATGATTAGTCATATGAATGCACAATGCATTTCTCATATCGTGGATTTTGCGATGATTCATTGCCTTCTTCGGAATAAATTTTCTGCTGGAATGGGGAAGAAAAATTTTCCTTACCTATTAGCGCAATCCTTCGTCTGTGGAATGAAGGTGCAGAGATATTCCAGAAAAAAAATTATCCATCAGCACTGCGTTCTTCTTTATGTTGCTTAGACGAGCATTGGTAAATGTTTGAATGAGTCAAGCACTAATGCGCTAGAGTGGGAAGAATAGACGGTGAAACGAGAAATATCATAAGCGATAGATGCAGAAGGAAAAATAAAAAAAATGCAATAAAAATTTTGAGCGCTATAGCTGGCAGCTGAGATTGCATTCGATGTATGCGGGCAGCATTTATTTGCTTTAGTTCTATAGAATTGTGTTCTTCGCTGTTATATATATTCGATACGCTTAATGTTGATCAGCTCTGCATAGTGGAATTCTCTTCATTTTTCTTTTCTTTCTTTTATGTTATCTTAATTTCTTCGTAGAAATGTGAAAATTATTTAATAGTTAATTTAAATAAGACGCTATGAATTTTCCTTCTCTATCCGATAGTGCCTGATGTCTATTTTCTTTGGAATTGAGAATGAGTATGAAACGATTTTTATCGATCGATCGATTGAAATCTTTGAAAAAAGAATAGAAAAACTGCAAATACCAATGGAAATATATAAGAAATTTAGGCAACAAATATACATTAAGTAAATAATACATATATGCATAATGTACACATGTAGAATTGTTTATGAAACATAAAATTCGAATAAAATGAATGCCATGAAATGGTTTAGATCATCGGAGAACATCTGGTAAAAGATTGGAGATCAAGAGAGGGAGAAGCCGCACTTAGAGATTTGTCCATCCATAGGTGCTCCGACTGCGAAACACTGACTTCACACTTTAGTCGTTGATGATGAGGTGAATGAGGATAAATTTAGCACAACTTCAAGAAGAAGTCATATATCAGATGAAAATAAATCTCATCCTCAGTTTTTCTTCTCTTTTACGTAGTTATATTAATTGCGCATGACGTAGGCAGCTGCCATTTTATTTATCAGTCTCTCATCATCAAAGTCTATCGTTTAATTCAGCATTAAATAGAAGTGGTCGAGTTATTTGCTCTGAAATGTCGAATTGTATTCGATCATATTCGTTGCTGTGCATTCTTTCGTTTCCTTTTAATCTTTTAATGTCATTTTCCTAGGTTTTCTAACTGATGAAGGTAAATCTCTTTTACTGAATTCATGGATTGAGAGACATTTCAACTTATTTGTTATGTGAATATCATTTCAGCAGCTCAAATCGTTCCGCAAATGCCTGCCAACGCACTGCCTCCTCCAATGCCACGTGCAGTCTTCGAAGATTGCACTCTTGATAATCGGTGCCATTTTCATGTAGACGATTCAATTGCGGAACCATCTACATCGGTCTTTAATGATCAGCTTTCCTTTATTAATGATGAATTTTTCCTGGTGAGCTTGCCGTTTTTATCCTAAAGATTTTTTGTGAATTTGCCACTTTATCACTCGCTATATACGTATTTCAGCACAAAAAATTAACGTTCATGATATTTTAACGCAACATGCCCTGTCACTGGCGAAGGGAACGGATGCAAAGTTTGTAAAACGACCGGACCAGGTAGAGGAAAAAGATGCGACGTAGTTGAAGTAGGTAAGTGGTAGCAGAGAGATGATTCATAACTACCTATATCATTGTACATATGCGTACAATGGCTGACGGATTTGAAGTAGCAGTACAGTAGTGAAGAAACAGCGAAATGCGATGGAACAGAGAATGAATAATATCCCCGACGTCGATCTATGCAAAATTGAGTGACAGCACGGTCCCTCAACACAGCAAGTTATATGAAGAGTAATAGTGCGACATCGTTATTGTCCATCGACTGTTCAGACTATAATTATTATTCATTTCTAGATCACTTGCAGTGGCTATGACGGAAAACTTTCTGTGATTAATACGAACTTAGTTTATCAGTGGCTATGACGGAAAACTTTCTGTGATTAATACGAACTTAGTTTATCAATCTCGCATAAGCCTTAAAAGCAAGAACCTATCAATATCCGGCTCTGAGCATCTTCCCCTGAAATCAATGGCTTACCTAAGTGCTTGTCCTGACAAATTCGTGCATGCCCCATTGGCGAACTCTATGGCGGTGCCAGAATTTTCTGTTGGAATCATGCTTCGGACATCGTTTTTTCTAGTAACGAGCATAGTGTTATGTCACTTTCCTGTGTTATGTAAATGATTCCAATGTTAAAGATATGCGAGTTCCAGATTCCTTCATAAAAAAGAACTTACAGGAGCAACACAAAGATTTCACGTACGAATTTTTTATCGACCACTTCCCGAACTGCACTGAGACCTTTCTGGAGAGTGAACCTTTCGATGGAGGATCAGGTGGTGAACTGAAATGGCGATTAAGGGTTTACCCACGCTGTAGGTTTCAATTTTCTCTGATTTCTCGGAACGCACTAAAAAAAGTTTTCGGAAATTAATATTCCATATCCAGCATCAGGTCCCAAGTTTGCAGTGAAACGCATTTCTTCACCCTTTCCGTTGCATTCATTTTACATATGTTGAGCGGAGGTTTTCGTTATGCGTTGCATCTATACTCTTCGTTCAGCGTGTTATTCCCGCTTCGCCTTTCATCTCTTCTTTTTTGCTTAGCCGCTATTGGCACTAAAATTATTCAAATATAGTAAATTGTTTTAGCTCGCGAAAGTGCAGATGTTAGTTTCTGCTAATGTTGCTTACTTTGAGATGAAAATATGCTCTCTTGAATATCCTTACACGTTTCGAATTTTAATCATTCTATTTTCCTCTGATTCATTTATTTTCTATGCGGTAGAGGGAAATTGCTCAATATGAATGACAGATGTTTTGCGTTGCTCTTCTATTCACCGCTGACCTCAGTAAAATTCTTCTCATTTTGTAGGCGTTGGAAGTATAGAATTCAATAGTCGTTTATTCACTGATGCAACATTACGTACCAGTAGTCTTAGTTATAATATCAATAATAGTGAAGAAACGAGTCGTCACTACGATTGATGAAGGTAACTGACGTAGTCTTACAACTGCAAATGAAGCTAATCGATGTAGTTACGTAATGCAAATGACAATAAAAAGTATTTTGAAAATGTTACCTGATTGAAAGGTTACATATAGCATACAGTAAGGATAATTTTCAGTGCTTTGTGATGACCTCAATGAATATGTGGGCATTTTTCTACGTCTTGACGAAAATCATCACAAGAATATTCTTGCTTCGTTCAGCTTCTCTTGGATCAATGATGATCATGATGTGATAGAGTTTCTCCGTGAGTTTTTAAAGGGTTCTCAAAAAAAAAACGCCTTCCGGCAGATTATATATAGAAAAATCATATTGCTCACTTGAACCCTCATTGTTTTTTTTTTCGATGTTTATCTTTCCCAATTTTTGTTTGATCACCCAAAGTTGCCACCAACACAACAGGTCGTTTTTTGCAGATATTGCTGTAGGTGTTATATCCTTCGATATGGATGGTTGAGACCAGTGTAGTATTATTTATTAGGTGGAAATGGGATCAGGTTCTTTATTTAACGCAATATTTTTCCTTATGACTGCGGTCTTAGAATATTTCTGTTGCAGCAGATTGCTCTTAAGAAATCTCTCTGATGAATATGAATATATATTGGAGTTGTTTGCTTGAAAATCACTAGGAGGTAAAGAGTAAAAGTTGATTATCATAATGCATGATCATTTAGAAACGCCTCATGCATATCTCTTCTACAAAGGCAAAGATTTGGGTTACGAGAAATTTGTGAAACGCGACGATGTGATTGCAACTATGTTGCAGTTTAGAGAACTTGACGAAGACGTCTATTATACCGAATACGACGGTTGTTTACGCATTCTTTGCGAGGTTATTATTTCCAAGACTAAGCAATAATATAATCGAAAGCATATAAAATGGCTTAATTTCTGCATAAGCAAATTTCACAATTTGTGCCGATTTGTAACTAAAAGTTTTATATCGCTTTATAGGCAGCACCACCGCATGAATTTCATTTAATAGCTAGGTTTTTTGAATTCAGCTGTTAATTGGTTCGTCTCTAGGTAAGTGGTGTTAATTCAATAGCCGGCTTTTTTTCACCCATTAACTAAAATAAGGCACCTTTTAACATAGTAATGCAGCTTAATCTCATCCTCTTTATTTTAAACATTCAACGTGATGATGAATGTTGATAGAAAGAACGTGAAATTGGGCGGCTCATTTCTCTAGCCGTGAATACTGAAACGATATTTCTATGAGAGCAGTCACAATGAATGAAATACTCTAAATAGAATGTTCTAATGGTCTCTAGTTTTCACCTTCGGAAATTTACATCATATATTACAACCGAGTCATTAATCATGGCATCTATTACATACCATTTGAAGGCGACCGTTCGTTCATTCATTCTGCTTCTGTGAAATTTTTGCATGGAAACGTAATTTCAGGTTAAGATCAAGTCGTCCTCAGATTCAACGGACTTGGGAACTGTGGGAAGATATGTGTATAAAAAGAACGACAGGCTTTTCCCATACGAAAAACTTTCACTGTATATTGTTTGAACGATGAATTCCTATTGTTTTCGATTTGAATTGCTGCTAAGCGTAAGCACGGGATTTGAACGATTCGTGATCACATGAAGTGAACCGATGATGCAATTCGATCACTTCAGAATCGAGTCTTATGGAAATCGCCGGTCGACTGTGCTTCACTGATAGAAGCCGAACATGAGTTTTCATCGACGCTACAGAAATACGGGCTTAACGAAGGAATTTGCTTACTGTTACTTCTCCGGGTTTAGTTTTCATTTTCCATGAAATATCAGGTAAACTTTCATGGTAGCTATTATTTCTCAGGCAAGGAATGATTTCTGAAGGCTTTTTTCTACCATTTCACAACAAGTTGTCGTTGAGGTGCACAACAGCGAAGTCGTCTTGGTGCGTTGAAAGCAACAATTTCCACTTTCTGCATTTCTCCATAAGGTACAGTAGTTGCTTGAACGCTCTTTATCACCAGAATAAGATTACTTTTACGAATAGCGATAGATTAACTAATTTTTTGTGTGTAATATACCCGTATGAATGATGTTTTTGTTGGATGAGCGTTGATATTGGTATAAACATTGCTACATCAGATGGTCTAAGGTTGCCTAGGATATCATATTATTGCTTTGTTAATTTTATAGGACTGCTGATCCCATTATTACTTTCTTTCTCTTTCGACTCTTTCTGTTGAGTTCACTATTTTATGTTTTAAAAAGTTATTTTATTATGAATAATGGCGCTGATGGAAAGTTGTCGCCGAAGTTGTTTTAGATGCATTAGTTAGGTTTCAGGATGACCGTGAAATGCTTCTGGAGAGCTCTTGATTTCCAGGATTGTAGGATTTCTTTTTTGTTATCGATTCTTATCTATGCGGGTTTTCGAAATGTATTTGTTCGTATATTTGCACATCATATCTGAAGGTGCTAGATAAATGTTCGCATGCTTTCATGATGTAGAAAATTTCCATAACATTATTACAAGTAAAAACGACTCCTAACAATCCGCTTTTTACCGTTCCTGCTTCTTCTCATTAAATTCTTTGTTTCCCATTGTTTCATCAGTCGTTTACTGGTTGTTATTTCGATCCATTATTTTTCCTTTGTTCACTAAATTTTTTCATTCTTCGGCTTGAAATTTGAGATTGCTCAAAGTTGAGCTGATAAAGAACATCTTTGAATATTCTATGCGATTCTCATTTCCTCTCTACATTGTTGATTTTCTTTGAAATAACCATTAAAAACGTAAGCAGTTCTGTCGTCAAACGACTTGTAAATGAGTTTTCTCTTAACGTACTCTTTAACTCGTATTTCTCAAGAGGAAATAATGAACGAGATAAGGTAAAAAGCCATTTCGAGAACGGCGCGTCTCAAAAAAATGAACTTAGTCAAGGGGGCATATTGTTGTAAATAAACGAAGGAATGGACGCTGCAGCATTTAAGCCAACGTGTTAACGCAATGTAATTAGTCAAATTTAGGCCGGAGGTCTTGAGTTTTTTGCTTATGATATGTGCATTGTTGCAATTTTTTCCCTATTTTTATTATCGGTCAATAAATAAATATTCGTCAAGAGGTGGCTTCCTAGCAATTTTTCACTGTTGTCGTATTTTTCATAAATTATGGCTGTAAAGAGGTTCGTTATCTCCTTTGGATTTTCGAGAAAATGTAAATGGAAACGAAAGTTTATATTAAATTAGGGATAGCAGTAAAAAATTTGCTATAATAATGGTTTTCTGTTTACGAATATGAATAGACGTAATAGTATTTTCAATTTTTTTCTATGAAACAGCAATAAGTTGCATTGTTTTCATCGATCCCTCTTTCCTATATCACTGAAACTGTATTCATTTGAACTTGGTGAGTGAAGATTATCGATTCCTCGAAAACCATCAAATGGTTGGTGGTTTCGTTTGGAGATGAAAAGGCTCCAAAAGCGGCCCTCATTCGTACAAGTGAACACAATTGCAGCTCAAGATTGGGTCGTTTGCATTTCACTACAAATATAGATAAATAATACGGAATGAAATATGCCAACACAACATTGAGCGTAGCTTATGCGCTTGTGAGTTGTGTCGCGTGCGCAGCCCGACAGATCATAAACGCCGACGAGCGAATGAACTTCTGCGGAGAGATCTTCGGTATGACGCTAAGGGGGCAATCCAGGATATTTGCTTGTAGTGCAACAATGACCATTTTGCTTTATCATTATTGGCTCTTGTGCCATTTCTTTGATCGACTTATATGCTTCATTTGCCTGATGGCTACATAAAGCGGTTCTCAGCCCGTCATATTCCAACCATCTCCGTCGACGGCTGCACTCTTGGAACGCCTCACATTCGTCAGTTTCTCTTTATGAGCTGTTTTGCCCCTGGCTATACGACTCCGACTATCTCCTTTTCTCCTCACTTCGCACTATGTCTCCTTTCAACGCTATCGGTGCTAGCGATTTAGCGAAAATTTCGCTGAACATATCAACCAGAAAATTTTTGCTGCTTGATAGGCTAATGTTTTTTCCTCACTGATTCTAATGAAGATAATACGATGAAATTCCGCAATTGAGAATACTCCAATTTGGATGCATTGTTATCAGTAGATGAAGGAAATTACTTTTCCACATCTTCCTCCGTGGGAATATATTAAAAAATATAAAAGTGACGATAATGTTTGGAAAGATAAGTCTTATTTAATGTAAATTGCTCTGCTGTTTGAAGCAGGAAAAAAGATAATTAATCGAGTTTCTTGGTGTTTTGAGAGCGGCCGATTTTTGACGAGGACTCTCGCAACCGATCTACAAGGTCACTGTTTCCTATGAGCAGTGTTTTGCTCTGCATGTGCGTTTCTCTCCTCTCGTCCCGTCTAGAGGTGTCATCTCCCATGAGTTTTGTACAGCTTAACATATTGATATTTGACGCGAGTAAGGGGTTTAATATATTGCGCTCTTTCGTTTGTTAGGAATAAATCATGGTACAATGCTTGAATTGAAGGTGTTCGATTCCGTCGCAGCAATTTGCGCTCACCTTTATGAACTCACCTTTGGTTCAGCTATGCTGGCAGCTGAGTAGCCAGGGGAAAAACACGACGATTTTTAGATTTTCCAGGTCCCTTGGTTAATACGCTCGTCGACCATGAGTTTTCAGGCTGGAAAGCGAATTTTAGTCCTTTCAAAGCAGCCTATGCAGTTTCAACCAGGCTGGTCACGAACCATGCAGCTTAGTTCAGTGCCTATAAAGCAATAAACTGGAAATGAACCATGAAATCGAACATTAACATACAACTCAAACTAAATTCAACATCTTAAAGAAAATCTAGAAGCTTGCAAGGTTCTCACTCTATCTCTTCTCCCCTCCCGGCTGTTCCGGCCCCTTAACTTGAATTATTTACTACTTCCCAAGCATTAAATGGTCGGTACGCGTTAAAGTCATTCTGACGTTTAAAAAGTAATTTTGTGCATTTTGCACCGAGCGAAATTTTGTCCAATGTTGATCATTTATAGAAAATTGAATTTTTATTAATGACTTCTTTGTAGTGGATGACCTAATTTAGAATGTGAACTTACTCTTTTATGCATTCTTTTCTCTCCTCGTCCATTTTAAACTGGTTTAGCCACGTGTAAGGTAAGCGTAATTCAAAAAAGCATATCATTATCAGCACTATTAGTAAGATTTTCCACTTGTTTTCTTTCTTCTCTTCTTCAATGAGAAAAGGATTGTTGTTGATTTGCATAGGAAACGTATTCGATATGTAAACAAAGTTACATCAAGGAAGATTTTTAGCATAGTGTATTTTTCATACGCAATCGCCTTTACCAGCAAATCAGCACTTCTATATATAGGCAAAAAATACAAAGAGATGGCAAATAGGCGGAAATCATCGTAGCAGTGCCATCATACGGGCCCCTAACTTCCGGAATTTTTTACACTAAACAGACGACAAAAAAAGATCGTCGATGATATCTGAATGGATCCTTTCATTTGCTAGGTAGTAATGAAACTTCTCCTCTTCGTTTTTTTACCCAAAAGTATTAGAAGTTCTCGATGAAATTAACAAGTTAACTTTACTGAGTCTCTTAATTATTAGCCAGTGGTTGATTTTAGTGTTATATATATATATATATATATATATATATATATATATATATATATATATGACGAATCGGAAAGGAATAGAAAACACAAAATGAGAAGTAAAAAATGCAAGTGAATACTCGTAAAGTGAACAGCTCTGAAATTAGTCATCTCGTAATGGCTCAGTTCATGGTCTATAATCACAACCAAGTTGATAGCAGGAAGTCGTACTCGTTTACCCTTAATTCCTCATAACCTTTCATAATTTCTATGTGCTGCATCTGCTTTCGTTTAGTTTGAATGCGATCATAACACTGTTTTCTTCGGTCTCATTCTATTTCGTTTCATTTTTTTATCAGCTAATCGAATGAATATCTCAGTGAAAGTAATAACACGTCATGATATTTGATCTCGATATTTTTTATCCATCTTAGTGAAAGCATTCAGTGATTAATGACCTTGATGCCTTATAGAGAAAGCGGAGAAGAAGCAGCGAGCCGTCAAGTCACTTTTTTTTGTTTATTCATGAAAGTGAAAAATCATCCGTCATATTGCTGAGATGAAATCCGATGTAAGCATCGGCTGTTAGGCACTTCCGGTGCCCCATATCCAGCTATGCAAGAAACCTGCCGAAGTTTTTGTGAAACCTTCGTTTGCGAAACCAAAAAATATTAGGTGCACATTTAACGAAATATTTATGCAATACGTAAGGAGTGGACATTCAGGTGATCGAATACCAGATAAACGCGCAAATATATATTTTCGTTTTCTCTAAACAAAAATGAAGCTTATCATTAACATGCGAGAAACTTTGCAGTATCATAAGCATTGTAATCCCATTTCACCATTTTCACCTATTATTTTTACTATTATATATAATGTAACTGCGAAATTTTAACGTTAACGATTGGTGAATGTACACTTTTTACATCAACGCAATGCCTTCTCTTTGTAAAGAGGAAATAATTGCTTTGAATGATATATTGTGTGTTTTTTTGTTGCGTTCGCCTTGCTTCTTGCTTCCAGCCATGAAATAAAATCGCTCTTCAACACTGATTCGGAGGATTTTTTTCTTTGCATAATGAAAAACGATATACTTCAATTTTCTCTGAAATGTTCTCCATTTGAATGGTAAATTTCTGGTGATAATCGAAGAATTTTGCAACGTTTCAAAACGATGCCACTATTTCCTTTCGAATATATTTTTATTGACAAGTTTGGGACAAAGTGGAAATAGACAAATTAAGATAAAATGAAATAAAAGTAATTTGAGCTTATTACTGAACTGTCTATATTTTGTATGGGGATGATTGAAACAGTATCGGCATTTAATGCAAATCCTTGCGAAATTGAATCTATTCGCTGTTGTTGTACCTTGCGATAGCTTTAATTCACCCATTTTCCGAAGTACGTGGAGTTGATACAATTCGAGAATGGTTTACAATTAACACTTAAAAAATCATCCGAAATTTAAACGTTCATATAGTTCTACGATAGGAAATAACATCTTCTACTGCTTCAAATTCTGTGGTTTCCAGCCATAGAGAATTCATAGAAAAAGAAGATCTTTTCGGATTTTTTACCAAATTTTTTACTTCTATCCAGTTGTTTTTCTTGTCTCTTCCCTCCGCCACGATATCGCTCTGTTAGAGAGCTCATATCTGGATGATTAACCAAAAAGTATATTTTTTTATGCGTTCGATGTTCAAGTGGAGGTTAGATATTATAAGTTGAAGTAATTGATAGTGTAACTGCATTGATTTAACTGTTCGAATAGCATCGAAATCATGTTGCACTTGTTCGATTCCAGTGGCAAATTCGGCAGGCATGAACTTAGAAGCTTGATTAGATTCTCGGCTTATCAGTACCACTGTAATTTGCACTCGATTAGCGAATATTTATATTTTAACCGATGATTTCAATTACCTTTGCCAACTGTTCATTAGCTCTATTGTTCCTCTTTTCCCTTATTAGTTCATTAATTTTTGTTTATTATTACTGAAAGCTGATATTTTGCCTCTCTTTATGCAAACGTAAGTTCGAGGTGATTTGGCATATTAACTTCTGCATATTCCGTTTTCCTAAATGAAATATTACGGAACAAAATAGCAGTGAATAAAGAAACGCCATTTGAAAGATGAAGCGTTCGTGTTGTGGATGAGTAGTTTTGAAAAACTGGGTTGCTAATGTGTTTAGCATTCATGACTGTTGTTGTTGGAAACGGCGATGCCATTGTGTCAAATTCTTCAGTATAACATTGTACATCCTCTCTTTCCTTTGCAAAAATGGTGTTATGTTTTACTTCCGCCACATTTTTCGGATAGCTGCTGCATTCCGATATATTTCCGAAGCCTTAGTGTGATTAAATCAAATTTCTTATTAAGTACGCATCATTCCATAAAAAGAAACACTTATTTTTCAGCAGTAATTTCTCATGAAGATGGTTTTTTCATTCGAATGGACAGTAGAAGAAGTGTATCTTAAACTGGTTTTGTGCTAAAAATAATTTCCTCCACTTCACCGTCACAATTTCACTGATCATGATGGAACTAATAATTTCGGCTACCGGTCGTTACTATGAATGTAATGTTTTAAATTCGATGATATTATCGTCGTTCTTTAATTTCTAAGCAAGGACATGTTAGGGAGACAATGTGCACAAATGGGCATAAATAAAAATTGAGTTATTAACGAGCAGCTGTGAGGTCGCTTACAAAAAACACCACGTTAATATAATAATCCCCAAATCTAACCCCATCACTAAATCGCTCCATTTGTGGCGTCGTAATCATGTGACATAAATTTTTGATGCTTAAGCAGTCAGTCATAATTGATCCTATAATTCATCAACGCACATTGAACGTTCAAGTGTACTTGTACTTTCATTTTATGCGATCTTTGCGCGTTCAGCAATATGTTGTTTTGGTAATGCCACTTAATGAATTTTTCCTCTGCGGTCACAGAAATTTTGAATAGTTTCATTTGCAGAGTTAAAGGACCAGGACATTGTATCTAAGGACGAAAATTTAAGGTGCATAACAACGTCTAACTTATTCACAATATGGACTGCTATCAAAAGAAATAAAGGCAGAACTTTTGTGCAGGCAGCAATACAGGATAAGTTGCAACCTCTACTTGAAAAAATCTTAAAAATACGAACTCCGGACTTCTAAAATCTCTGGATACCAATGCTCGACAGCTTAAGAATCTTCAAGCAGCAGAAGTTAGAGTTTTCTAATGCTTCACTATTGCCGTTTATGGGAGGAAAAAATGGAGATGATGTAGCTTCGTGCCACAAGAAGATATGTCGAAGCGAATCTGCTGTAATCTATGAGTTGTGTATTTCATGTCTGTTTTCCACCGCTCTATGCACAGATTTCATGGCAGTATTTGCAAAATACATTTGTATGTAAAGTTTATTAACCGTAATCTTATCTAAGTGACTTTTATGACGAAAAATACCAGGAAGTCGTATAATGAGCATGTGCAATTTGTAATAAAGGGTTACGCAGCAACTGACTGGGTCTTGATTCGTTGGATTACTCAGAACATTGGCTGCAGTGAAGCGGATTACGTGTTTAGAGATGAAAAACTCGAAGCACGCATCATTCCTTACGCGCAAGGGCCGAAGTAGTTTCGGATCAGCCAGTAGTTGCGTTTCATAAAAAAAATTAAAACATTTTTTCTCCTTCCTTTAGGGCCTTTTGCCATCATTCGAGCCAACAAATTTGCCTCCCGTTGTTAATCAACGTCACACTTGGGATTTCCCAGTCATCGATGATTTTTTGCAGTAAACTGAAAGTATGCATCACTGCAATTCGTCTGTAACAGGTGCTGTGTTATGGCGCCGAAACATTCCCCTTCCTCATCTACGTATGTTTACTTGAAAATCCGCTTAAAGATGCATTCATAGCAATGAAATAGAATAAAGAAGAAATGGCCACCTATTGCTGTCCCCGTTTTATCTTGATTGCTCCTTTGGCTCTAATTACACTTTCCTTATCCATTGTGGTGATTAATGGGAACAAGCGTAAGCGTTTTTAAGCAAGTTTATGAGTATATTTCAAATGGTTCAAGCAATAAAGTTCATATAATTTCATTTATTAGAAAACACAATGAAATGACATATCATATATGTCATATCTTGTAGTGATCAGGCGTTAGGTTGTTTCGTATTGCCATTTAAATAGATAGTCGCACAAATCGAGCAGATAACTCGTCACATTTGAAAGTCTCCTCTCTTTCGCTAATTTTAGGAGATGGCTCATGTTAATCAGGTGTACATCTTATATTCTAGAACCAGTTTTCGAGTAGGTATGATAGAGTTGCACTCTAAGGAGTCATTGGTCACCAAAAATAAGGAAGGATCGCGTAAGCAATCGATGGTATCATTTTAGATAGCATCCGATTTATCACCGTGCCGTAAAGCGTAGCATGAAAGCTTGGCTGCTAAATAATTCAATTTCGCATGCATTAAAATTCGGATTTCAACCACCTTTCTCTCCCCTTCTCGACCCCTCTACCTCTCTAATTCATTTGGTGAAGTTCGATGCTCGCTGCGTTTCGGTTTTGTCCCTTTTGTTGGTGAAATTCCAGAGTCGGTTTAAATAAACAACGGAAGACACTCCCAGTGTTCATTATTTATGATCCTGTTGAAAAGAATACAATTTCCCAATGTTTCGAGTCATGACTTCAGGAAGCATTATTCTATCCTAATCCTAAACGAATGAATTTTGTTACGAATATGTTTTATTGAAACTGGCGTTAGTTTTCGCCTCGTATTTTCAGAAGGGGGAAATTTTTTCACTCCAACTTATCCTACCAAGTGGAGTTCATTCAAAGTGATCTTTCTACTGAAACCGTAGCTTCAATTTAACATACAAATCACACGAAAACTTTAATTGAGATTTTCCGAGATTCTAAGATTTTTGTTCTGAGGTTCTGAGATTTTTAGTCTTCTTTGATTCTTAAGGATGGGACTTTGAGATTCTGTTGAGTAGTGTTGTTGTGGGATGCTTAACTTTTGTTTTAATTGATTGATAAAGTTATACAAAAATACAGATTCATATTGTACGGCTTTGTGGACAAAAGTTCGTTTCAAGAGATGTCCTCAGCGCGGGTTATTTTAGAGTATTCCTTTTCTCCCTGCCAAGCAGTGTTCTTTTACCCGTACGATTACGTTGATTTCGCTATAAAAATGCCACCTCGTCAATATAAACGAATCGAAAATTTCACGTGTTTGTGATGCATTTTTTTTCTTGCATTAGAGAGCACATTATGATGCTGCGGCATTCTGGTAGTTTCTGTTTGTATACGCTCATGGATATATTCCGTATTGCATAACGCAATTCACGTTAGCGGATTTTAGTTACTGATATACTAAAAATGCCATGCTACGTACAACATTCTATTGGAAATATTCATGTGTACTTTTTAGATATATGGTCTGTTTGGTACCACAAAGATTGTACTACTTACATAGAACTCATCATTATACCACATATAGCTTGCATTTTTGGAATAGTCTATGAATGGAAAAAGAATAACATTTTTGACGAGGCGTCCTATATGCTAAAGTTGCTTTGCAAAAGATATGCTTAAGAATCGAAATCACATCGATCGATGGAGATGTAAGATACGCTGGTCGCATTCGCACATTTATTTCGCTGTGATTCAGCCGGAACGATGCTCATTTGCTAACATCGTAGCTGGTGAATCAGAAAAAAATTCCAGCTAAATATTGAGTTGTCCTACTTGATTATGGTAACTTAATTCTTCAACGATTTATTGCAATAGATTTATTTCTCGCTCATTCGCATCGCTGAGCTGTCCACCTGCACACATTCGACCTCATTTTCTTCTTCCTTAATCCACATCAAAAAGAGCCCGCAACGCACATGTTAGATCCTTCTTGTCATAGATAATTGATTATCATGTTATGACAGTACTTAATTTGTGGTTGCGAAACTCATAAAATAATTTTTTGATATCTACACCACTGAATCGAATCTTGGATGCTTTAGCTGCTAGCGCTTTCTAATGCGATCAAGTTGATATGTTTTCTTTGATGTTTCAGTCTAATTTTCTGAATGAATGCAACCAACTACGATGAGAGTATCATGAACACTTTGAAAACATTTCTATAAAGTAGCTTCAGTAATTAAGTAGTATTATACATGTAGTTCAGTGAGCTGCTTGAAGTGATTTTAACAAATGGCATCGAGGCATTTTTATGAGAATATTACATGAGTAAATCAATCAAAAAAACCACTAAAGGATTTTTCTAGTCATTCATTGTATGCGCTTCTGCTGTACTCCTGAGAAAGCATGCTCGTAAAGCTTCGATTGGATTGCAATTAAGGATCCACGGGCATATAATTACAAACGCAGCATCCTATTTTTGCATGTGATCTGGCCTTAGTTAATGAAGAAAAGTCACGCTATGTGCTTTAAGCAATGACCATTTTTTCCACCACGTTTATGGTACCATACATGCTGCTGCATTCTACATCATAGGTTAAAATCGAACGCCTTAAATTTTTATCTTTTAAGAGAGAAGAAAAATAATGCGAACTTTTTTTTGGAATAAAAGTATGGCCTAGAATAATCAAAATTCTAAAAGAGATATATCAGATATTATAGTTGAGCTTGAGGATCAGGAACGGTTTTCAATTCGCTTTTCTGGACTCTTGTTTTGTTTATGACCTAGCACTACGTTGCTCTATTTTATTTTGGCGTACATTGAGTGCAACAACGCCATTTATGTGCAGAAAACCGGATTAAAAAAAAACGACTAAACATTGTAATTGAACCTTCAGTCGCCTTATCTATAGGCTGCATGAATGCGTTAATCACGTCAAGGTGCCATTTCTTGTTCATCGTCCATCGTACAGAAACGGGAATCATTGGTGGTAGGAACGGTTAGTGATTTTTGGATACAACCGTAGGCGAATGACGTAAACAGTTAACCATCACGCTCTTTGATGTTTGATCGTTTGATGATGGTGTTCATCTAGTGTTGTAATATATACGCGCTTTGCATCGAAATTTTTCAAATGCACCCACGCCGTTCCAAGCACGAATTGCTGTAAGTTTACATCGACGTAAACGTGCCATTGCAGTTGGTTGCACATCGGCAAGCGCTAAATACACGCGTTCGTTGCTGTCGATCCTGGAAGTACTCATACTCACTTAATGCTTATTTGTTTATCGAGATGTTTTTGTGAAATTGTGTTCCGTTCTCAATTCCACTGTTGATTCTATTTGTTAGCATTTCTGAAATTAATTCTATTGTATGGAAGAAGATTGTCGCTAATGTTCATGTCACAGTTACTCATTCAGGATCGTTTCTCTCGCATAAGTAACTGAGTAAGCTAAAGTTGAAAAGCAGGTATTTGATATTCGCAATCAATGTCACTATGAGATACTATACAATTCCACCACTCCATTCGCACATTCTTCTCAATTAACAAGGATATATGGGGTAAAATATTATTCCTTATTGCAGTAGAATTAAATTTAACGGCCTAAAAATAATGCCGCTTGCATTTATTATGAAGTGAGCTTACTGCTGTATATTTCAGTGTGGAAATTAAGCGCAAGTATTTTTTTCTGCTATCATGATGATTACGTGATTAAAGGATGCGATCATGAACAACTTGTGAAAGTAACGCACACCTTTGTTGCGTGACTCCGATTCGAGAAGTTGGCTCCCTTCCCCTAGCGGTAACTAGGCTCGCCTTATCATGTATGATTTTTATTGTTGTGTGGAGGTATAAATTAGGCCACTTCTACTTCCATTGGAGCATACTGCTGACAGTTTGAAGGAGTTGAAATGCAGCACGACGTGAATGCAATTTGGTAAAGATTGCTGTTTTCATCGCTTGCGAAATGCTGAGTAAGAGACGGAGTCTTGTGCATTGGGTAGAGATGATACAAGTTGTTGATCTCGTAATGTATTACGTTTACTCAGTGTTCGGTGCTTTATGCAGTTTAACTTAGGCTCAGTAGCTCACCAGGCCGATTTCTGCTAATAAAACTGAACGCTTAATCTATGTCATACTTGTGTCGTGCTGTGTCACGCTTAATCTGTGTCATATTCCTTGAGGGTAACAACAGCGACACATTGCTTTTGATATTGATTGGCCTGCTACACGCTCTCATTTCCTAACAACAGTGGTTATCTTTTAATGTGATAGGGGCAGAGAAAAAGATGAAAGGAAGAATTTCAGATGTAAGTGTTCTTTATTTGCAATTTTCGATACAATAAATTTTACGCCGTATTCCTCCTGGATGCCAGTGAAACGATGTGCGCGTCGTCATATATAATGCATGAGTTGACATGCGATTTCGAAGCTGGTGCTAAGAGCCAATTACCAGCCTCTTTGCACACTACGTGCTTTTTCCATCCCATCTTGCTTGCTGTCAAAAAGAACATCCCTCCGAAAACATTAACGAAGAGCATCAATACATGTACACATAAGCGTAATGCGCTTAACATTGTAAATGAACATTTCATTGATGACAGCTACGCAGTGTGCGTCAGCGTCAACTCTAACACTGGTTTGAAGCGAACAGAGGTACTGCAGTAACAAAGGCGTTATAAGAAAAAGCTTGCAACATATATTGCTAAAAGCTGCAACCTAGAAAAGCAAGTTGCAGAAAACGTTCTTCGCAGTGGAGCTACCTGAATGAAATAGATATTTTTTTCTAGGCAACTCTTAATATGGATAAACTATTGTTAGAATGTCGCAACTTACAATCAGGCTGAAGAATATTAGGTTGTAGTGACCACATTATCACCTGTAGTATCCGATAGAAATTTTCGTCGAGCACGTTACCGACATGAATTTTCCTCTGCCATTCTGTTGCATTAATAAATATTCCTACTCAAAAATTATTTCTCCAAATTTCATATTCATTGAACAATAAAAGTATCCGCTTTCATTTTAAATGACTCGTCTGCGTTCTCGAAAGAGTTCATCAATTAACTCCATTAAAGAAAGTGGTTCACTTGATACCCTCAAAGTCGTTTATAGACGAAATTATGACCAATAATTTTAGCAGCATGAATTTGAAGAGAACTTCAAAAGTTTGCCTCTGAAATAATTGCCCATAATTATCTCTGCAAACTGCTGGCTGCAGTGCGCAACTCCATATTACCAAAAGTCGCACTAATCATCAAAAGTAGTAGGTTAGTCTTTTTTTGTTAAGAAATGAACGCATCAACGATGCGAATGTTTGCAGGTTACATTTTCCAAACTATTCCAACAACTGCAATGCCTCACCGATTCGTTCCATTCACATTTGCTTATCTTTCGGGTATGGATGAGCCAAATCAATAACGTTCTGCATATAATTAGAGCCCTAAGTTCATAATTCCAACATGCTTATTAGAGATCAGATATTAACCGTTATTACTGAAACTGTGCCTAATACTCATCAGTAATCACAGATAGTATAGAAATATGTAAAAAATCAGGTGCTTTGAAATGACGTTCAAACAGTGTTGTTAGCACATCTGACAATCTGTTTCATATGAATTCAGTATGAATTTTTCTTTTTTTTCGTAGGCACTTTTCCTCCACATCAGATGCGTTTGAGAACACCTCATCGTGACGTCATGTTCGTTTACGTGTGTTTGTATATGCGTATGTATATGTTTATCTGTTCGCCTGGCCAAAAAATCATTAACATATTGAGTCGTATATAGGTGTGTGGAACCTGGAAACCAATCGAGATATATTTTTATAAAGTAGAGGGGTTTATCGGCGCTGGGATATCACTAATATTAAGATGTTCGATCAAAGTGATAGCTCAACTGCTTCTGCGGAAAATCACGTTTGTCATAAAATTTTCGACTTCTTCATCGAATTAAACATATTTCCAATAACATGTATGTCAGATTACTTACTCTATGTGTATATATATCGAATTAGTACATATATATATAATTACTACATATATACTACATATATATACTAATAAACCATTAGTTCGTTTGAGCGAATATGCTCAGTGAGGCGATATAAATTTCCTATACTCAACAACATCGACGATCGTCAGAATTTCTGTGTGAATTTTTTTCAACCGCTTTTTCCGCAAATCTCAGAGATCTCTCTTGCATTCGTAACTTATTTTTCATGCTGCTAAAGTTATGAGGCTGTAAATTGGCTACAGCTAAAGAAAACATCTTATTCATTACATTTATAGTGATTTTTATTATTGCATGGAGAAACAATTCATTCACACAAGAGAATTGCTTCCATGAAAAATAAGTGTTAAAAAAACAGTAAAAAGTAAAAAGTAAAAAAAGTAAAAAAGTAAAAAAAACAACTATTCTGTATACATGACATTGAATATTTCAAACAAAAAAACATCGAGAAATTTAATTGCGTTATGATAACTTCATCTCAATGATCAGATATATGTTTAGTGAAAATGACGACTCTCATATTTGATGAAAAAAAAACATCAGTCGTTTATAATGTTTCAACGAAGTTTCCCGAAAGAGAGGATAATAAGTCGTGGATTACACTCGTTAGCCCTTATCTTTTCTAGCCTATGCCAATAAATGGCATTCTCCGAGCAATAGACTATCAGGAAATGCGCCATCTACGTATATTTTACCTCTACTTCATCCTGTGTGCTACGTCGTGGTAACGTCCTCATTTGAACAATAGGTCAGTGCAGCCACCTCATCATAATGGAGTTTGAACGGAGCGTGACATGGTAAATCTCACTAGGCCAATGATCGCTTTGATTAAGAAAGTTGAAGAAACTTTACACCAGTAGGATGACTGATTTAAATTTCTGTGTACTTTTGCTTCCTGTTACCAAAACTTCCTTCATAAATCTTTATGACAGAGACTGCTACGTTAGGCTGTGCATATATGTACACAGCTCCCTCACTACGACGTTAAATCGATGGTTATAGGCGACTGTAGATCTGCATGTATGAGTGCCCGTCTGCTTATCTGTTATGATAGTTTCAAATCACTCATCACTGAAAATAAACCTTCGGAATATGGCGCATATAGTGCATCTTCAAGATGTCGTTAATTTCATCGCCAGTGTACTAAATGAATTGAGAATATTTAGGCGTTGGAAAAAATCCGCGTTTTCTTTTGTAAATCAACGTGAATGCATTGTATATCGGTATAATTTTAAACGAACAAAAAGCTTTAAAGAAAATATCGCACCCTCAAGAAAAAGCTCTTTTTTGGCATACATTTTTTTTAGCTGATTGTAATTTATAAAGGCAGTAGTGTGTATTGCAGATCTTCTCAGTTATTCTCCAGAGCTGCACATTTCTATTTGTTTCTTCTTCTTTCATTTATCTTCGAAACTCTATTAATCATAACGGTTAGGTGCACCTGAATAAGTACATTCGGCGTCTGGATTATTGAAAAAAGTGCAAACGGACGGACGTTTGCGTTTCAAAGTCATTCTTTTGGAATGCATTTGGCATATAAACGACCATATTTTTCATAGCCGTTGGTATAGGGGGCTTCAGAGATCACTTATGAGAGCGCAAGTCACGAGAATGGAGGCGGCAGTACCACTGTTGCAGATGATGACCGCTTGCATCGTTCATGTAGCACCGCCTAGCGAGAGAGCGATAAATAAAAGGCGCTGTGAAACAGCTTATTGATTCATCCATGTGTATTTTGCGTTAGAATGTGAGTGTTTTCTTCTAGTTATATTGTGCTTTTTGTGAAAAGTGGTTAGAATTCATTTAGAATCATTGAAATAATATTGTTCCATTTGGAAAGGTAGCCGATCGATTTTTGTTGATGCTGAAGTGATCGTGCATAAATAAAATAACTTTAGTGCTTTATTTAGTTTACAAGACTTAACTTGCATTTCTAGACTCATTTTTGATATCATTTAATCGAAAATTACATTGTTTGCTTACTGTTTTTTGTTTTTTGTTACTTTTCGCATGCCAATCTCAATCTTGTCATTACGGAACCAAATAATCGTTCTTTAGAACGTTTCCCTAACATCGATAAAAGTTGAAAGTTATCATGAATTCAATTAACGACATTAAGTATCGGTATTTTTAAGCACTTGCTTAGCAGTATTAAAGGCCATACTGCCTGAATTCAACTTTGTCATAACCTGTCCACTTAAATAATCATTTCACTAGGGATTTGCTATGTTTTCCTGATTTGCTATGCAAAACGAACAATACCATCTCAAATTCCAACGAACACTTACACTCGGTGTCCGTCAGTGCAACTATTTCCTCTTATAACCCTTTCACTTCCCCATCCCCCGTCCCACCCGTGATGATAATACGCTTTAATGGTCCGGTTTGTTAAATATCAAAATAGAAATATCAGTCGTTTCGATATCAAAAATTTTTTTGATCGTTTTTTCTGAATAGAACGTAGCCGCGTAATAATCAGTTCGATCAAAGAACTCTACGTGTAGATAGGAAGTAATCCATCTCGAGCATCAGCATGCAATCAAAGCTTGCCGATTTTTGGGTTTCTTTTTCCGCACAATCTATAAGACCCAGTTCTTACTGTCCACAGCACAACTTTTAAGTTACTATATAGTTGCTGTTTAGCCGTTATTTATTTTACAAACGGTGACAGCAAATTTCCACGAAAATATTTCGCAGTCACAGACTTAGTGAGTTATCATATATCCCATTAACTCATGATCGAGTTTTTATTTGCCACTTTTGGTTTCTGTTTCCGGAACTGATATTTTTTTGTTTGTACTCTAATGACTTTTAGCAACGGTTAATGAATCTGGCCTAAACTTGTTCTTAGTTCATTGGTAACCAGGCATCACTCACCACCATCCAGAAGCATGACCTGAAGGAAGTTAAGATGTATGAGCGGACTCGAGGGCAAAATTTTCAACCTCGAACCTTGGCGTAACCTGCAATTAGCTCAACAGAATAGAGTCTTTGCTATCCCATTTGCGCATTGCTTACTCTACGTGTAATTTTCATTATATTTTGCTGCATATTTTTTTCCATATATATTCTGTTTTTCCTTAGTTTTAGCTATGCATCACGTTTTCATAATTTGCGGTAGAAATTTTATTCGCGTTAAGACAAGTATTTCAAGCACCTAGTAAATTATAGGTCGACTTGGGTCATTTTTGCGCTTCCCATCGTTGTCACGCTTCAAACGCTGCCATTAAAACTATATACGGAGAAACAGCTTTCCCTTTCCTAGTCAAATATAAGCTTCGCCGATATGTGCTTAGTATTATTCTTACCATTCGTTCGAATATACTTTTGGCGATATCCTAAGGTTTCTTTCAGCATCAAGTAATTTCAATATTTTCATTGCAGATGCCCTCGTTGAAACAATTCGTTGGACGAAGATTTCATCAACTTCAACGAAAATTCATAAACGAGTCGAACTTTCTCTCATCAAGATGCAAGAAAAAGCTCTTTTTCGGGAAAGAAGAAATTCAATTACCGGAAGCAGTGTGGTGATGCATTTTTCCGTTTCTTTTTTTCATAAAATGATTATTCCGCCTTTACTATATTCCCACATGGTCTATTTTCTCTTCACACGCAGATTTTGCGTGGCCGCATACTTTGTATTAATCTGTCAGATATTCATGTGAAGGAAAATATACTCTACGCTTTATTGATGGTTCTCAGACGACGAAACATTATTTTGCATAGTGGAATTAGTCATTTGCGTAGAGAAAGCTTTCAACTCATTGTCTTCCACATGAAGTCCTTTTCCTTTAGTGTAGGAAAACGAATCTGTCAACGTTAACGAAATTTGCGGTTCTTCACCTTTAGTCTATCTTATAAGCCAAGTATATAGGCCGTTAGCAAAAAGTGCAAATAGTCGAACTGCTTTAACCTATAGTAACGTACGATTGTTGATAACCACTTTCGTTCTCATCTACGCGCATTAAGCGGCCATATTATCTTTCCTAACTTCGGCTGACGGAAACTTTTGTTCCACCTAGCACAGACTCATCGAATATTAGAACTTTGCCTTAAAATTCAGGCAAATCTTAAAAAAATGAAAGCGTTTTAGCTCCAATAAACGTTTTTCCTTCATGCTATCTCATCATTTGATGAAGACGGCGGTGGCTGAATATATCAGCAACGCCCTTTTTCTCTTCTTTAGAGTATAACGTCATTTTAAACCAAGTGAATTGGGCACATACGCTGATAGTCCCGAAGATTCGTTTTTTGTGGACAACTGGCTAACGGTACTGTCTTTATAAGAAATTTACGTAGTTATATGTAGAAAATGTCAATGGAAAAAATTACGTAACGAAAACGTGAGGTGCATGGAACGAAAAGCTCGAGAAATATCCAGTTTCTGCTGAATATAATTTCATGAAAATGTATTATCGATTTGCTATCAGACACCTTTTTCTTTGAAAGTCGCAGTGAACGATGCAATATGAAATATAGGAATTTCTACTCATTCAACTGTGTAAAATCTCTTTAATGCCTCATCTTGCAGTAGAAAAATGACACATTTAGAATAAGCATCGCAGTTATAATGCAAACAATATTCTCCTTAAGTGTAAATGAAGTAATTCTTTTGGGGGAGTAAACAAATGAAGTTTTCAGGAAATCACAAACGCGCCGCCTTCTTTGAGAGTTATTTTAATGAAAATAGTTATTGCGAATTTTCCTCTTCAGTTTTTTGCCTCATTCCTTACAAATTAACGTTCCGTTTAGTTGAAAAATTGCTCGTTTTTGTTGTCTCCTATCATTAACCGATACACCAGAGGTCCCTAAATTCATTATCTCTTAGAGGTTAGCGGAAAATTAGAAATTTCCTGAGAATTCAGCGGAACAACTCGAGGATTTTATTTTGAAAAACAGGTATTCAATCAAATATACGATTTTCGATTAATATTCCTAGATTCAAAAGAGCAACAAATATGAAAACTATAGGCTCATTATTTAGGTCGAAAGTATTCGATTTTTGCACACCATTCGATTTAATGAAATGGAAGCGAGTATGTAAACAATGGAACGAGCTAATCAATCATCGTTTCGAGGGTATTCTGTATTTGGACGTGCATCGATTGGATACACATATATTACTGGACGAATTAAATGGAACGCATGGTGAATGTTGTGCTTTTGATTTTTATTGTATCTGTCCACTGTTGTATTTCTGCCATTAAAATTCTAAAATTTCAAAATATTTTGTCCTAAGCGGTTTCAACGGCCCTAATATGAAAATTTTGATATTGAGTGATTTTGATTTGCGATCGTCAATTCACCTGTAAACTTCTCGAAAGCATTCTAATTCTCGGAAAAACACTGAAGATTCTAAGGCTCTCAGGATTTCTGAGAATCAAAATTCCAAGAATTGGAATAGTTTCGGGAAGCCTTCAAATCCGTCTCCAAATCCATCAGTGACCTAGATGTCATAAGAAATTTTTCGCGACAAACTTCGCGTTTGCCTTTTGAGCCAAATTTGCTAAAAACGATGTCTAAAACCTCAGAAACATCTGCACTTATCAATGGATTTCTCAGAAATGCGAACAAATATCACAATCACAAGTTTTGAAAATTTCTTTCGCTATCGTTCAATTGAAAATGATTCTCAATACGATTATTCTTGTTTTCTACATCAATAATTCAATCATGATATTGTCGGTTATGATCATTTCATCTTTTATGAAATTTTTCACCTATTTTTTACCTATTACCTATTAAAGGTGTTACTTAATAAAGTAGTAATTTTTATCATATTTCGCTTTGTAATTCTATTTTCGTGGAATTTTAAATATAGTACATAAACCAGGTAATCTACATTACAGGTGAATTATATGAACACCCAAGTGCACAAATCCTATTTCACTTAAATGCACACTGTGTTACGATAATCGTTAATGACAGATGGACGTCAAGAGATGTTCAGAAAATATTTGATGCAATTCGGATGTTTGGACGAACAGCACACACCATTACGGTGAGTAGCTTCACCAAGGTTCCTTATAATATTTTTGTTATTCACTTTTCTTTTTTCTCATTTATTTGCATGCATATTTGTCGTTGGTACATATTTGTCATTTTATTTCAATGAACACTCATTACGTTGTATGATTTACCATATTATTACATTTCTATATATTCCTTCCGTCCGCTATAGTATAGAGACCGAAAATTGTTCATATATTTAGTCTTTTTTTTTTATTTCTTTAGTCTTAGTCATATGGTAAGTGCGCCTATTTCTAGGTATCATCTTGCGTCTGGAAGTTCATGTGTTGCATGTCTATCGATTGGTTTTTTTGATCTTGATCAAGATTCTAATAAATGAGTCATATATAGAAAGTTCATAGGCTTGCTGGATAAGTTAAAGCACAGACGCCTTAATTTGCATATTTATTAGTTGCGGAACGAAGAAGAACGCAAATGCGCATGTTGTGCTCACCTTCGTGATATGATTTTTTACTTCTTAAATGAAAAACGTGATAACGCGAGAATAACAACGATATGTTTGTGGAATTTTGAAGGAATGAGGGTGGACAAACCTAAATTTTGGAAATGAGAAACACCGAATAAGCGGTTAAGTGGATTGTATTTTCAGGTAGACGCGAGTATCTTAGAGTTGATTCTAGCCGGTCTCTCCAGTATGGATCTCGGGCGATGGCACGCTTTTCAGTGTTATCTACGAACACTTAACGGTAGTGTACAGGAGGATAGCGTTCATGTACATTGCGTCACTTGTAACAGTGATAGTATTCTATGGCCGAATCTGAAAGAGGTATAAAACACCACGTTCTTCTTTATTCCGTTGTATCCGGAAAAGCGGAAAAGAAATGAATCGTTTTCGATACTATACGAATAGTCTAAGAAGTTAACAGTAGGTCTGTTCTAACAGATTTTTTCGATAGTCTAAGTGAAGCGTTCTGCAATGATGATTTTTTTTGCAGTTATCTGTCCGCGTCTCATTAAACGAGTTTCCTTGCCTCTCACGACTAAAGGACTACAATGTGAATCCTGAGGCGATCATGGATGTTGAAAATTTATGTTTATTTCGGCTATGTTTACCGGTTTTGGAGAATGAATTTTCAAGTGACGGAAGTCCGGTTTGTAGACGACGATATAATCGCCACGTGCGACAGTTTAGGCAATGGATTGCTGTTGAAACATTACAAGAACGCTACTGTCAGCAATATTTTTGAGGTTATTTCTTATGCTGTATTGCTGTGGTCGATCTGACGTTGCCCTTATCATAATTCTGACATGATGGGGAGCGCGAAGACTTAAAATTTAATGGTTTTATTGCCAACCGGCTACTCCATTAAGAATTAATTGCTATCCATTTACCATCAACAAGTCACCTTCAACTTGGCAATTGATTCATGGTATTGTTTCGCTTTCCTGCGAAGGTTTATTGATGCTTTTACAGTTCTAGAATCTCAGTAATTCCTGTATACAATTTACCAACTTTATCAATTCGACTGAAAAAGCTGTAAATAATTTTATCATCACACAGTCTGTTGTTCATCTCTTTAATCGTTTGGAACGCTTTTTCCTTTTGTATTACATCTCTGATGAATTTGTTGTGACTAAATAATTCTGTTTCCTAATGTTTGTTTTATAAGTTCATATTTCCTATCCTAAGAAGTCGAAGTTCTTTCTAACTTTAAATAATGAAGCTTCTTGTGGATAATATCAGTTAGAATCAAAAAAAAAAAATACTTTTTTTTTCAAGTACACTCTTTTAATTGTCTATATAACTAATAGAGTTGTGCATTTATTCCTCTTTCTTTAGCCACCTATAAAAAATCATGTATTAAACTAATAGGTGACTTCTCATCCTCAGCACCTGGAACAACCAGCACTATTCACCTCCTGAGGTTGACAACTTCTTATGGACTTTTCAAGCGCGGACTGCAGGTTTCGTAATCACCAAAATTACTTTTAGTCATCACCTACAGGCAGCCGTTTTTCCTTGAAAATGTTATTCGTTCCAAATAAAAATTTGTACTCAGTTGGGTTCAGCTCCTTTTTTACGGCAAACGAATTCTCGGAAAGAAAGACTGACGCTGCACACGATAGCTACTTATGAATTCAATTCTCAAATATATAAGGAAATTTAATTTTATTGCTTAAGATACATAAAAAGCTTATAGATAAGTGATTATAGGTGGGGTGAACTTATCTAAAAATTTTTATTCATGTTTTTTATGCGAATTTTTTGCCTTTACTTTGACTCCGATCTGAAATATTTCGTCATGTTTCATGCGGCTGTTTTGCATCATGTTTTTTCTCCATACTTCTCATATAAGGATCCATAATATCCGCTCCACTGAAGTATTCATGCTTCCGATATAGTCTTTGTTCTTCATAGTGTTAAGTATTTTCACCCTATGTGAAATGTTTCCAAGTATTTTTCTTGCTGGACTAGGAAAAAAGGTTATCTGTAAATTAGGAAGTTTGTAATTTAATTATTTAATTTCAGATAATGTTCATTTTTATTTGTATACGGGTATTTTTTACTTCTTACCACTGTTTTATCGTAGCGTCTTCGATAGTTCTTACTGAATTTTTTTATGGTCGCCTCATTTGCATTGCACGAACATCGCGTATATATATATATATAAAATTTCAATAAGTTAACATTAAAAAAGCTCGTTATTGAAATAAATATGCAATTAACCACACTACTATAATGTGTTCGAATGCATTTCCGCTAACCAAGAATAAGCTCATAATCATTCATCGTTCCATATTGATTATTGCAAACTCCGTTGTAAGTGTGCTTCGGCCAGACTGCTTGGCCTCGTCCAATGAACCATATGATTCATTAATGTCAGGAGGATGTGGGTGATGAAGTGAACCCATACGCTACTTATGAGGGAAACAATGATGAAGCGACTATCCTAGCGAAATTTTGTCCTTTCTTTTGCAGATTCATCGCTCGAATCTCTTTCAATGACTGCAATTACTTAAGTGGTGTTTTCATGCATAAACGTATGGTGACCAAGTGCAGGATGTTGAACAAACCTTGCTGTTATGTTCATCTCATCGGACAAAATTATATGTGTGGATTCCGTGATGTTTAAGTGGTGCTTGAAGAAGCAATAGGAATAAGTCGAAACGAAAGGAACCACCATTTGTAGCAGAAGAAAACTTAATGGTTAATAAGCCTAAAAGACGATGTACCGAACGGTGGTGATAATAGAGGTTAACCATAATTCACATGCCAGAAATCTGCTACGAGTTGCACATGAGGTTTGGACCTTTTAATGAAGGATGAGAGAAATACGCAGCATTTACCTTGCAGATTAAATTTGTAACTTTCAGTAGTTTTATGTTTTAACGAACATCCTCACTTAGGGGGTTGTTGAAATGCAAACTTATCATTGAGCTTTTATAGGAGGTATCGTTATCTACAATTAATTGCATTTCATTTCATTTGTTGCACTAATAAAGCATTCATGCGGTAAAAGATACTCTATATAGTACATCTTGACCTGAAGCCAACAGACGTTTGCTTCTTTGTCGAAATATAAAATTCACTCATATACATTCTCCATGAATGTAAAAACGATTTCCATGAGAATTTTTTGCAACGAAAGAGACGAAAAAGAAGAGTACAAATGCGCAAATGACATTTATTCATTGGTTTAAAGAAAAGAAATTATTCATAGAACGAATGAATACTACAAAGGTGTATTTTTCACTTGTGATGAGACATCCATCAGTGATAAACCATTGCAAAAGGATGTATGAGAGAAAACGATAAACAGTCCCAAAAAAAAGGATTTCGAAAGCACCATCGAATGAATCAGATCGGTTTGTCCAATTGAGAGACAATTCAACGATACCAAAGAAGAGGAAAAATAATTACGTATAATATTGTACATAGTAAAAGAGAAAAACAGCTTTTTTCCATAAACAAAACCATCATACGTTAGCAAATGGGTGAAATGCAGCCGGAATATTTATAGTGATGGTCGACGATAGAAAATAGCAGTAAACTGATACTTTTAAGGGCAGGAAATACTCACTGAATGAAAATACTCGTGGAAATCATTTAAAATAGTCTTTCAAAGATTTTATAAAAGCGAAGAGGAGATTCTTATTCATAAAGCTTGCCCTAAGAGAAGATAAATAAAGGCGTAATCTTAAGCTGTTGTAAGATCTATTTGCTTGAATAAGAAACAATTAAAATGCCATGCAAATTTTCGAAATTGAATAATGAAGAGCACCGGCAGTAGTGTAATCGGATAAGCAATACACAAATGAGTAAGCGCAAATTGAATGATGAACAGTTCAATATAAATAAAACATTTGTGGAGATTAAGAGAAAAATGGTGCTCTACTAGGACAGAATTAGCGGAGAACTTAAGCGAAGGAACCCTATTGTGATCTTAAACACAGAAGGAATTAACGTTTGTTAGACGACAACGTATAAAGAATACAAAAGGTAAGGCATGACCACATTATCTATAACGAAAAAAGGTGAAAACGTTTCGGCCCTTATCCGTTGACGTGGGCATCTGAGTTATGCGTGGACCATCGTCAGAACAAAAGGCAATAATGCCATCAGCATAAGAAGCCATATATACAACGTCTGAGAATAGAGAAAAAAGTAGAAAGAAAAAAGGAAGGAACCTCAGATAAAAATGAGTATTAGAAAAATATGAAGTAACTACATATGTTGCACAAGATAGTCTTTACCTCTTTATAACCTACGCACATGGGCGAAAAGCGTTTTCGAAAGATTTTAACAAATGAGCACCTTGAACGTCCGAAGAAGGATTGGGTAGGGAAAAAATTCTGATATTGTGAAGAGAATGCGCAAGTGAGAAACAAGAATAATTGATTATATGACTACTACGAAAGAGCAAAAACGGCCGCGATGCAGGTCGATTATGAGTCGATCGTAATTGCTAAATTATCAAAAAGTAGCCTCGTTTTTTAGCACGACACTGTGCTAAGTTGCTTAGCAAGCGACGGAATCGAAATTACGTAAAGAATTCTTTGAGGAGACTAAAATTCTTTGAGGAAACTGTATGAAATTGCTTTACTTTGCAAATTTTGACACCGAGAATAGGAAATTTTCGCTATTCATCAATCGTTCCGATGAATATTGTTACGTAGAAGAACGGAAAACTTTGCTTGGGAGAAATCAGCCCACCTTATGTTTTCCTCATTGAAAATAACGACGATTAATGAACCATAAGAAGAATATTTTCTATTACACTCATAGGTTTTTAGGGATTTCATCGAAGAGAGTTGTTCCTGAAAGAAAATGCTGCCACGTTTCCTGATTTGTTTTAGGAATAAGCGTTGTGATACCGTGGCAGTAGCAACACTAGATGCAAAAATAGGAAAACGTGTTGATTTATCTATTGATTTATATTCACTGTTTGGAATTACTTAATTTTATCTTTCCTCATGCTGCCTCAATCACTGTCACATTTTAATTAAGTGCTTCAAATAGACGCAACAAACGCTACTACAACATTCTTGCCAGCCTTAGTGAGCAGCACAGGATCTCATTTAAGGAGCGCATCTCTCATAAATCACATCGAAGCATACCTACTGACATGTTACCTTAACCCATTGACGCCCACTGAGATATTCATCAAATTTCATCGAAGCTAAGAGGATTGTAGATCGAATAAGAAATTCATTAAATGCGACTCAAACTCGAATTGAGAGACCTTATTTTGTTGACAGCTAGAGCGTAGTGTTCCTAGAAATTGGAAATTACACCAACTATATTGACATTTTCTTTGGTGACATATGTCATTGATGAACAAGTGATTCATTTGTTTTCGTCAGTTTTGATGTATCTATCAATAGAGTTATGCTTGCATTGATTAATAACAATGGAGATAGCAATATCTGTCAGTGAATGTCAACAAAGCTGGAAAATGATTGGTTGACGAAAGCCGATATATCGAAATCACGACAAGCATCAAAACTGAGAACTAAATTTTTGCAGCCGATATATTTGAAGATCCACATTCGAAATTTTATTTAACTTCCATAAAATTGCTCAATAGTTTAGGTTAAAGTTTCTCTTCTAGTGTTATTTTGCTATTTGATGAAGGAAAATTCGTTCTGCTAGTTATCTAAAAATAGAAGTTCTGTGTAAATTTCCTACATAGAATTTCGCACATATCGAATGTTGCGGTGTCTTTCCATGCTATGAATGTATGAATTATTTATACAATATGTGTGAATTTTTTTCTGCTTACGTTCACTCTCTTTGAAGAAAGAAATATCAAATCGATTTCGCATCGTTTCTCTAAAGAAGTATTCCATCGGCACTAGCGTGAACTTATCACTTTCCTTAAAAGAGTAAACGCCTCGTTCGTTTTACCGCCTCTGAAATTTAATAGAAAATTTCACTTATCTGAGTGCCACTGCCTTTGTGATTGACAGGAAAAGAGCCTTCATTAATCACTTGCTAAGTCGCTAGGAGAACCTTCAGCAAACTTCTTTTCTTTTCACAATTAAGGCTTTCCGAAGATTAACATATTTGCTTCAATTTCTCCATTATAAATGGCGTTGTCCGCAAAAATGCCAAAATAAACACTTTCATCTTGTCATCTCAAAGCAATAATAAATGCAAAACGGAAAAAATTTCATTAACTTATTCAGCGTTCTAATTTTCTGCGCGTCGTTTAATCCAAAGAAAGATGCATTGATGGGCCATAATAAACCTTTTTTTGAGCAATTAATGTCCTCAAGCCGTAATCGCTTATGTATTTATTGCACTATTCGAAGATCTGAATCTCTTTAAGCATAATGTTTATTTCCGCAAAGCTTTTTTGAAGTAGTCTTGAAAAAGTAAAAGTCGTCACTGCAAACTTTATGCGTGGCATTCAGCAACTGTACTGTTTGCAAATAACCTTTGAAAGTTGTTTTCTCTTTCAGCGTTTCTTTGCACTTGCCGTAATGAGAAATTCTCCTCTACAATTTCGGTTACTGGGCAACTCTTTTCATCTGAACCAAGCTAACTGGCAGTTGCTCTTTGCTACGAACCGGAACTCCAAAGGTCACGACTATAGGTGTTCTATAAGAGGTTTTAAATATAACTCGGTCTTCGTAAGTACAATTTTCCTTTCTGACAGAATGCTTCATTCTAGAATATTCGAAGATTTTAAGCCTCTGGAAATTTGCATACTCAAGGTATATGACAGCAGCATCATTTATGTATGTTATATATTTATACGACTATGTTCGTATCCTTACTTCTAGCAGTTTAGTCTTTATAATGACTAAAATTATTGCAACAAAATTGCACCAACGATATAAAAACCGTGCTCTGTTGAGCGTTCTTTATTCACTTTTCACATTATGCGTTTTGCGTTTTAAACTGCTCGAAATTCGCATGCATTTAGTCCAGATTAGATCACATTCTGCACTGAATGGATTATGGAAGAAATCATTAATCACTTGTCGAACATTTGCTTTACGTGAAATATGAGAGACACTGTTGTGCACACCTTTTTTTTTCAAGTGAGAGGTTGAAGTGATCAGATAGGAGAGGAAAATATAAAAATCTATGCACAGTGTCTTACCAACTCTTGTTTTACCAACTCTTCTGGCATGCTTTTATGCTAATGTATTTTCTGAAGAAGCTTACCGCATGAACCAAATTGTCGACTATCAGCCTCAGTGATCGATTTCTTATAATGATAAACGAAAATTATTATTGGCATCTTTCATCCGCGCTGCTAGACGTCTGCCAATGGTTAGGTAGAAGAAACTTATTGCTGGCAAACGTCAGTAGGCTGAAATTTTTCAACTCAATTTATGCTTCAGTCTGTGCTTAATTTCTCTTTTCGCGAACATTTCTGATGATAACAGAGCTGAATAGCACTTCGAATAACAGGGCTCGAGTTCGCAAAATCCCCTTGTCCAGAGCCGGATGTCATTAAACACTCGTCCTCAACATTCAAATACCATAACCTGCTCTGTTCTCGACTAGTGGAATAACATCAACGATCAGTGTCGTTGCACATAAATCAACAAACGATGGTATGAAATGTTACCACTATCGGAAAAGGAGTTAAGATTGTATTAAAAATCATTGGGAATGCAATCAGTCAGTTGATGCACATGGATACTTTCGCACTATAAACTGCGCATAATGCTGGACGAGAAAAGAGGAAATGTGAGCTGCAACGAACGAAGTCGCCATAAACTGTAAGATAAATTAAATATACTTATTTTGTGGTATGGATGCATATTTGAACGATGTTTACATGAGTCTTGTGTCATAATCAGCGACATTTTTTAGGGTGGATATGTACGTATTCAGGTATCAGTAACTGTCCTATGGATAACTAACGTGTGCGGAAGAATTTGGCCACTTCCTACAGCTGTCGATTACCCCATAATCAATGCTTGCTGAAGATAACGAAGAAAACATGAACGGATATTAGTTAATTCAAATTGTGTATCACACACTGATCGATGAAATTTTCCACAAGGTGATATGAATTTTCTGGAGATTTGTGAGTGGTTTCTGGAGTTGATTCCCAAATTTTTTGGAACTGTTAATATGGCGTCGAGAACAAACCCACGGCGGAAACGCAAGCCGACGTTGTATGACACGTGAATTGCACATAATATAGTTGGGAATAAACAAGTCTGATTAATGACGTAATGCTGGCAACCAATAGAGTAATTGGTGCAGAATAATTGGTGTTGTTGTATAATCAAAACATTTTGCTTGTTCTATTTTAATCGTTCCCTCCGATAGGCAAAGTTTACGCACAATATGAGTGCACCGAAGAAGCTCTTTTGAATATTTCAATTATCTAAGTGTGACCTTTTCGCGACCTTCTCTCCTATGTGATAAAACGATAGCTTCGTCGAATATCTGAAATATGCTGGGAACGTATCTTGATAAGTGATCAGAAAAGTTATAAAAATTGTTGCCTTATTTATATTAGAGGAGTTTCGATTTTTAATCTCTTTAGAATTTAAGTTGCAAAATTTTTCACTTTCGTTCAACAACTGAAAATATTGAATACAGCCGTACAGCTACTGTGAATTTCAAAATAGCTGCTGTAATTTATCTTGAAAATAATGTTTAGTACGTCGTCTTAGAGATAGGCTACTGTTTTTCACCGGGTGAAAAGTTGAGATAATGAGAATTAAGCGGTTGGTGAAAAGGGAGGGTGCTCGTTATAGTTCAATAGTTGGATTATAAGTTGGGTATGTAAAAGCTAGAAGTTGAGGCGCTCATGTGTGCGCAAAATATCTGCTCGTCAAATGCATAGATTGCTCGTCATATGTGAACCGACCGTACATTGTCTGACGAAGAACAGACGTGGATGACCCATGAGTGAAGTCTATACGACTAGGTTAAGAACCAAAAAAATGAGGCAGACGAATGTAGCTACTGCACTCGTTGATGACAAAATATTCCCGTCAGGCATTAAGCGAAAAAAATTTAGTGCCTAAGAATGGAAAATTGATTTAATCGTTCATAGAGGTGAAAGATTGCATAGAGCGTTGCATAGTAGCTGAAAATGCATCTTTCAGAGGATGGCAATGGGATGTTGAGCATTTTGCGCACGTGTGCGTAAGTCCCGCCTTCTGGATCTCCCTCTCCATAGCGTTGTCCCCGACTATCCTCATGTGGCGCGTATTCTAGTGTCGGCAAGGCCATGTTCGCCATTGCGTTTCATTCACATGTCACCGCAAATTTCTTTGACCCTCCGCCTTGCTTCACTCGCATTTGCTTCAAATGGAGCTCCTTTTAATATTTCCTTTCAAATTACAACTTGCGTGTGGCTACTGGCGCCTGAAGGTCCTATTCTCGTTTGTTTATCTCTCTCTATACTGTTTTCAAACCATTAAAGGATTCGTGCACGCTAAAAGATGAAAGATTTGGGAGATTTTGCAGCCGACTGGGTTTGCTCTCTATGCTACTAGCGTTGCCAATAGCTAGGCAACAGAACAGTCGCAATTCAAGAATACACCTGGTTCGATCGTTCGTAGTTTCGCCCATCGAGCAGGGCAGTTTCACAGTCACTAACAAATAATAAAGCACGCTCAATAATCCATTACATTTAAACTTCCGAAAAAAACCCTTCCCCTCTAAAACAGAAGAGTCGATAATTCCCACCGAAATTAATGCACTGTCTCGAAATTAGTGTAAGAGGCGATCCTATAGAATGCACTGTGTCCACAGAATTTTGCACCATTGGTACATACCTGTATACTGCATGATGTAAATATGACTGACTTTATAAATAACTGCTTCCGAACCCCACAAAGACAGATCTTTCGTAATTTCATTCTGTGAACACTTGAAAGAGGTAAAATTCTGAGGAAAAAGTAGCCGAAAGTAGCATCCGCAAATATCTTTTGCTGGCGTTGATTTCAAAAAAATCGCTCACAGCGAACGTTAACTGAAACAGAGCTGTCACAGGCAAAACTTCACTAATTAATTTGTTATAGCGCTTCTCGTGGATATTGTTGTTGCTGCTGAAGCAGTTGAATAATGCTTGAGATTCCATGGATTCAAATCCTATCGTCGAATACCTTCAGTCTGAAATTAAGACGAAATATTGATCATGAATGCATCGACGTATGAAGTAAATCAGTGACATTTGTGCACTCTTACTGGATTCATGGAATCTGAAATATATATTCTTAGCACAAATGACCTGATGTTACAGATGATTTGGTACGGCAACGGCAATCATGTGGCGCACTCCAACGTGCAACTTTATGACCTATTCTGTAAATAATGTAATTTAACTTACTCTTAATAGGTGTTTATGCGCTACAGCTTCATTTCATATGAGGACAAAAAACATATAACTGCAGTTGTTACCTTCGAGATACTCTCACTACTCTATCTTTGCTGTGCTGCAATAAAATTCCTCCAACCGATCCTTCGATAGCTGCCTTCGTGCATTGCACGTGCATATTAAACACGGTTGCGTTTAAAAGTATAAAATGCACAATAGTACCCGCATGATTTAAGTGATCCAAACGTGGATCGAAATGAATCGCATCAAGAAATCATTACGCCGATGAGATTTTCACTTCCTTTCACCAGATAAACCGAAGACAAATCTGTTCGCAAAAATAACGCACATCAGTGCATGTATGTATGCAGGTGTTTGTTGTTCTTGTCGATCCCTTCACTATTAGCATCTTGAAGTTCTGTTTTTCGAGCGAAAGCTTGAGTTTTCCCATTTTTTGCCTCCACTAAATGAAATGCAAACCGGTAACATACATCCAACAATTTACAGAGTGTTAGCAATTATTAGTCCATTATGTGATCGTTTCCAGCTGAGGCTGCAATTGTTTTGAAGTTGAAAATGACGAAAAGATCACATCCACAGAAACACATAGAAGCTTCGAATTTGCTGAAATGTGAAAATTGCGGATATTCGTCATTTTTTACAAAGCTCACCAGTCCACTCTTTCTAGTGTTTTAAGCAAGATAGACACACGGAGATAAACGTGGGCACATAGATACACAAACATAAACAGACACACGCATGGACATGCTAACACAAAGAGACCATAAGCAGACTCACACGGACACATGAGCGTAAACATGCAGGTGCAGGCAGATACAGACGGAAGCACATACGGACAGACAAATAGACACACACATAGGCACACAAACGGGTATACAAATCACATAAAGCTGAGTTGCTAGCGTCTGTTTGCTACCGCGGCTGTCGTATGCTTTCGCTAGTACTTTTATTTTTCACTTGTCATGCTTCAGTACTTTAAGCACCGATAAATATGGCTAACAACTATTTACGTTAATGCCAGAATGACGTTGCGAAAGTTTCTGCAGTTATAAGTGCGCACACAAATATGTTCGGAATGTCTATCCGCCTTGTTATGAAAGATCAGTGTGCAAAGAATGGTGATTGACGAAAGGCGAATTTAGAAGAGATGTCGCCCCCGATATACAATCCATTCTGGCCACCCCATCTATTCACAGCCGTCTCTCACGGAATGCCGCTCACTAAATGCCATAGTACTACATGGTGGCATATTGCAGTCACTTATCCAATTGCTGTTGTGCCCATGATAAGTGCAACAGCGGTCTTACGTTAAGCTAGTAGTATTTAGTTCAACTTCTTCGCGACCTTCTTAGGATTTCTTTTTTCTTAAATTTGCAGTTATTGCATTGTTGAAGAGAACCTGCCTGATCGTCGTATGTAAATATGTCGTATTATTGCCAAGTGGGGATGCCTAAAACCTTTATTACGCTACTTTTTCTGAATTTCTATAAGATTTTTGGAACGATAATCTCAAGTAAAGCAGTTAAAGTTTGTAATGACAGTTGCTATTTTATTTGCAATATCTCAGTAGAAAGCCTACACATATTTTTCTCACTTTCAGTAAATATAATAGAATTTTAGAACTTTTGTTTTCTTTGATGAAGTCATCGATTAGAAATTACGATCGAATTATGTGACGCTATTGAGTGGATACGAATACCTTTGCCTAAAATAAACAAAATGTGCACTCGATAAATAAAACAATCATTTCGCATATCAGATGTGATTAATTGCATGTATTCGGGTTCGACTAACACCTACTACACACCATGGATCTATGGCAGTACATACCGGAAATGTTTTAGTCATTTATTCTTTGAACTTGTTTCATAGAGTTTTCGTTTGTGATAAGTTGATAAATTCATTGTGCGACTCTTGCATCATATGCACTAATTTATCATCACCTTGATAAGATTATTTTATGCAGATGAACTTCGTCGAAAGTATTTCGTTGAATTTCTTTAAGGATGATGAAGTAACTATTGCAAGGAACTAGGAATTTTTTTTCTGCCCTCTTTCAGAGGAAACATAACACGAAAGTCTATGTCCGCTACGTTCAAGTGGGTTAGAATATTCTCAATTCTCCAGAACCGTTTAAAGGTGTGCAAAAATTCCGGTGGAGATAACATCTGTCACTACAAAAATAATAGAAAAGATGTCAAGATAATGAAACAGTGCCACAAGATGGAGCATATTCTAGGATACTATGATTTTGAATGTAGGGTTGAAAAAAGACACCTATAAACGCTACCTTAATTTGATCCACCGCCATAAGTCCGATCTTGAACTGGAAAAAGGTAAAAATGACGGAAGCCTCTCGAGAGGTGAACAGCTGTTCAGTTTATTTAGTTTGTTGCGACGCTCGTGAAATATGGTGAACATAAGCTATATTAAGGCTCGTATTGATACATCTGCCTTTAACGAGTCCATTCACCTGACTATTCTTGAAGAAAAATCCATCGTAAAAGCAGTCCTTCATCAAAGGAATATCGTTGAGTAATATAGAATATTTCCAACATTTGATGAAAAATTAGAGATACCTTATGAAGCGCGATGTGGCTGGTGGGATAACTGAACTTAGAATATTCTGACTTCATATTGAACTCATCGTAGTCATTTTTTTGCTTTTGCATCCTCGGTGGTCTTATTATCCACTGTTTGTATTGCAGATTTTGTATCATTGTAACATTTATTGCGACTTATCTATCGCTGAAGCATTTTCACCTTTTTTATTCCAGAAGTACAACATAGTTTAAGATATAAGGCACTCGGTCATCTCAATAAGCGGAAATGTCGATTATGATTGCCCACTATTTCTGAAACGCGCCTATAATTTTTTTATAGCTTTTACAGATATATGCCATTGAAATATAAAGGCAATTTCCAATGGATCTGACTGAATCGTCGAATTCTTCATCCATTGTAGAATATCCATTTGGAAAGAATTAATTGAAATATTTCTTTCATTTGAATTTCTTATAGAGTCTATCACGTCTATCGATTTTCACCATCTTCTTGATGAAAACACCTTAGGACTTTACCTGGTTAAGAACTTCGATTATGCAATCCCTATTATTCATCTAAAATATTGTAGATGCTCCTAGAGGTATTATTAAAATCAGAGAGTGCTATTGTACCTTTGTTTAATATCACTTCTTTTCAAACTTCATGCTAACCGCGTCATCTTTAGTAATTAACACTTATGATTTTTGTATCGCCTATTCCTATAGTATTTCCGACATCGCTATATTATTCGTTTATTCCATTCTGTTTGGTAATATTTATCAGATTACTGAATTTCAGAGAATTAGCCGATCGAGAGCTCTTTGAATTGAATGAGTAGCGGTCGCTCAACGACTGCGGTCGTTTCTCTACTAGAAGCAGTACGTACATCATCTACTTTACCGGTTCGCAATATTTCCTTTGAGTAACTCTTATACATTACGATCAGTTCATATGCAGTCATCCATCAATTGCTATATATGATTGCTAATCTTTAAGTTTGCGTTTAGGGCATAATTTTATACTTAAAAAGAATAGCCAAGGTGCGTAACGAATATTTCATCATTACGTATAAAAAAGGCAATTTCTGCTTTCGTTTCTCGCTCAAATTTCATTTTTCACTGTTAAAGCATCTGCTCCTATAGACAGGATTTCCCGTCAGTATATTGGTAATTTTCTGAAAACTTACTGATTTGTATATCGCTTCGTTGAAGTTGTTGATTTATCATGAGCTATATATTTCAGGTAGCCTGTTTGAGACAAAACCTTATACTGCTTGAGAGGGTAAAATGATAACGTTTTTCATAGTCAGACTCTCACCTATGAGAATCATCTTTCTGAGGAGATACTCCAGCACTGCTCTTCTGCTTCTGTCCTCTCTTCCCCCATGTATTGAGCCACAGTCCATGTGCAATATATTAGTGTTGCTTCTGATATCTGATATAATTGTGCCATAAAAGATGGAGTGAAATATAAGAATGAAGACGATTATATAGAAGATGAGTGAATGTATCTACCAACTGAAGAAAATACTGCGATAGAAACTGCAATAAAGAAAGGATGCATTGTTTGATACTGCACTATTTATGGAAGTTTCAGTGATCTAAAATAGGGGAGCAGAACACAGATGTGGGGGTTGAAATGAGCAGTCATACTGACTTCTCCGCTGTTCATTCTTTCTGGCTCGTTTTGTTTGTTTGTTTTTTTCAGGTGAACTCATAAGAAACTATGACAGAGTTTGATGGAATATTTTCTTATATCCTGAAGAATAATACTGAAACAAATAGTGGATATCATTAGAGCTACATTCTCAATGAGCATTTATTGATTGCGGTTTTTTTCCATTCATTTCAGGATGAGCTATTGTCATTGTTGGTATTCCTCCTGATTTCGGATTCTAAACATTCATTTGCCCATTGAAGGTTTCATGAAAGTCTATCATCTATTCGTTTATATAAATGCCTTTTATAACCAACTAGAAAAAATAATTCACTAATTTTCTTTATTTATTTATTTTCTGTTTACTAACTATCTCATTTTCTTTCAGCAGGATCCATCCTGCTTCTTATGCCTCCATTCTTAATTTAGCATCACCAACAAATGATTTGGAATCGATGAAGTTTTTGCTTCTCGCTTTCTTCTTAACTCACTCCATCGTCGCATTTAATTAGCGTGACAGGAATTTCCACCTGTTTCATTTCGCGATCTCGCGGTAATCATTAATTTTCCCCCTTCTTTCGTTTAAAGCAGGTAGTACCATCGTGCGTAGCCTGTGCGATCTTAATGCGTTTAATTTCTCGTGCATTTTGCATTCATTGGATCTGAATGTTGGATCACAGAAACCGACTAGTTCATAGGATGTTCCCATGTTGCTCAGCTCAATGTTCAGACTTAACCGTCATCTCTCCCCATGTGGATTACCTCACGTTAGCTCCCGCCTAAAGACGATTCGTTGATTCGGATCGTGAGAGTCATTGTCGCGATGAAACATCGCGTTCAAAAACATCTCCGCGCCTTTTGGGTGAATTTTTCGAAAGCAGGCTCATGCATGGAGGTACAGCTGTCGTCCTCGGTTTCCTGATATCTGGGACGGATACTGAGGAATGTGAGTTGTCTTCATCAGCTGCAAAAAAAGGTTCTCCAAAAGTCGCAATAACACGAGAAATCTCCTTGATGGAATCTCTGTCATCGCTACGAGAATTTCAGTATCTTATGAGATATGAAAATTTGCACATATAATCGTAGTAGAGGAAATCAGTAGCGACTTAAAGAATGTGCCCAATCAAATGACTATTTTATGAATGCTTTGTATGCCGTTTATATGAGCCAATTGCGCATAATATCATATTTCATTGGGATCAACAACGTCAAGTTTCCATGATGAAAAACTATTTAGAATTCCAAGTTTATGTGGAATCTTTCCACTAGTAACCATTTGTTGATTATCCCGCAATAGCGACATTGAGTGCAGTTCACTACGCCGTAATTAAAGCAAATATGTGTAATGGATGTAAATCGTAGCAAACTCTATCAAATCGAATCGGCAGCTTTTTCAGAATTTTCCTAATCCATCGAAATCCGAGGGCATCCTGATAGACTCGACCACAAAAAAGTTAAGTGTAAGCATTTTCTTGCCTTTCAACTTCCGCAGATGCTTCTCACAAAGCAAAAGCTGCACTGCGAGCATGGAAGGTGCCTCTCATAGCAGAGAATTTCACTCGCTAGGTCACATGATAGCAGACTTGTGCTGCGGAGTTCATCGACCATACACTTTGCATTTCATGTGGCAGCTAGGTCGAATTTGATGAAAGAATTGTTGGGGCTATGGTGTTCTCTTCGAAATTTTCTATGGTATTCTCCTCGAAGTTTTATTGGTGTTTAAGAAAAACGTTTATTTATTTTGTGTGCTGCAAAAACCACCTCTACTATGCCGACTGTTCTTTCACATTTGTCCATATGTTTTCTTTTTTGAGGACTTTCGCTTTGACCTCTTCACTCAAACTTTGTAGATACTTATCCGTCATCCGATAATACACCTTTCCAAGGCTCACATCTGCAAGCATATCGCAGAAAAGGGTGTGTATATCATATGATTTATATATATAAACATATTTATGACCCGAGATTAGTTGTCTACTCGTAGTTAAAAAGGGTCTCATATGAAGATTTAATGTTATACGAAGCCTCATCCGCTTTACATCAGATGTCGACAGGTCAGTTCATCATTCTACTGTACTGCTTATGGGAAAAGTCCATACTTGTCCCACTCCTCGAATCAGATGAGACTGCCGGTTGAATTGCCTCGGTAGGAGGAAGTTTGGCCGGAGAGCACCGTACAACCGACCGCACTGCGACCGATACGGAAGGATAAATGTCGTGCATTAAGTTCTCATAGAATATCGATAAGCGTACATATTTTCGCTAATGTATACATTCATCTAATTGCATCGAGAAAACCAGTGAACATATAAGGATGAAGTATGCCATTGTATCGAATTTTACAAAGACCTTCTGTCCGTTGTATGGGTTGGACATTACATCAGCCCTAATACAATTGGTCTCAATCTTTTACAAACTTAAATCTTACTTGCTGCTAATGACCTGAGATATTTGTCGATACCTCACAGACAACAGCTTCGGAGAATTTTTTTGTAGTATTCTACCTAGCTGCCCAAGAAGCGGCCTACATCTGTGCCTTCATATGTTATACAATTCCGGTTGTGAATAGCAACGAACATATCTGAGCAAAGTTAGGCTCGTGGTCAAAGATATTCTTTGATTCATCGCGTTTTACATCTCCAGCAGATTAGATAATGTTTAAAAAATTAAAATTTCTAAGCTTATGATGTCTCAAAGGGAGCATTTGCCGTTAAATTAGCATACTGATGGCTAGCAATGAGTCTAGATCGGTGTCTTCGGGAAAGACGGACGCGATGACTGCTTCTGGAGACATTAGCCAGCATAAACGCCTGCTCAAGAGGCTGGTATGTTATAGTGGTGTGGTTGAATTTCAAACTTTAGTAAATGCTTGTTCGCTAGTCATTACATTAGATTTCTTGCAAGAATTGATGTTGTTGAGTCGAATGTGGTTCATCTGGATACCCTTTATACTTGTCAGCGGTCGGTAGCCGTATGCAAATGCAATTTTCGTCTTCCCCGAATCTGAACATCTGACAGTTTTTAATGCTAATCTAAGCATTTTCCGCGAATAAGTGCATATGCATTCTTTAGTTTTTGTAGAAATGTTGTCAATTAAGGTATATCTATGATCTTCGAAAATGTCTTAAAGTAGTGATCAAATTTCTTGAATTTTGTGATTAATTTAGCAGGCAAAACGTCAATTGAATTTGCTTATAGATGCCGTCGTTGAAAGAATTCGTTGGTAATAATGTGCAACGTCTACAACGAAAACTGATCAATGAATCGTCACTTCTATCTCTAAGGGCAAGAAAACGTTGGCCGAATGAGAAAGATGAAATAATTTTTCCGGATGCCGTATGGTAGGTGCTCTATTTTTATTTCGCTAATTGTAACGCTATAATTTGTATATGTTACATTTAGAGCTGCAATTTGTTTCATTTAATGCATCACGTTCAATTTAGTCCTATGCAGTGTTGTCTCTTTGTTTGTTGGGATTTAATGCAAATGAAATCATATCCATGCGGTGAAAAAGAAATGCGAAAAGATCGATGAATCCAATCCGGAGATTCTTGTTCGTTTCCGCTGAATTGTAACTCATCATTCGGAGATTTCTGCTGATTAACGGCTTTTGTCAACACCTTTTTTTTCCACCATTGATCTAAATTATGCATGATTCAAAGTGTTTGCATTTATTCGTCCCTACAATCTATGCTCATGCAAGCGCTCATGCGCTCGCTTGTTTGGGTAGCGCTGCATTGAAATAGCCGTCCATCGACGAGGCAAGGGAAAGAATTTAGTAGTGACAACTGTGCTACTAAATTTGCCTAATGCTGGCGTTCATATGCTGCGATCCGACGTTATTTATGTCAGTAGCACGATTTCTTAATATTAATGTTCAAATAAAATTAAATATCTAGCAATTTGAAAATAGCAGCCAAGGGTGGTACCTCTGTTGTCTAGAAAGTAGCAAATGAATATGGTCTAAGGTCCAGTTTCGCCTATCCGCAGTTTTCGATTAACCCGCACATGCAAATTGCTTGGAAAATGTTAGTTTCCTGTGAGCGAAGAAATGTTCGCAAATTGCTTACGTTCAGCCGACCGAAAAATTGTTTTGTAATGAGCAACTTGATATTCTTAAATAGAAAAAAAAAAGTTTTTTTGCCGTTTTTTCCTCGTTTATTTTTCATGGGTATGAATTTTCCCATGGGAATGTTTTCATTGATAAAGGATACGGGATATCTGGTAATTTGAACCATCTTTTTTTAGACGATGAGATAGACTATCCATGATGAACTCTTTCCCAATTCTTCTTATCCCTAGACCTGCCTACGAAACTTGTTCAAATGCACATACAAGTGGTCAGATACCTCAAGTTATCCGTTATCTCAAGGCATCAGAAAACCCGTCTTGCTCCTCAGGTCATAAGAAATCTCATATGCTTTTCACTTTCATAGCTTACGTTAAAAATGCTTCGTGATTGCTGAGGACAGTAATTTTCATGACAGTTTTAAAACCTTCATAGTACCACATCATTTTTTGATAATAGCAGTATTCCTTCTGGTTTTTGCGGTATGATTTTTTTTTTTTTTCTGATTTTGATGATATCTTTTCACTTTCACATATTAACTATGAAGGTAATTATGAAAGTTGTAATTTCCTGAATTAACCAGTTAAATCTGACTTAATCACTTCCTCTAAATTTTCCAGTTTTATTGTCACTTAATTGAATATGTTAGGTGAATGAAGCAATTTCTCTACAAATAGTATAAAAAGCTAAGCACTCTTAGGTTTCCAATGTTCAATATTCTGTGCGTTCTATTCACTCAGATTCTCGAATAATTTCGGATTTCAGGAATTCTCCTCTCTTTTTCGCAGACGAATGCATTTATGATCTCTACTTGGTAATTTATCTTGTGGTTCAACCGCTGATTTTGGTGGATGAAATACCTGATGAGATTTTCCGGTGCATCGAATCTTAAAATAAACAGAGTAAAGTAGAAAGGCATTGAGCCATTAATTAAATGTTACGAACATTCTGCGTTATCGTTAACGGTAGAACGACTTAATGTGGTGAATTTATTGTTATTATTTCCAGGTCAATAATTTTTAATCACAGCTCACCGTTCGATTTGATCAATTGGAAACGTGTTCATAGCAAATTGAAACGACTAATTGATGAACGCTTCGAAAATGTTCTCTATTTAGATGTCTATAGAATGGATATAACAACAATTTTACCTCAACAAAAGGATAACAATGGTTTGAGCGAATTTCATACAATATGTAAAATTCAGGCTGCTCGGTTTCCCAAAAAATGTCACTGTCACATTAAAAACGAAGAATCTTGAGCTCCATATAAATTTAGGGAAGAAAATTTCAATCTCTTTGTAGCATTTGAGAGGCCATATCGTTGTTATGAGAATTGATGATCTATATGAATAATTTGCTTTTAATGGGAAATCGTTATGCGATTAATTTCAGAATCCTATTGAGGCAAATCAACGGCCATGTAGAAATGAAAACTCTACTTCCTGGGGGGGGGGGGGGGGGGGGAGGGGGTTTCTTCATTAAATCCTACTTCTCATGTATAGAATTGGGACGGAAAAGCATCAAATATTCCTCGAGGTTCCAGATTTAATTTATAATCATAGAAGAAACTTTAGTAAGAGATGAGGCGAGAATGAGGGCGGGGTGTGTGAGGGGGAGACGAATCGTTTCAATATGGGCAGGTTTGTATGGACGCCGAAATTGATTGATTGCTACAAATAATATGGCAGCAATCATATATTAAAAGAACTTTATATTGAAATGAAGGACATTCTGAGGACATTGCAACAAATAAGGCCATTGCTGCAATTTTTCAATAGCTACTTTATCAAATTTACGTTAAACGCTTAAGCGCCGACGATTTTATGTTATAGTTTTTTTTTTTGGTAGGGTGTATGTGGGGACGAGGGTGGGGGAGAGGGGGTGGAGATGGCTTGATGACATTAGCGAACCACTCATCTCGTAAGGAAGATCATCACTTGTAAGAAGGATCAATTGCGGAAACAGTAGAACCTATGGTTTATAATATTGGAGCCAAATCATTCCCTAAATCATCCGCCATTACACAAAATAGCTTAATAGTAACGGTTAACGTAATCAACATTAAAATGCAAATGTTACTGCTAACTTCTTGATTGATGGTTGAGGCCATTGCCAACCAGGAACCTTACAATATTCTTTAGGACAACATGTCGTGTTGCGCTTCGTCTTTGGCTTTTATTTGCTTTATTGATGAATCGTGTGAACAAACGAAAATCAAAAACGGCTATTGTACTTAGGCTTCCTAACCCGTTTTTCCTCTTGTTAATTAGAATATTTCAACCAAATATATTTTGACTTATATGAGAAAAATAGACTAATATATTTATTAAATTTCTATAAATGAGATGAATTTCTACATTGGTTTTTTGCCGTTTCTTACGAGTGGAAACTTCAGGTTTATTTTATCGTCATAAAAACGCGCAATTATTATTGCAACTCGATTCTCATAACATTACTATAATTGTCCATGAAAAATGGTCATCTCGTGATGTGACACGTCTCTTCGCCGTTATTCAAATATTCGCACGAACCGCTCAAACGGTTATGGTATGTTACGGGATTATAGTAGGCAATCTGCACTAGAAGAAACGGTGTGTAATCAACTTTCTGGATGAATCGTTCTTGTCGGATTATACCTCAGGAGCTAACTCGTTGAAATTTGCGAGTTCCACAGAGAAATTCAATGGATTACAAATAATGTTGCCTTATATGAGCGAATCAGTGATTAGTGACGAAAGTGGTGTTAGACGTCGCTTTGAATTTTCCTCGTTATAATAGCGACGGTGATATAGGATATGCTAACGCTAAGAAGTGCAGTGGATTTTAGATGTTTTTGAAATACAGCAGTGAAACGAAGACGTCTAACAGCTCGAAAACGTGAAGGAGAGGTGCAGACTGTGGGTCGTCGCTCGCACCTCTACAAGAAGTGCATGGTGTACCGTGTTTGTTTTCTTGGACAGTATAATTCAATATATAAATATATATCGGCCTCGAGATAAAAATGTTCAAGAATACAGACTTCACTTCAAGTATTTAAAGTTCGAATTCAGTTGCAAGTTTAAGCCTAGAAATGCACGGAATATAATTTATTGTTTGCTGTCGTGGACTACGGATTTTCACACTCTTGAATTCGGGAACCTAGAATGCCGACATTAATTACGATCCTCATGAGGGATCAGAAGGTCTTTGGCATGTATTGCTATGGCTTCCGATTCGGTTTCTCCTCAATTCCATCGCCTATTACTGTTGATTATTAATATGTGCTTATAGATGGACGTTGCTATAGTAGAGCTAGTAATCGCAGGCTTATCGAGTATGGATTTGTCGCGATGGTTTGCGTTTCAGTGTTATCTGCGTACGCTTGATGGTGGTGATACGGAGGATTCCGTGCATGTCCAGTGTGTGAAAAAAGAGTATCGGAGAAATTTTTTTCCTCGACTGAAGGAGGTTAGTAGTTATGCCGGACACCATTACGGACATTCCGTTATAAATACATTTTCTGTGCTGTGCGCATAACAGTTTTCAATGATTGCTCGTAGATGCAGCAACAGTGATGATGAAATTTTCGGTAGGGAGTTTAGTTGCTTGATGCTTGCAATAATTAAAGCTGTTGGGTTTTTGCATGGCTCATTTTGGTATTTTTTTCATGCATACTGAGAAGAAGCAGAAATTGCTCCCTAATGGGCGAATCCGCTAAACAAACTATTGGGAATATTAAGAAGTTTATCCCTATTACTGCAGTGATACTTGTTTATATGCATTAAACCCTTGAGAGAAATCTAATAAAATTAGGCAATAAGAAAATCATTGTCTAATTTTTTAATATACAAGATTTTCTGCTACATATGATTGCTAACTTCATACACTATCGCATTTAGTGATAAAGAGTAATTACCCTCTGCCTATGTTTGCAAATCCTATAACCGATTTCCATCGTAGCACGTTTGCTGTGATTCTATAGCTAGCCGTCACTTCGAACCCTAATGGATACTAAGAGGGACGCGATAAGCTTTAGCTTACGATTAATTTTCGTTGCCGTAACAATTTTACATCGCTAAAATACTCTCATTTCTTGTTGATATCGGCGAATACTCGTAGAACAGCCTAATCTCGATTAGTAAGGCTGATATATTTTTAGTAAATGCGTTAAGTATGAATCACATTAAAATATATCGTAAATATTCAGTTTATTCTTCATATACAATTTTGATGTTTTACTTTTAATTCGAATTTCTCTTTAATGAGGAAAATTATGGCAAATAACTTTTTTCCTCATTAGCATTTTGTGGAAAATTTTTTAGTACTAATTTATAACCAATTAATTTATCGCAGTAAAGTTCTCGCCCTAATTCAACTTTAATCAGTAACTTCTCATGAAGCATCGCTCCGAAATGAAATTGTTTTGCATAAAAACTTGAGCATAGTAGGATAATAGGATAACATAGTGCATATATGTAGCATACAGAGAGAATCAACAGATGTTTATAGCGAATCGTATCCAGTTACTTCGGCAATTATTGGTTTTTATGTTTTGAATCCAGTTAACGTCTCAAAAATCTATTGCTGAGAAAAAGGCGCATTTTTCAACGGAAATGCGCTCATGAATTCCAACAAAAATGCTTAAAACATTAATAAAGAAATGCTCTATGGTTATGATAAGGGCGTACGCAGTCGCGCCTATTTCATTTATAGTCTCCATGAAATCACAATTGTAAAAATTCTCAGTGTCTTATCACTGTATAAGTACATGCAGTAAAAACATCCTAGTCGTAAAAGCCGGATTTTTCTAAAGCTGATTAGCAACGGAATTCAAGGAAGCATTGACGTGGGCGATGGGGGAGGGGAGGGGGGATAAATTAAGAATTCATTAAAGTTTCTATTCTACGGTCAAGTCCACCTCATCCGGTTTGCCTCAGTTGACTATTGCCTAAAATATTGCTTTCTGGACTCATGTTACTGGACGGATAGACACAAAAACGCTTTCTGCAAATGTGAATATTAATAAGCATCGATAAAATGTCTTTTCGAAGTTGCATATGTGAATGTGAATGTGAAAATGTGAATAAACTTCGAAGTTTCGAAGCTACAGTTGCATATTTCGAAGAATGCGTAAAAATTATGATTGCAAAAAATATGGCAACAGCGGCCGTGATTATCGATTTGATTTGAAGCTTTCGTAACTTACTCTGTCGTATGAGGTCAGTTAATATGGCGTCGGAATTGTTAAGTCATGAAGTGCTATATGGCCAGGCAAGGGTTCTTTTTACGGATGACCGGGTCCAGCAAATTTTCTAGAAAGAAGATGAAATTTTTTCGCAATAAGCCATCCATTACCGTCCAGATTTTTCCACCCGCCACCGTATCTTTTTTTACACCTCTTCAAGTCAGACTTCACTGTATATCGATTGAATAGTTTATCTTGATCATTATTCCAAAATTCAGGTTTTAATATCAGCTTATAATAACCTATGTGACGAAAATATTATGAGAGATCCTTTATATTCAGAATTAAATTTTTATATACGAAGTTGACTCATTTGTTAAAGTTTAATTCTCTCTTGCAATTCAGTTCTCAATGCGTGTATTCGATAAGGATTTCCCAACGCTATCAAGAATGCGTGATTATGCAATTGATGCAAAAACGATCTTTTCACTTAGCGATGTTCAATTATTTCGCATTATCCTACTATCGGGTAGAAATCTTGCTCTAACGACTAATGAAACGATAATTTCAAAACAACGAAATAATCGTCATTTACGTACTTTCAAGAAATGGATTGGATCATTGGAACTTGGTGAGCGATATTCTCAACAATATTCTTAAGTTGAATTATTCACATATATTTTAGTTTAACTATTATATTTGCATAGGAAGGCAGCGTAATTGCTGAGAAGTTTTTCATCGAAATGTGCCATAAATCAAGAGATATTTTTAATGCTTTACTTAATTTACGAGGTGGGGAAAATTGATTAAAGATGGTGTGAAGTTACCGCCTTCAATTGATTCAGTGACTGCTAAAATTGACTGAACTTTTTGTTTTATAACGATGAAAGTTCTCAGCTTTTTTGGGAAAATTGTGCACTAATGACAAAGCATATTTCAATCTTTGTTGAAGTGAGCATGAAGTGTAAAAATTCCGATGGCATTGAAGAGCGAAATGAGCTAATTACACACATTAGCGATATTAATTTGAATATCGTTTCCGTGCTTCCGTAATCGAATTATTGCATTATGTTAAATGCTGTACATTTGTGCAAATTGCATATCGATTATTATTTCAACTGAGTTCCCAACTTTCTATCCTATTTGTCGATGTTATTTGTGAATTTCCGGTCATGATTTTCGACGTTTTTTTCGCAAATCCTTAGAAATTGAAGAAAAGAACAACGGAAATGTCCTATGCGACGTTTGTCGCAATTTGCTTCATCCGCAAAGTGGAGTTATAACCAGCGTTCCGATAGTCTGCTTCTCAAAATCTTACATTTAGCTAGTAACAAGATAGAAGGAGGAGCAACCTAATACAAATGTTGAAAGAATGAGTGAAAAAGATACCGCCACAGTGAAATTAGCCGTGAATATAGGTATATTAGTGGTTAAGACATAATGCAGAAATAGTAAAAAATGTGATCAGAAGGTGAACGGGAGGTGGACGAATTAAAGAAAAAAAGCAATGAGATGCCGACTTTTTCTTTTTGTTGAAACAAACTTTAATTTTTTAATGCCAGCTTGACCTTTCTCATCCCCATTTCAAATATCCTTCCTTCAGTTCCTTTCCCTCATTCTAGGTACTACAATTATTTCTATGTGAATATGATTTCATGTTATAATATGTCATAGAAGTATGCCCACGAAAGTCGAAAATGATTTCATATTACGACCAAGAGTTGTTGTAATTATGGAAGACTTTTGTCGATTTCATTCTAATGGAAGTTTTCGAATAGTTGCATTAATTGAGTACATAATGCTTACCAGTAGTGTTACTTTTCTTAAATGTGTGTATATATTGCTAGCTTCTTATATCGCTTGTTATCTGTGATATGTAATTACAAGGCGTAAATTTGAGTGAGGCGACTCACGATTGTTTAGTTACTAATGTTTTTCGTTCGTTTCTTTTATTCACTCATTTATTTATTTATTTATTTACTTGTTTATTTATTTTATCCTTATTGCCGTTTCGGCTGAATATTTATCAAGTAAAGGTTTTCATGAATAACATGGTTGCATACACTACATGCTTTGTCTATGGATCGTATGATTTAGGCCAGGTGATGAACAATATGATCTAAAGTATGAGGATATCTCGTTGATCAGTTAGGTGAAATTCCACTTCGATACAGGTACTTGGTAAGGAAGTTACATTCTTCAAATAAAAAGCGTTACTCGCATGGTGATTGCATTTTGACTATGATTGCGTTTCAAGTTAAGTAATATTAGTTTCACTGGAATCATCGGTGAGGACGTGCAACTTTTGTGTTAAACGTTCAAGTATAGAACTTAGCTTTATTCGAGCCCGATTACGATATTATTGAATGATGTCGTCATGAATCATAAATTAGCCCATAAATATACATGAGGAAGCGATATAACCAACTAACGCGTTTACATCAGAGCACTTTAAGGGAAGAAGCTTAGTTGCACAGAAAAATATTTATAGAAAACTCCACTTAAATTAACTTTTTCTGGAGTAAAGTTGAAGCAGACACTCGACTGTCAAACAACACATGTGAGACATAAGTACGTGTGAGAAGACCTACGTAAAGATCGATTTTTTGATCAGTCAGTTCTATGTTCGACACGTTCAAATCACCCACCAAAGTCGATGTCAGTCCGATATTATGAAGAGCTTATTTTCAAACACTGGTCATCCTAGGCTCATAAACTCTGTAGCGCGCGTGAATTGGAATCCTCAGAAATAACAGGTTTTGAAAACGATAAAATTTATTCCAGAAAATTATCATGAATATAAATAAGTCGATGGGAATAACTTCGTTCATCGCAAAGCTAAACATCAAATTAATATTCCAGAAGTAACAACCCGTGAGATAGAAGTTTTAGGATGATTGGAACGAGCGCAGTCTTAGCGTGCAAATAAAACTTGGGTTCTAATTCCCCCAGTAGCATGTACTTTATACTTTAACGTATATTTTCCCCAGCTTTTTTAGGTTCCAATTCTCAATTTTTAATTCTTCACGTGTCATCATATTTATTTTCTATTTAATCTGAACGCTGAATAAATTTCTATCGAAATTTTCAGCATCAGTTTACTGAATGTGGATAAGTGGTCACGTTTACGAGTTATAGATTTCACCGTTTTGTTGCAATCATGCCAAGCGTTTGCGATGTGTTCGATAATAGCGCAATTTCCATAGGAAAAAAGTGTATGACATATGAGATGTAGATGTAATTCAGTGGAAACATTTTCACAGCTACGAGCGGGATTTTGTGATTACATATGCGCAACCCATGTTAGCATTGTTCTCTGAAGCCCTAAGCTTGCAGGAATGAGGCTGTGATATTCATTTTCTCAAGGACATTCATATGTAGGAAGACAGAATGTTGGTCTCTAGGCTGTCAGTCGTGTGGATGAACACTACGTGATCAGTATGAGGTGCGCAGACCATTGCTTGCATTAAAATGGAAGCTGTTTTCACCCATTCACATTTGCAAGAAGAATATGTTAGAATTATTTTATTCAGCTGCTGTATTTTCATATTTCAGGAAACACTCCAACTTCCTAGGAAGGAGAAAAATTGCTCAAAAATTGCGGTGCCCAGCCTCAGTAAGCGATCTTAATGACACAAAGCTGACAACTAAGATTTAATGCTGCCGTGTTCAGTGCGTGCTCCATACTACGCTTACTTAATTGCTTCTCAACTGTAGAGTTTGAATGTTCTTCTGGATAAAGGGATTATGATAGTCCTTTATTTATTTTTTAGCCCTTCGGCTCTATTCCATTAATTGTATGAATATAATGACACATTGGTATACGCAAAATTCTCGTGAATCATTTATGTAAATCACAGACGTAGAAAAAATGAATCTAATAAATCATAATGTTCTTCTCCGAAACATATATGCTATCGTGTGATCAGGTAAATTTTAAACGTTTGTACCCATCATCTTCGGATAATTCGATAATTCGAATAGTGTATCAATAACAGTGTAAGACACTGTTATTGATACAAAAGTTCCGTTTGATGAGGATTCTGATACTCGAGAATACTCTCTACTAATAGTATGATTGAAATCACACTTCGTCTTTCCAACATCATAGTAATGTGCACAGTCCAAACGCCTTCAACTATTGCTTTTTGTTTTTCTTTTGCGGCATATGCCGTAACTTTATTCGAACTGTTGGCGTTTCGATAAGAGAAAGAAGTCGTTTATTTTCCTCAGCTTCTCTTCATACATACATGAGTGTGTTTGCTTATAGGAGCATGCCGTCGTGATTTCGGGCCCTATCATAATAGGTGAAACTTCCTTGATTTGCAATGTCTAATATTTAATGGTTTTCGGGGCGTACATTCGAAACTGCAAATTGCCTCTCCATCAGTCCGATTTGCCGTGAATCCAATAGTTGATGTGTTACCATCACTGCACATCTGAGAAGGTATGATTTCCTTAAAAAATAAATTGGAACTCCAGAAAAGTGAAATTATATGATTAAGTGTATTTTTGATGACCACATAGTAAGCATTTCCCAGCAGAAATTCAGGAATATATGAATGAATAAAATTTTATGACTTTATAAAGGAAGTACTTAATTCAATGGATAAATCTGAAAACAAAACATCCATATGTTTGGCTTTTTGCAGTGTAGCAATAATATTTCAATATACATCGTTGTTGACGAAAAAAACGTTTATAGCACTAATAAATTAGAAGAAAACCCTTTTGGACTAACTGAAGATGTGCTTTCTTTTGTTCTCTTCAACTAGCTATCCATAGATGGATGCTTATTTCGGGGCTCATGGCTAATTGGCTAATTGCATAATTGATTTTGCATACAATTTTCAGAAACATACGGCACCACAATCGAATGTTTTACCACAGTTTGTCGGTTTAGAAACGGTTCTTTTATAAAATGGACAACTGGCGTTGGACACACAAGTAAGTTTACGGAGACAGCTCCTCTTTCTTTGTAGTCGGATACGTTGTTTGATAGATGAAGGAATTGGCTTGTCTGCGAACACTGTTCGCAAGCACAATAGCAACGATATGTTTATGAGTTATCACGGAAATGTTCCGCTTTCAATCAACGCATAAGCGATGGCCTTAGGTCAGTTTATTTACAAGGTTCTATTGTGACCTTAAAGAATTGAAGCGGCTTTCGGTCACTTCTGAGGTCAACTCAGTGCAAACAAATCTAGCCATTTTTATGTTTTCAACAACGAAAGTCGTTCATTTTGTAAACGAGGTTGAATATCTCAAAAGAATGGCTATTGTAGGTAAATTTTTCGGGGTTGCGAATTCATTTCATCATAGGCGATTCGGCTATGTAAGTGTTAGTAGAAAAACAGTATCTCTTCACGGAACCGAGCTTAATCTTTGGAATATCTATATGAGACTTTCATGCTGTAAGTGAACGAAACATTGAAATAAAGCATATTAATAGATGTGTGGAAGGAATCAAGCCTTTTTTCGGCATCGATTCATCAAAATGTTTTAAAAGCTTTCGCAGTTGTTATAGCCGATTAAATTAAATTTGCACAAAACTAGAAAATTCATAAATTTTCCCTTCTCGAAAGATTCCTCTTCATAGTGCTATTAGCGCAATCAGATAACAAATAGGCTATGAACCCACAACACAAATATCCCCTCAACAGTGAATGGAAAAGACCGAAAATATCTCATATAATAGAACATATGATCTGCATCGATGAAAGTGGAATAAAAAGTAATGCGGGAATTCCAATGCTATCAACAGCGCTACTCCTCCAAAATAGAAGAGGTGTAATTAAGCGGTAGTTGTGCGAGGCAGCTCGACGATCTGCTGCAACTTGTGTTTGACGCTCGAAAAATCGACGACTGTTTACGTTTCTCGAAGCGATAAGGAAATTGTTGTGTGTCAGTGGTATCGTTGAGATGTGCATCCAGAAGTCGTGCATTCTTTTCATTGTCCTCTTGCTCTTTGTCGGCTATGCCCGAATCTGTAGAACCGATCGAGCATCTTCTCACTTAAAGAAAGATAAATATTCATGGGGTCGCAGTGAAAAATTCAAGAACGCAACGATAAAAACTTCTTTTTCATCTCAGCTATGGTTTATAAAATATTCTATTCCAGCACCAGACAAAAATCGATAGTATACAGCGCCGTTAGGCTTCCGCAGAATTAGGATTTTTCTGCAGCTGTGGAAATTACAAAGTATGGTCATGGCACATCATTTGGTTACCGCTGTGTGAAAACCGTTTCATCACTCTAGAAAAAAGATAAAAATAAAAAATCCCATCAATTTTCCATTTTTCATGAAAGCACTACAGCGAAACTTTTTTACATTGCCTAAAGTATACTCATACAAAACATACCAACAAAAAAATTATCTCTCACAAGCAACTTACTAGAGTTTTTTTGCAAGAATGGCAGGTCACTTGTGAAATGATCAAGTCCACGTAGAGAACGATCACGACTCGATCGTTTAATTTTATCGTTACGAATAATCGGCTGAGTGCAATAGATTCGTGGCGGTATGCAGTCACTCGCTTCGATTTCAGTGTTATTCCGAGCTTTACGAAAGCATGATCCCGGATATTTAAGGATACAAATATTTAATAGAATGATGACGATAAGCATCATTAAGCAAACGATAACCGTTAGCATATGTTTCGTATTTAGCCAGTCGACGTTCCCTCTTTCGATACCTAAAATTCAGAAGTTATTGAACATTTCAAGTATTCACTGTTTCAACGATCGTATAAAATCTAGTAAAAATTAAATAAAATCTAGCAAAAAACTCATAATGCAGTTTACTGACTGCCGAACACAATGCACTATGATAAAATAGGATAATATCAGGTTCACTTTAAAGGAATAGGTAAGATGGGAAGGAAATCTTTTAGGGAGTTCCAAATTTTTCAGCGGAAAAAAAGGATTCCAATATAGTTCAAATTCAACACCCTAAAATTTGATGTAAAATTTACAAACATGGCTTAAGCGCTGCATTAAGAAAAATCATTGGAAATTTAGGACATATTGAAAGAAATATGATGGTAAAGCAATATAAAAGGTTCTGGTAAATATGATTCACCAAATATGTAAAATTAATTATTTTATACGTACATCTAATTAATGGATGTGGCATCCTGACATTGTCCTATGCCTACCTTGGAATTCAAAATCAATGCTTACGTCAAATGTAACATTATTTTACAATTTTGCACCTAACGAAGAAGGTAGTATAGAAAATTTCATCTAAAATAATAAGCCACCTATTTTTGCAGTGGAAATCTATAGAATAAAACGGAAACTATTGAAAATGCTCAAAGAAAAGATGGATGATTAAAAATTAGACTGATATCATCGATGTTGGCGAAGCACTGCAGACATGCACCGGATGGATACATAAGATAGAGAAGGAGATAACGTAAATGTGGAGTTCCTGAGACGTTTATTCCCTCTCCTTTTTTGTTGTTATTTCTTGTGCTTTATCTCATGCAGTTTTTTTATGCTCTTGGATGTCTGGAAAAAATATAAGTTCATTTGTCGACTGATAGCTACTGACAGCAGTGAGACAGCGAAACCCTGATTTAACAGGCAAATTACAATCTGTCAAGAACACAACTTTACTGGATTAATTACCTGTTCCTACACGGTAATTTTCAAAAACCACCACTAGGAATACTTTAGAACGATCCATTGCCGTGAAAAATTAAAGAATGGCTCGAGAAATCCTCTGAGGCTCGAGAAAAATTCAAAAAGTTACAATTAATGTACTTTTCATTATCTAAACAGTTTTATCCTCTTAAACACACGATTATTTTCTCATTAGAAATTTTCCATGTAAATTGATTTTATTTCTGGAGTCATTAGGGAAAGCTCCCCTGTGGATTAATTTGAAAAAACGCGCAACATTCATTCATTTTTGCTAAAGTGTGTGGTTTCACTCTAAACGAAACCCCATTCAGTGGACGATTTGTCTTCATATCTTCCTCTTCGATTTTATTTGTCCCATTATTTACTATCTAAATATGTCATTTCCCCTTTCTTTTACTGCACTGTTTCCATTGCCAAAATTTCCCATTTGATGGTATGATTTCATCTGTGGAATCGAATTTTAGGCTTCACAAATGTAAACGACATATAGAGACTATGAAAAACAACTAATATTCTCGCATAACGATCTATGTTAGAAGTATTTTGCTCCTTATTCTATCATCATATGCTCATCCTTATTTTTAAAGGTGACGCGCTACTTCTAAATTGAGAGCTGTGGATTTGTTATGAAAGCAATTCCTCAAGTATCACATAAAAAATGTAAAATTTCTTCATTTACTTGGAATATTTCTGTTTATAAAAGTGAAAAATTCATGTTCAATAAATTGTTCTACTTCCTGCGAGAAATATTCGACAAATTTCTGAAGGAATTTGTAATAAAATATTCCCATTTTCTGGATTTTGTAAAAATTTTCTACTTGCAAGTATGAAATTTCGAATTTAGCATATGCGAAATACCTCTGAAAATCATATAAACGCTCATAAGAGCATCAAAAAGGAAAAGATATAAAACAATGCGATCATCTATTGAGCGCTTTGCAAAAAAAAAGAATTCTTGCCAATATAGCCCACACATCGATAGAGTCATTTATTGAAGTAAAATGTCGGCAACGATATGTTTACAGCTACTATTAGCACCTTACAAAGATGGCTGTTAGTAAGCTAGGTTAATTAATAATATTCTAATTTCATAGCTGCGCGCAAATTTCCATCAATAACTGAAGTAATTCATAGCGAGTTATTATTAACTATCATGAAGGTGATGTGAATAACGACACTGAAGCTTTCAAGAGGGGAAAAAATTACCACTTCAGCATGTAATCATGAATAATTTGGAGCAACTAAAACCTCAATTATCTCTATTGCCAAGATGAACAATATCTCAGGTAACGAATAAGAACAATGAAATTCAAGCAATTGAAGGTCAAGAAATTTACTGCTTATACGCAAGAATTCTTTCCGCTTTTCAAGCGTTGAAAGGCAACAGTGTATTCTAGCATATCTTCACATCATTTTCCGGCTTTGAATGCAAGTGTTCTACGGCTATCTGAACTATATATCATATCTCCTCTTCTTTAGAACTGATCATCACCTTCATAACGGAGAGCATCGCAAATGTTCCTCAGTACCTGGCAAACAATTCACTTCTGCTATTATCAGAGTACAAATCAGAAGTAAAATTAAGAGAGAGAAATGCGGCAGCATTACTTGACAACTAAACATGTATGAAGCATATATATTGAGTAAAGATTAAAGTAGTTGATCTTAATTCGAATGAATACGTAATATCTTAGGAAGTACTCCATATCTTAGTCATCTTTAGAAGAAACGTTGATAATCAGCGAAAATTCTCACTAACTTTAATTATATAATTGTAATCTGATTTGCATTTCAGCTTAATGACTAAGAGCTTTTCGAGAGTCGGCGGGCACTATTTTAAACAAATTCTTTTCTTGAAACATATGAAAATGTCGTTGATCTCTTTTCTAAAATCCTTTATGAGAATAATTGCATTTATACGTAAAACCTCCTAAATATTGTTAAAACTGTATAACTACCGACTAAAGTAATTTCAAAAAAACATAGATACACTAACTGAAATTCGCTTGAAGCTAGCAAAGCTGCAAGGTCGTCCAACTTTGAATCTAGAAAGGAAGCAGTCTACTTCTATCAGTCAAAATGGGGCAGCGATTTGTATCAGGTTTAATTTTCATGTACTGTTTCGTATAGATTCTATCAGACACATTATAGGGTAGTTGTGGTCATGTATATGCATGCTGGATACCTATTCCACCAGTACGCATTTTCGTTAATTTAATTTCTGAAGAGAAAAATTATGGCAAACTCATGTTTTCTTTTCAAGAAATATGATGATGGTTTATACGATGAGGAGACCGACATTTCAAGAGGAATTTTAAACTCATCTGTTCGTCACTAAGAAGACTATTGTTACTTAAATATGCTAATTAATTTCTATAAAAAATTTGCAGCAGTGATAGATTCGATGCAGATATTAATTAACGTGATTGCATTACTTTTTATCGTCTCTCCTCGCAATACTGACTCATGTCATTAGGAGAAGAATGCTTAAAAGCGTAGCATAAAAGCTACTTTGGCAACCTTTGTTTTTCTTTTTTTTTTTCATCTAAAACCATCGATGAGGAAGTCGTTGATCAAACTGAGATCCGAATGAGGAGGCATTTTAAATAGGGAAATTCAAGCTTCAACGATTTTTTATAAGAAAACTATGCAAACTTCAAAACTTTAGTGCATAGGGTGAGCTGTTGGCAGTAATAATGCTTCCATTTATATATCGGAAAAGAAGGAAGAGAAGATATTCAACGTGGTTCTAGAGCTCTCGCTTTGACATACGTGCAAATATGCACCTGTGCATGCCGACGAGGTAGACCGTTTGGAGGGTAAAATCTTATCGCTTACAAATCTTCACGAAAATTTTCTCCATTTCACTGATCCTACCTGATGGAAGTTATAGAACTACAACATTTCATGACGCTAAATCACCTACACTTTCTTCTGCCTTCCTGTTACCGAAAAATAACCACAGATTTTAAGAAGAGAATCACATAAAAACTCACCAAAAACGATAGAAAAGTCTTTAAAAAAACAACTTACTCGTTGCACCTTTCAAAGTGCGTCTTTCCCAAACAATTTGTTCATTCGCATCATAATCACCAACACGAAGAGCCGCATTCAATACGGCACTTGCCGTTAGTCGATCACGAATACGGCTCTTTAAGAAATCTTTTGCTATAGTAACATCCGATGTAAACATCAATGAGATCTATAAAAAAATAAATTTGACATATATTTTGCAATCTTTAACACTTAAGATAGAACAGGTACACCAATATGCATAGAACCAAAATTTTCATTCAATTCTCATTCTTGGCGTTAAAGAATTAATAAAATGAGGTGAGATTCTATCCACATTCAATACATAACAGTGATCAATTGACTATGATATTTACTGATCGACGACGAGAAATAACTCAAAAGCATGTTATATCAAGTGGCGATATAAAAAGAGAAAATTGATTAAGGAAGATAGTAGCCGGAAGTTCCTGAACAAATCCAAACAGAGGATTTCGACATATATCGTCTAGTATTACCCAACTTAATTAGTATACGCGCTGCATACATCAAAAGAGCTCCGAAGTATATATTCATCAGACTTTTGTGCGATAAGTTCTTGCATAAAGAGCATGATCACTTAATCAAAAGAACGAATGACTATTAGCTGTCAGCCAAAAAGTTCGAGGCGAAACCCACTGCAGTACTTTACTGGCCATTTTGAGCTGCACCGATGTATAATCATCACCTGCTCGCCTCTTTTTAGCGTTATATATCTGATAAAGAATTCAGCTGTGAATTAATGGCACTGTGCAAGAAAAGTGAACTTACGATCTCCACTGCAACGGAAGTCTCATCCCGCCTTGAACAGTCGAAACCAATGTTGTGCATATTTCCAGTTGTTATATCAAGTAATAAATGATGGCATACGTCCTCAACTGCGGTTCCCTGAAAATAGGTCATCCACTGGTTATGACGATTCCATCAGAGTTACAAAAAAATCCATCTTTTCCAAAATGGATTTCAAAACAGCTGCAGTTACAGGTTGTTGGATGTAATGATCGAAACCAGCGAAAATTGAAACAATCAGATAAGAGTCTAACATGACATACTTTACCTACAAACCGATGGAATGCATTATGAATGAACCCCATTTTCCACAGAAACAAAGAAAGATTTAATGATCATTTATGATGACGAGTCAGAACCACATGCAGCGAAGTCATGTACCCATGTTCGCCTAAACGTCCCGCAGTTTTAGCATGAGAAATAGGGAATTTCGACTAACCTATGATTTACAACTATGGTATCCTGCAGCATTTTTCAGGTCCGCTTTATCAGTTTCATTTGGTTTTGTTGGATGAAATAGCTGCGTAAAACGACAAATTCATATATGCACTCAAATAAGCATAACATTGCGTTAGCCATAAAGAAAAAACCGAAACGCAGTAAACCAGGCAAAGCTAAAACGCACATGCAATACATGATCAATCAGCCTCACACGTTCCAACTTCATTTTCATCATTTAGTATGTGCATACGTACAATGCGGATAGGGCAGTCTATTTAATCTGGATGACATAACGGATTTAGAAATGCGCCAATGAAGCATTCAAGAAACCGAACTGTTGCCAACTTATCCATGTCGAATTCGATAATCATACTCGCACAGCCAAACGTATTTCTTCTACCATCGAGCATTCGTTGATAGCAAACGATTGTGCTTGGCTCTTTATTGATATGCTCCCATGATAAACATTGTCCACGAGGAAATATACACGGTTCTTTCAAGCAATCACCATCATTGATCGAAGCACAATGCTAAATATATGCTTCATTAATTCGTACACTTCTAATAAGAAAGAAGATAGCCAATAATGAAATGGAGTTTAAGTTATTACGTAGGAGAAACACTGCGCTCTCTAATGTGATGGTCAGCATTATGACCATAATCGACGCGGCCTCGAACACATATATGTAGCTTGTCAAGTTACCTAGTCATCGAGTTACCTGTTAACTTTTTCAACTTGCTCTTCTTATGCGCTTGGAAATGAAGATATGTGTAGCTTGTCGCTTGTTTGCTGCAATCTCCTTCAAACGATAACCCGGTATGGCAAATTCCGAGTTGACTTCTCCTTATGCATGGTAATTTTGGGCGCTACAACGTCTGAAGTAAATGGAAAAATTGCGCTCAGTTCGAACGAATTTTGGATAAATATCAACTAAGAACGTTACCGCCTGAGCATATCTGTCGGTTTAGGCGTTTGCGTGTTTACGCGCTGCGCACTGGATGCGCACATATGCACGTACAGACCTTCCTGGCAGCCCAATTTGGGTTTCACGAAAGCTCAGCAGAGAAGATTCCGTTACTGTTATGTAAATAAAAGAACTAAATCACAGAGATTTGCATAAATGAACGAGGAATAATTCAATGGAAATTTTTCAAGCTTGTCTATGTCATTTCCACATTTCCCAGTGTTTCTTTAAAATAAAACGGTAACGTAAGGCAAAGATCTTCAGATGGCTAGGCTACAGCTATCTGAATTATATCAGCAGCTCCGTAGAAAAGAAAAGTGGATTTGGTCCGTCCATATGAATCTAATGAGAATGTTCAATATAGATAGGACTCGTCTGTGCGTTTTGAATAAAATGGAGGAAAAAAATATCCTCAGTTCTCAAAATTCCTTTTTAAATGGATTTCACTCAATACAGAACTGAGTTTTCACAAGTGAGCCCAGAAGTTGCAACGTTTGAATGACAGTAACTTTCGCCTCATTTTGAAACGATAATTAAACCGGCAAAATTCAGATATATACCTGATGCTCTGGGCATGTAACTGCTGCACCGGTTGAAGGATCGTTACGTAGACAATCACGTGGTTCACATCTTGTTTCAGTGCAACTGATAAGGCCCTGCAAGATTTCATAAAAAACTTTGCAACTCTGTAGAATAGACCCACATCATAACCCCCTCCTCTCCCGCCCCCCTCCCCGTTCTATTAAATAAGTATGCAAATTTTTGCAACAGTAGCTCCGAGGGAAAATTAAAGTGAGAAAATTAAATAGACATCTAGCCCATTTAGTTGTTTAGGCGGAGTGACAAATTTACCTATTGGTGGATCAACATACAGAGATATATAAGTGAAATGGGCTTTGCGATAGAGGCAATATAATTCTCATAAAAATGAGCAATAGCATATCAAATTCATTGGCACTGCACTACTAATGCAGACAAGCTTCTGTGCAAAATTAAGCAAAGAGCGCAAACAGGTACTGATGAAAAGAAATTACAAAAAATCACTTTCAACAACATCTAATTCGAAGTGTCAAATTAACAGCTAATGCTTTAGTGCGCATTATTAAATAAAAATAGGCCTAGATCTTGGCAATAAGGAAATCCTTTAGTTGATACAATTAATTTTCTGTGTACCCATGAAGAAACTTCTTGGAAAAGGCCACGGGTCAAAACTTATTGGAATGTTTAGAAATTAGAGCAACCAGAGAGACAAATCCTAAAAAAAAGAATGGAGGTGAAATCAAAAGAACCTTCGAGCAAATACACTGCCGGCAATCAATTGTTGTCCAGCTGAATCCGTTCGGTATATAGTCGTTCTCCGATAGCTTACAACTACTCATTGTTGGTCTATGCACAACTCCTGCAACTGTAGCTTCAAAATATCTACGAGAGTACGATTATTTTAATAGTCATTATTGGATGAATACATAAGTTCCCTTCGTTGACATTCTCAGGAAGAGAAGAACATAGCTTTTTCTGTCATATATCAGCGCCGCCTCGTTCAAGCTGAAGAATCTTCCCGCACAATAAGCCAGTATTGTCCTCATTCTCTTGCTTTTTTTCTCAGTAGATGGAAAATATTTTTTCGCGCCGTCTTCAATAATTTCTTTCAATGCAGTAAAACTTGTGACATAACAAAAATGAGAACGACGGAGCAACTGTCCGTTGAATCGAATGATCCTATACAACTCTCCCCTCCTGCCCTGCACCGTCCAGTCAATCCATTTACCTCCATACAATGCAAGTATCTGCTCCGCCAGACGTCTAGCTCGAACACTTCTAGGCGTTGTCTGTAGAAGGAAGAACGGATTTCATAACATGCAAGCAGAAAACCTGAGAAGAAGTACGGTCATACTAATTCGAAATAAATCAGTATGTGGACATCTCCTGAAGCAACTGCTCTTGAAAAAATTCGCTTTCTATTTCTATGCATCCCACTCCTACGATTGGTGAGATAGAGCTTGGGAAAATGGAGCGCAAAGGATTATGTCCTTCACGAATACGTACACGTAGGAATGAAGGAAAGAACCGTTCGTTCCTTAAAATCTTGTCTCTTGCAAATCTTCATTTAAACTTTTCTATTTGCGTTAATAAATGTTTAATCGTGTTACATCTTCAGAACACCTTCCTTCTAAGAAACTACCTGAGAATCGTATTACTTGCGTTGGAATTATGTCTTGGATTATGAATGAACTCAATGTTTAGCACGTAATTTTCGATATTGCTTGTTTATCATGGGGAGTAATTTCTTAGAAATGATCAATGAAATATTCCAATTTATGACTAAAGATTTAATGACAGTTTAAAATGTCTGCCCTCGTCATTACAATAGGAAAATGTTCGTTATGAAGTATTTCCGAGAATGTGATGGATAATTTGAAGGATAGTTCGAAAGATTGCAACTTTACACAGCGGATGTGGATACATAGAAGCTCTTTTTATGAAAATTGATGGTTTTGTATTTTTTAGTCAAATAATCGGAGTACCTTACCTTGCACCAATTTTTACTACGAAAAAATGCTGAATCCATTGAACAAATCAAAATTCACCACAAGAAATTTTTCCGCACAATGTATCTTGAGCTTATCATTTCCGAATGTACTTACTTTTTTCAACAATATCATTTTCGTTGACCTTATGTTCGCAACGAGTACCATAGTGCTCAGCATCACAATCACATTCAACGCGATGTTCTTCTCTATTTACTAAGAGACATTTGCCAAATCGACCACAATCAATTTGCGTGCACGGATCAACCTGAAATCTGCGATTCTTTGAAGGTTTGCTTGAGAGTTATTAAAAACTGATCGCTGTTCATCATAACAATATCACAAATCCTATGATTATTGACTCCGCTCGGCATTATATAGGAGTATGGCTATTTACTCGAACTAATGATTTAAAAACGTTCGAAGGAATGAATTCTCGAATTTCTCGCTCCACCTTACGAAATTAGGGAAGAAAACTTATTTTTTCAGACTTAATATTCAGATATTGAGGTCATGAAATTTTAAACAACTTTCCTCCTTCACTCACAATATTCACCCTACTTTCAATGATTCCTCATTTGGTCGCATTATTTATTCTGGATGTTGTCTCCCTTTACGCAAGAACATCCGAATTTTGGCTTAAAACAACGACAAACAGACAACGTCACAGCCACGTTGAAATTGTTTATAGACGTTGTTTAGTGTTACGCAACAATTTACCTCATACCATTAACGGTTTCTTATTAATTGCATTGCGCGTAACAATTAGTTTTGCATAGGATGGCACCCGAGACGACAAGACGCTTACGTGGGAACAGTCCAAACGATTGAACAATTTACACCTGTTATGAGGTCATCTTTTAGCGAGAAATTTTTGAAGTTGATGAACGCAATCATCAAAAATGATGCTAAAATTAGCTGTCGACATTTTTGAGCACCACAAGTATTCTTATCAACGTTCACCAAGCAAAACGAAATAAGGTTATTTTCAGGTGGACGCACTGGAATTTTTTACGTTATCATAAAGAAACTAATCAACAAATAAGTTGAATAACGCTCCATCCGCTTTCGCTATTTATTTCGTTACAAGAAGTGCAGTGAAAATAAGAACGCGCATTCTTTCAGATCCACAACAACAGGAGGCAAAACAAACCTCAACTTCACAATTGCGACCAGTAAATCCAAGAGTGCAATTACAGTAGTAGTAATTTTGAAATCCTCCGCTTGAGCATTTGCCACCATTTTGACAAGGTGAATTGTGATAGCAATAGTCGAGATCTCTGAAAGGGGAAAGCCAGCTTGAAACTTACTTATTGCCCGCAAACAGTAGTAATGCCTGATCGTTTAAGTATAAATGAATTTTCTATTGAATAGTAATATTTTAATGGGAGAAATCCTGCAAAAGTGATATAGCAAAGAATTTCACAGAAATCGCCAGCACATACTCAATGCCATTTATACTGTACGACCTGGTCATTGTTAATTTAGAGTATCCCTGATCGGCTGCCGTTTATCGCTAATCGATTTGGTTGATAATTGTCAACACAGTGTTTTCATTTGTATAACCGTTGACTCCATTGCTTGCAAACTGTGCTTCAGATCTAACCTAATTCGCTATTAAACATCGCAGTTATCCTTTCAGCTTAGATTCGGCTGAAGGTTTACATGGCTCTTTTCCTCTCATGCCACTTCGACATTCTGCGACATATAAATGAAAGCCTTATGAGCAGCTGCGTTTGTGAGAGTATCACTTCGAAAAACGTAACAGCCGATTCAGTTGTGCCGCTGGGAAGTAAAAGACGAACCAACAGACAACTTGTGTGCCAATTATATGTTTGAGGTAACGGCGTGACTGTATGCCTGGTTTTCTTCAGCAACGCCTTAATTTTTTCTTCTAAAATCTTCGCTGCAACTAAATAATCATAGCTTGCCTATCGCAGAATGTTCCTCCCCAGTTCTTCTCACAGATGCACTCATTTGCCCGAACACAGTAACCATGTTTACATCCTTCGAGCATTCGGCATTGATCACATAGTTTTCCTTGCCACCCTCTTCGACATCTGAAACATTTAGTTCTTAATGTATAGATCCTAGAAATGAGTAAAAATCCACAGTTGTTTTAAATAATCCGTTACATTATATAGTTCTTTATAACATCCATGTTTTATGATATATTTTATTGGTGCATAAATAAATTCTTAATATAACAAGAAGGAGTGGAAAAGGTGCAAAGAATAGAAGTCCTCTTGGTGAATCGCATATTTCCGCGGATAAATCTTTTTAGCTTTCTGCATTTGTGTTTTTCTCATTGCAGTCAACCAACATAGAAATGGTCCCTAAGAATTCAGTAAGACAAACGCAGTCGACCGATCATTCATCATTTATGTTGCCACGAATAGTGCTCGTCTCAGCTACAGTATATCAACTGTCCACTCGCTCATTGTGATGAGAAAAAGGTAGAAATGATGATGAGCGCAAGAAATATTTTAGCAAAATGTTGATTAATTTAGACACTATTATATTTTAAGCGGACATAAAACATACAAAGATTAAATTCATTTCTTTACTCGAAAAGATCGCTGATAGCGACTATGAAATTTCGAACAAAACATGTGGCTTTTTGTTGAATTCTTTCCACGTATTGCTTTATACCTCAGTGAGAATATACTGTCAAGTAGTCAACCTCTTCATTGAAATCAAATTTGCTCATATAAGAAACGTCAAAATGTGCGAAATTATGTTTAATATAGAGATTGTGTAGAAAAGATTATCTGTTGCCAGAATAGCTAAAAAACTCGCCGGTCAAGTGGATCAATTCGTTTCATCTGCGTTACAAAGAAATCACATATTTTCCTCTTTAAATTCTTTATTTATATTTTCATAGTAAATTATCATGACGATTTTATTCAATATTTCTCTACGACTTCAGAATTTCTTGACGAAATTAACCTCATTGTTCAGCAGAAAATTGCACTAATTCATACGCTCGCGACTGACAATGTCCCAGTGATAGTACACAATAAATTTCCTATATTCAAATAAATCGTCGCTTTGAGCGTAATTACTTTGAATGGGTTGGCTTTTGATTGACACTGACGGCTTTGAAAATATGAGGAAAAAAATCTCGATTCGCACTAATTATGGATAGACTCATAGAGTTATGAACATTTGGAGCACCTTGATTTGTCCTTCAAATTCACCAACTATCATTGTCGTATAAGTTATTGTGAATTCAAAGGATCTTATCCTCCAAAATCTTGTCAGAAATATTTTCTCATAGTATCTCAAGCAGTTCAGCAATTACTCTCTAGAAATGTGAATTTTATAACAGCAATTTCTTACTCTTTACGTAAGTAAACTGCGAACAATTCATTATTGATCCGAAGTCATCATTATCGACTTTTGCATTGAAGTACTAAACAAATTCCATTACGATGGCTTGCATTATCTATCGTAAGTACAAAACTGATCACGCTAAAACAAAATTATATCCACTCAAATTTTACTTATTAGTAACTTATTATATCCACTAAACGCTATAAACATCAGAGTTAGGTGTATCGGTTGATAAGAGGCTTCAGTAAAATCGGTGGAACCGTTTTTGGGTTATTTCTTGCATGCTTCATAATAGAACGAGAATTTCGTTGAGCAGTTGGCTTTTATATTGAACGAAAATTTCAACGACCGAGGTATTACTCATTCTTTGTCAAATTATTACCATGAACTTTATAAATTTTTACACTCATAGCAAAATTGCTAAGCAAGATTTGGGTGGATAAAACTGGTGAGAAAATTGGATCTCCAATGTGACGATTTGGCAGGCAGGTTCTTAAAATTTTTCATTCGTATAAGTTCGTGAAATGGAGATCGCCGCATCCTAGAATATTCAAATTCATACCGGCATGTATCCGGTGCAACACAAAATCCATTTCCGCAACCTTTACCACAGATCGGATCGTCACAATTTCTCCCTGTCCATCCTTTCATGCACAGGCGTTCACCGCTTGGCGAACAATAGAAATGAACGCTGCAATCATCGGTTTCTTACAATTCATCGATCATTCATAGATTTCTCTCGAAAGTGACGTCGTTTGCACTAACTGATTTCTTTCACTTTTTCCATGCGTTTGGAAAATTTTCCGAACCTCCTATGAGAAAACGGGCTCATTTTTTGCAGTCTTTCGAGATGAGCTTTTATTCCTTTTTACGACTTAGACGTGCTAAAATCGAATTAGAGTGGAAATATCCTCGAGTCTAAGATCACTTTTTGAGGTGATCTTATGTGAACGATACAGTGATTCAGCGTGTGGCTCTATCGTATGCCCTAGGCTTCCACTTTACAATCAGCGGAATCAGCGTTTATGCGTATTGCTTGAGAAATGTTGTTGAATGATGAATTTCGTTGTGGCGTTGATCAGGTATCAATATCTCACTCTTGCACCTGCAACCTTGTGATGGCGAATTGTTGCAAATCTCAGACTTACTTGGCAATATTCGGCTGACAAAATCTGGCACACTGGGGACCATAGTAGAACTCGGCACATTCGATTTGCATTTCATATACGATCTTCCTTGAGCTATCAATCTCAAAATAAAAATGCTATCGGAAGCAGTGAATTGTGGACAGTATTTTAAAGTGAATTTTAAAGAATTTCCAAGTGAAGTGCACGGTAAATGCGACGGGAAACGAAGAGTAGGCGTATTAGGAATGAAGCTCATTTTCCCAGTCATCTGCATGGAAGAAAACGATTCGTAAAGAAGCTGAATAATTTAAAACGCCTACGGATTTCCGTTGGCCGTCAGATTTACAGCTGTCAGGTTTCACCATCATAGCCTTTGTGGCACTTCAGTTGAACCTACAGCTGAACTTACAAGAAAACGGTTGATGGAAATAAGCTGCACGTACGTTTGTGACCTTCATAACTTGCCTAAAACAAGCAGCTATCGGTAGTGATGTAAATTCCGACTCGAAACACAGAAATTTACTCTTTTTTTTGTCGAATGCTTACTCCTTCAGATTACAATATATTATATGTTAAGTTATACGAGTCGAATTGCATTAAATTGAATCCATTTTCACGTTGCTGACAGATAGAAATTTTTTCATCCCTTTTTGAATCTTATGCTGTTAGAGATTTCATGGTGTTCGGAAAGCGTGTTTTTTAAATGAATTTTTCATCATTCGACCTAGAATCCTTTCACTGTGGCTTAGTGAAGTGACATATAAGAGAAAGTATCCGCCATGAAGGATAGAGCGATCAACGTTAACTTGAATGTGACGAAGAGAAATTGTTTTGGGTGATGGAAGGAGGCGAAATAAAGTTATGCATTTTGTGCTGGCCCTTTAGGCAGTTCAGTGGCACATGGCATCAATGGGTATATTAAAAGAAAAAGCCCATTTTTTGTTTGCACTGGGCAAATATGATAATGTTAACGTCTGCGGGACGTTTCCATTGGCCACCAGAAATCTGACCAAGTATACGTTCATTGGATAAGCGGCAGCTTGAATTTCCCACCCGTATTAAACTGGAATTGAAAAATATCTCAACGCCGTGATATTAGTATACTGATATGCCAACAATAGAAAAATTAGATTAATACTGCATATTTTATTCTCATGGCTGCCATTGCATAAGTATGAGAATATATATAATTTCGATATAATTCATTTTTGAAAGATTAATAAGCAGTTTTTTTTCTGTGAAACTACAAATAACTTACTTCCTTAATTGTAATGTTTTCACTGTCCAATGGAGAAAGCTGAATGAAACGTTCAGAGCGCATAATCACAGCCTTATTGCTCCATTGTCGCATCTCCACGGTTGAAGATACGTTCTGAAAATCGCTCATCTCGACATATTTTTTGATGAACGAATTCATATCTTCCTACTCTTCTCTCCTAGTCCTACATATCGCACTGCACCCCGAGAATAGGCGTTTAGTAGAGAGGAAACTTTTTTGTGCTCAGCACAGCGATGGCCAAGAAAACGCGAGGCACGAAGATACAGCAGACTCCAAATATCCTCATGGATACATTATGTGCGCCATTCTACAAGGCATTGTGTAAAATTTTGTTCAAAATGCCTCTTTATTAATTTCCTGAACCATACATCTTATCAGCCTTTGCAACTATTAAAATCGTCACTGAACCTGTTGAAAGGAAAAACATTCATAAAAGAAAATTAAGGTTAACATTATCGTTCGGATATCGATAGTCTCTCACTTATTAATAACGAGATGCCGACCATCGATATGGCTGGATAGCAATCAGAAAACTTTTAACTTTTAACATGCACTTATATAGAAGAACTCATGCTTTTCGTTTGCTTTGAAGCACTGAATTGTAATAATAATTTATCATTTCCTTTCGAATTCGTGGAATTGCAATTTTTAATGAAAATACTTGTTGCAATAAGATTTATTGCCTTCTAGCTTAACTGGGTATATTCTTCCAATCTTTGCTGTAGCTTATTTGCTATGATTCAGCTTCGCTTTTTCATGCATAATTGCTTTCTTTTTTTAAATGTCGTAGCGTTTCAGCTGTTCGTTTGCTTGCTGATAGATGAATGCACCGATTGAAAATGAAACGCATATGTTAATTCCTCTGTATTTCCTTTGATAGCCGACTCTTTTAGCGGCTTCTTTCAGATGAGATTCGGCCAGTTGCAGATAGTATCGAGTATTCTGATAGATTTGAGCAGGAACAAGGGAAGGAAATTCGTTCATTGATTTCACATTTTGCCAGCAATTCATATATGACACCTGAACACATGGCATTCTTTATTGCTCTTCAAGCGCGACAAATCGTTGGTAAATATAAAAGACTATCAGTGATGATAACTTTATGTATTGAGACAATTCATTTAAGTTGTTGAATGTTTAATGGAAATTTTTATCAAGTTGGTAGATAATTTTCAGAATCCAGATCAAAAAAATAACATAAATTAGGAATAAGTCAGCTGAGAATTAAATAATTTTGCAAAAAGAATGAGAACAAATTAAAGAGAAATCTATTGACTGTGTGGCATCTTGCAATTCACTTGTCAAATTCAGAGCAAAATTAATTATTAACGTTTCATTTTCTAACAATTCACTTATGGATTTTTCAGATATTCTAAAGAGAAAACATTCTATGCAGCTGATAAATTTAAACGTCAGTAATTTCATTGTGTGGAGATTATTTTAGAAAAACGGCTGATCGCAATATTTGAATATTGGCATTGAGAAAATATCGCAAAGTTGCTATAATTCGATTGTTTATAGCGACTACAAGGCGCAGAGGAAAAATAAATTTTGATATATTTCTTATCATAAACGTTCCAGTAAAATAACCATCTGCTGATATCAATATGACGGCAATGAGCCCTTCAAAAGTGATGATTCACAAGATGGATTATCCGCTGTTGCGAATGACAGTGGAATAAATGAGCAAGAGGAAATTGTTGTAGAGGGTGATTTTTTTTGCAGCCATTCTATTCTTCAAGTGCAATTTTTAATAGCAAGGAGATCCATTCGATTCGATCGATTTCTCAATCGATAATCAATCAGTAACGATCACATGCAGTATTTTAAATGAGCTGATGCTTTTCCTATGGGATTTTTCTGACGAGAAAACGTTTACCGGTGAGCTAATCCACAGTCACTGCAAAACTCCACACTTACCCTACTTATTCTTTAGCCATCCCCTTGAAAACTAATCAAACTATTCTAAACGTGCAAAGGACAGCGCTGCAATATGTGGAACAAAGCCGGCGTATTAGCGTTAAAATCCCTTTCAAGTCCGCCTCTGCGTTCGCCTTTCCTCACTTGAACGACCTCAAATCTGCTCTGATGTTTACAGAGGTTAAGTCGACGCTATAGGAAGCTAATATTTTCACTTTCCGTCAGAGGTTCTTTAATAGTAAAGGATTTCTCGTGCACGAGAAAATAGATCTTTCATTTCTAAAGAACTATAAATTGAAAAAGAATATGTATAAGACTGTATTATGGGAAAATTTTCAAACATTCTTTCGTTTAAATCCATCCAGATTTACTCCCTCAGTGCAGTTGTTTCATCCTTATAATTTAGCGAGTCTATACAGGAAGAACTGGGCGACGAAAAAATTGCGATGTAAAGTATATTTTACACTCTGTATTTTAGGGTTAAAAAAACGTTAAAACGAAGCATTGAATGGCGCCATCATGGCGAATTCTTAGCTTGCTTACAATCAGCAAAAAAATCAAGCGTCAAAAATTCTCAATATTATAGCACTGAAAGCTATTCACATTAAACAAGCTGAAAAAATCGCCACCCAAATGACAGTGAGATGTGATTTGAACTGAAAACCTTAGCAAGTATGAGTGTGAACATACCACTTATAGTTTTATTGTACAACATATATAAATGTAAATGAACTTACTTTAGTAATGTTTTCTGGACATCGATGGTTACTTTTCTAGAGAGGACTGACGTAGAGTAATTTCCGGAAAAAAACTATGGATTCAGATATATGTTACGTAAGATCCCCATTGCGAATTATTGAGGAATGATTCTGATATGGTTTATGCTCCTTTGAACGCAATGGTTCTTGAAGATTTTCTGATTTGTGGCTTATTTCGCTGAATGTTTTTTTTAACTGCCTATAAAGAATTCAGGTTTTCCACGGAATCTGTGGACAGGAAAAAGAATACTTCCGTTTATTATATGTCCAATAGAATTTATCATTCTAAGATTAGAAATTTTTCACGAAAAATACCAATGAAAGAGGAACTAGATCTGCTGGCTAATTGATGACAACTTCTAGAAAATTGTTACACTAATATGTCCAGAAATTCTCTTGTCGGCTATTAATTATAGAAAATTTACGATATAGCCTATAGCCTGTTATTTTAGAACTTCATATGGATTTATTACAAGAATTTTTTTTGCTTGCTGACGAAGATTGAACGAAAAAATCGGTTGGTACTATGTACATTGGGTGAGATCTTCAAATTTCTCGGTTCCTCTAGTGAAGCTAATTGGTTACTGAACGTTATGCTTCATGAAAAAAGGCTGCCGTATGAATGATGATGCCCTCAAGGAACATACCCGAATGCCGACTACGATGTTCACATCGTTGTTTCGTTGTCCGCTTGAAAAAGACAAAAATTGATTACCTATATGTACATTTGAATGAGAATTTCCATCATTCAAATGGCAGATTATTCATCAAATCATCAAACACTGAAAATATGTGTTAATCATTTTTTGCAATAACTTTTCGCCTCTTTTCAGCACATATCTTGTGTGCACCACCTTATTTTGAAGTTGCAAAAATTTACGAACGACTTTGAGAAAACAATTGCGCAATGTCAAATAGCCAAGCGGATGTAGACGGTTGCTTCATGCAAGTGTTCTCTTACGATCGTCTTGCAAATGCTCTTCTCTCAAAAACTTCAAATTAAATGAGACAATTTCTCATAGCGAATTTCGTTTAGTGAAGCTGATGAAAGCACAAATTCGACTTAATCATTATTTATTGACAATGATGCCGTCAATACTGAACGTTGAAATTTTCTCTTATGAGCGTTATAATTGGCTACGATTTTGATGTTGTTATATTACATGCATCTTCGGGATTCATCACGCCCAAGTACCACAGATTGGAACTCAATTAAAGAAACCGTTTATAATTTGAAGCAATGTAGGACTTAATTATTGGAGTTTAGCTAGAGCATTTAAAGGTAGCTGTGAAACAGAAGTGCTCTGCAGTAGGAAAACAGAAGCAGGTGCAGTGAATTAGGCAATTCGATTCATATGCGTCAACATATGACTGCATGCCATCGCATGGGCACGCTAGCAGACGTTAAGAGAGAGATGAGGATAGCGCAACTCAAATAGGGCACATTACTATCTGAGTATGTCTAAAGTTATCTTCCTTTATTTCCGCGTAATTGCTCTGTATTCACTCAACAGTGCTGGCGATCGTTAAATACTGACGCAATTCTAATTATCAGAGGTTAGCAGCAAAAAAAGATTGGAAGAGAGTGACTGAACATTATCTATAAATGATAAGAATAAGAAATAAACATGTCAGTAGTTTTCGCAGCATCATCAAGATATAGCTGCTCTGGATAATCGAATCAAAATAGGACAACGGCATTTATGCAAATCTCTTGCTCTCTTAATTTTTCTTTTAAGCGAAACAGTATGGACCGTAAATAAATTGACCTGAAGGAGCCTGATTATTGAACGAAAGGGCCTAAAAAGCATGTAGACTGTGTTGGCCAACTTGTTCTTGTTATTTTCTCATTTTTGAGCAGTGCATGGCCTTGAGCAACATTTTGTGCGCACTCTTTTATAACGCTAGTTCAAGCTTTCGCAAAACTGATTTGCATCTATTTTCAATAAATTTAGGAGGAAAAGTAAATCAATTGCGATAATGTAATGGTAAAATTCTTCTGGTTTATGAAGTGATTTTACAGTCATATAACAACGCGCTTATTTGTTTCCATTATTTTGCCTTATATTATCAATAACGTTGTAATTATCTCACATGAGGAAGTAAATCGTGCAACAAAATGAGACTATCGTCACCACAAGGTGGTCTCCAGATGAAATCGGTCGGCTGTGATACCACTTATTCATACACTCAAAATATGCGTGAGGATCGAATGGTTTCTCTAGTGTCTGCTATTATTCAAGATGCCCTCTCAAAGAACTCTTATAAACTTAGGTAAACAAATCTCTGCACATCGTTGAGGTAAATGCTGTTGTGCAATCATATATCAGCTGTTATGCAATCTTTCATCTTAAAGTGCCAACCCTCGAATGAACCTTGCATTTCCGCATAACGGAGGTTACGATAAGCATTGGTAATATGGCGAGAAACATCTATTTCCGACGGTCCAAACATGCTTTAACATATTTTCAATATCAGTGGAATCGTTAGATGCCATAAGAGTCTTTTTTCTAGCATTTTCATTTCAAACATTTATTTTTTTTTTAAATTCGTTACAAACTGCTACCGGAATGAAATGCATACTTCTCACTTCCTATCTCCCTTGCTATACCTATACCTCAGACGAGCATGCAAACAAATTCGTTCAAAAAATTGCTGCCGTTATCGGTTTCAAATCACTATGACGCTTCGTTATTCAATGCTTTTTCCACTAAGCATCGAAAACGACCGCTCTATCACAAGCCAAAACAATAAGTTTGATCGACGGAGGAAATCTAGTGGTCGTTTTTCTCTTCTTGTTTTTCCCATAATTTTCTGCTCCTTCGAATCATCATGATTTTTATTCCATACACATTATATTCTTTCACTGCCGTAAGTTGTGCCGATGATTTCTATCCTTCTATTCTCCTAGTTCCATCCTTCTGTTCTCCTACTTTTTCTTTATTATTCGTATCATTTTTATTTCCGGAAACTAATTTGGATTTATTAATTTTCGCAAAAAATTTCCCTCTTTCACTAGAGACATTAAAATTGCTTCGAAGTTCTTTTTCTTTGAAAAATGAGCTTTCAGAAGAAAAGAAAATTAATTGGCAATGGAACTGGATACCATAGAAATTATATTTTGAGCCGCTGAAATAGTGGGAAAATTAGCAAAAATATCAACATGAATAGATAATTCAGCCATAAAACTCGTGGGTGAATAAACTTTAACAGTTCTTCGGTCATAGAATGATTAATCTCATACATATTGTATGATTTTCATCAATTCATTAGTTAACCTTGTATGCACAGATCACCTTCTTCAAATCAATAGGAAGTAGAAAACCCATTGGTAACGAGATGTATGAGTAGGATGACATCACATCAACGACTTTTACGAGGCAGATGGTCACACGCGACAACGAGACAGCTGGCTGATATTCTCGCCCGGTTATGAGTTCATTTGACATCTGTTTACAATTGGTCAGCAACGAGGATCTATGAAAACTCTCGTTTTAAGATCGCTGCAATTCTCGTCTGAATTTGTTCGATTTGATTATGAGACTATCAAATTTCTTCAGAGTCTTCTGTGCATACAGATGAAGTTGATAACTTATAGAACAGATAATTTGTATAATACTGCCCGATTGCTGGGGAGGAGTAATGAGGCACTGAACAATAGAATACATTAATAACTTAACCATCTGAATGAAAGAAAAAAATTATTTTGCAATAAGTGAAACCTAAATGATTTCTGACGTATGTAGGGGTCGATACAAATAATATATATGCCGATCTTTAAGCTAATATTTATGAATCAATGAAATATTTGTTTTGTTGAAATTAAACTACCAATGAGCGATTTCATTTTCCTTCCTTCAATAACAAAATTGCAACGAAACTTTAATAGTAAGTGGCGGGAAATGGAATAAGAAATGAATAGAACGAGTATTTGTTCATGTGTTGCGCTGACATTGTTCATGGATCATCGGTCATGCATCTGCTCCATCCGCTCTCTATTCATAAAATATCCTATCATTTGGTGTGACATAAATGAGACTGACATCAGTAAGGCGTAACATTTATCGCCTAAATGAATGCACTTCACAGAACCGATATGCTCAACTCTTAAATACTCGCAGAATTCGAGGTAAAATTATTCTATGCGAAACCTCAGATATCTTTCGAAGACGCAACTAATGCACCTTCAGTAAGCAAATGATTTAACGAGAAAAGTTATTATAGTAAATTTCGTTTGCTTTTTCTCTCTCTCCTTCTATTTTATCGCTATGATCGTTAAATTGGCAGTAAGTGAAAATGCGTATAATTTCACTAACCCATCGTTTATACGAAAATGTATAAAGCTCCCAAATTAGAATTGTAGAATCAAGTCTTTATGATTATGGTAAGTGGGATAGTGATCCAATTTTGGCCTTTATACAACGGATAAATGATTCGAAATCTAACGGCCAAGAAAATACCACATTTTCCTCGCTGAAAAAGAAGGCTTCAGATTGATTCTATACGCATCTTTCTAAATTTCATCTTTCTTCTTAAATATACCCCAGAGTGAATAGAAAATATACATAGTTTCATGGGATGGAGTTTTTTTACTCGCAAAGATGCACCTCATTCACCTGTCCCCCAATTTTACACTGAAGAAGGATACACCTGTGAACAGACGGCGTTGTTGTTTCAAGATATGAGAGATAAATGTGACATCTTTGTGAGGGAATAATTTTCGCGCATTTCACTCAAACAACATTTAATATATACTACCTCTCCTTTTATCCAATAATCGACGAAAGTATATTAGGATTTAATATTTTCTTAATATATCACCACCGCTGTTACGTTATTTGAATGATAGTCGACCATTTTTTAGGGAAGTAAAATCGAATGCAATGAAGACGAATAAATTCGTTTTTACAAATTTAACCACTATCGCTACAAATAACTTATGATCGAAAGTCTAATCGTTTTCTTTGTTTCCCTTTTGTTTTCATCCAATAACATACTGCAAAACAATAGAATTTCGTAATTAATTTCTTTCTTTTCCTGTATTTGATTCCATATATACGAGATATGACTAGTTCTCACAGTCCATAGTGGAAAATTTTTGAACAAAATTGCTCCTTTTCATCATTCCGCTTACGCGCACCCTCTGAGCAATTATGACTTAACTCAACAGTTCTAAGCTTGAGTTCTTAGTAAAAGCAGTCAGAGAAAGGAATTATACAAGCTGTTCATTGCGACCAGTGCAACCAACTACAGCCCATGAAGACTAATTTATGAAATTCTGGCAATTATAGGCGCATTAATGCCTCACTTGAAACTTTCGGAGACCTAAAAGGTATAATTCGCCAAAAAATATGTGGCGAGAGCGGAGAGGAGTTTGAAGAGATCGCAATCAACGTCCTGCACTTAGAGCTATTCGCAGATCATGTCAACGACCATTAACTGTATGATCGATTCTTAAACATCGAAGCTGCTGCACTGTGTGGTAATTCTATGAACAAATAGTTTTTATGTCAGTTGCGCGCCAGCTGCGTGTACATTAGTCAGTGCAACGGTTACCTGCCGTTGCTTATCACTGACTACCTGTCGGATTATCTGTTGCCATGTATAACATACCATGGATTTCTTATGAATCGTATTATGCAGCACTGTTAATATTATGCATATTATGCTCTTCATAGCTCACTAGCTCATTGAAAACAAGGACACTAAAGCCATTGAGACCGATAAGTGCGGTGGCCTTGGAGTATAACACTTGTTGTTTCGATTGAGAGACCAACGTTTAGCACACTCTAAACAATGCCATAAAACGTGAAGATAAAACGATAACACTGAATTTCTTTGCGCTCATTACCTCATCACTTCATCTCCTCCCCACCCCGCATCCCCCACCGTTCTTGATGTTTTGACTTCTTATATAGGCTCGTTATATATATGAATATAAATTCGAAATAAAGTCGAGATATGATTAGTCATATTTTCGGAATTCACAGCTTTCTGAAATGTTTTTTTACGCGCATCAGTGCTATCTTGTTATCGGTATATTAGCCTAAAGATCTTCCATTCATTAGAAAGAACAATCAGGAATCGCTTGAAACTGCATTGGGCTCCATCTTTCATAAAAATATGTCGAAGAATTTCTTATATCACATGTAAAAATGTAAAATGAAATCTGAAAAGATAGCGTCTTCAGTTATGTGGATTATCGGCGTACATTACTGACCTAAAGATATGTCCAGTCAAGGGGTAAGTATCAATCAGATGTGAACATCAGTGGCGTTTTAGCCGCATTCTCCACTTACAGATGTGATGGAAAATGTACTATATAAGAATTTAGTAACGGCGAATCATATGATTAGGTCGTTGCGTTCATGTATTAATCCTTTTTTTGCTACTCAGGGACATAATAAATCTAAAATTACTTTTATCCTCAATAACAAAATAATCGATCATTTTTCAACAAAAACTTCACCAGTTAAACTTCAGCTTTTATATGCAGAATACGTTATGTTGCACCCTCATCGAATGCTTCCACCAACATTATTCTGCTATGTGAATATCCCTTTTGCTTTTAGAATGACTGCAAGGTGAAAAAAGAGGGTAATCGTTGACTAGCGAGACGTTCGATTGAGATGAAGGATATTTTGAGAAAAACATCTCCCAAGTAAATCATAACTTTTAGCTTCAATGAAGCGTTAAAGGACAAATTCTTTCAAGGGTATTTCATAGTGTGGAAGTCGCAAAGCAATTTTCTCAGACTTACGACATTAAAGACATTAAAGAAAAACTGTTAATGCCGTATACAAATAACTGCACATGATGCAAACGACAGGCAGTCGTTGATGTTTGCGATCAAGAGAAAATTGCAAAAGCAATGGAATATGACACCATAACACACTTATTCGCCAGGTGCAATTTCGCCTACTGAACGTGCTACCAACTTTTGCAAATGTGCTTTTCCAAAAATTCCGATGTTATACACACATATATATGTCTCAGTTTGTTCTACAGGCATTTTTCTGCTTAGTAGCTGCTGAAGACTGAATTTAGAAGTCAGGTGGACACGATCCTATTTTAGGAAGATGTGTCGGCTTTTTTGCTTGATTCGTGGTCTTAAGAACGGTTGATGCGCTCTCAGGTTAGACCACAGTTGGCCGTATTTTGCGGATAGTGGTTGCATTTCGCAAAATATATAGGTTTCGTAATAACAGCATTATCACGTTATCACAAGAAATAATCGTCAGCGATGCTCACGATAGAACTGTTTCTTGCCTATATGTGAATTCGGGATTACTTTCAATCGTCAGACGTAAATTAACAATGCGCGAAGCATTTAAGTTAAGGAGACACAAGGTCTGTGCTCAATATTAATGACCGCTTATCCTCTTCAGTAGTTGATGTAACGTTTGAATAAATAACTTTTGCTGTGGAAAGAAGGCGTTTTGAACAGTCGCTAGAGGAGCAGGGATGTTGAATGCAACTACGTCGTGAAAAGTTCATATGAAATAGGCGAACTAAGAAAATTTCACACAACTTTTCTTAGTCCCACTGGGCCAAGAAAAACCGAGACAAGCAATAGGCAAAAGTATTTGTAATCAAAACAGAGACAGAGAATTTGCTAAAAAAAGGCTTATTGTCGATAAAATGTAGCATTCTTCTGATGCACTTCACTGAAATGTCGATAACTGCGTACAGTTCTATTCAGTCGACGCAGTAGGGCTACTCAAAAACCACAGAACTATACTCACTAGTTAACAGTTTTATGAACTTTGTTCGTTCTATGCGGAAAACGATTGCGAAGTTTGTCCTCTGACTATAAGGAGAATTAAACTCTTAGAGCTTTTTTTTGCCTCATATCAGTAAAATCCTCTCATAATGTTGTTAGATTGGTTGAAATTATTTCCGTTACGTAAGAAGGGGAAATTGATAGAACGATAAACACATATCAGTAAAATCCTCTCATAATGTTGTTAGATTGGTTGAAATTATTTTCGTTACGTAAGAAGGGGAAATTGATAGAACGATAAACATATCGTGAGAAAGCTGAACTCGGTGAATGAAAAAACGAAGAAAATCAATTATAGTCGAATCAGCCCATAAGGTCGGCAATTGTTCCTCAATGTTTTTTTTGCATATTCAAAAAATCGAATCTTCAGCTATCTCATAGGAGAGCGGTGAAAGAGTGATTAAGGAGAAAAACGGGAAAAATACCAACGCAATAAAATTATTAAATTCTACGTTTTTGATCACAGACGGAGAAACAAAGCAACTAAAAACGCCAACATCGCCGAAACGGAAAGTTCATCCTTGTTGAAAACAAAAGAATTTCGCCTGCTATTTGGCCCATGCATCCCTTTCCATACTTGGCGCTGTTTTATTTCCCAGCCTTCCCTCTTCCCCCATCTAATTACCCTCCACCTTTATTTCTCCTTTCTCCGATCATAGATTGCGGTTAGCGGAGTATTATGGGCTTCCAGAGAACATAATCGTTTTGATAGCAATGAATATGTAGAATTTGCTGCCTTTGAAAGCCTTTCAGGGTGTGAAAATTCACTCGCTTCTTTAATTGGCAGTGGAATCATAACATTGTATATACATCACCGACAACAATTTCATATTTAAAAGTCCTTGAGGCAGAAATTTCTTAGCTACTTGAGCGTTATTGAGAAGGAAATGCTAGAAGCTTTTTGAAAACATCGCTTTCAATGTATTGCGATTGCCAATTTCAGTAGTTTTGTTTAGAGATCGCAACTGCAAATCTGTAAGAGTATATTCACCTTGTAGTGGTAACGAGTAAATGAACCGAAGTACTTAATCTTTTTTTCCCACATAGAGATAATAAAAGTTTCCCTCACATGACACCTATCGATGCATTTTTTAGGCACTACACGAAGGTAATGGCTATGCTGATCGAAAGTGAAGAGAGTATTTGCTCTCGAGAATGGAAGTGTTTGTTCTTTCGAAAGTTGAAATAAATGGAAATTTACGAATTCTGAAGCTTATATCTCATCGATGAAGATTAATTTTCGATGGAAATTATACCAAAATTATTGTTCAATAAAAACGATGGAAAAAAGACAACAATTTTAAGAAGAAGTTCGTATGAGGAAATCCGCTTTACATGCCAGCAGTAACTTCGTTTCTTTTTGCTTTTTCTGAATTGGCATTTTTCAATTTGCCATCGGTCTCTTTCGCTCTTGTCGTCTCTTAAAGTTCTGTAATTCGACGTAGAGTGTGAGAGAGAGACGTTCAATTTGCAAAAGAGGAAAATTGCTTAGAAGTTTCATAGACAAGAAAAGCCTTCGCTATAACTTCATGTGCTCATAATAATGCTACTCGGAAAAAAGTGGAATGTATATATGAGAAGAGAACCTGTAAAAGATTATGTCGTATCAGCAAACTGGAAGCCTTTTCTTCATGGGCATTTGCAAATTTGTATTTGTGCAGTGAACTAAGACGTCTGTGTATTCCTTTATGTTCGCTTTTCCGTGCATTCATTGAGAATATCGATGAGAAAATAATTAGTATCAAAAGAAGAGAAAATTAAACGATGTAATTTGTAGAGTTCGCAAATCTTCTCCATCTTTCCTATTAATTCACATCATTTAAGGGTGTACTGACTACTGAGCATATGAAATTCTGCGTGAGGATAGGTAAATTATGGCTTACCAAATTGTATATGGCATGTGATTTGATCGGAGTAGTGGGATGTTTGTAGAAAGCAACTTGAGAAACTTATTAGCAATCTAGATGGCATTACAATTTGACCAACTCCTCTGCTATATTTCGTCTCATATATTCACCATACAACATCTTTTCGTTGTATTAGCTATCAGAAACCTTAAAGTTTCATCTCTATCACCTATCACCTTTTAGTGAGTCATATTGAGAATTAAAATGATACCGCAACAATAATGATTCTAATGTAATGCCGAGACATCATAAAAGAATTTCACCTAACTGCAAATATCTTTTCAAGCGATCGGCGTGGTATACGTTTTTTCGCAGTCGTTGATATCACAGCAAATGGTCTTATAGCTAATGAAGCATACGGAATATGATATTCATCCTTCTATTATTTTCATCTACGTAATAAACCTTCGATAGACTGTAAAATCGGATGCCGCCGCCTTTCGCCTTTCGAAATCTATGAATAAACTCAGAAGTTTGTCAAGGATCAGTCTATTCTACAAACTGAGCCCAAAATTCTGCAATTCAATTTAGTGTTCGCAGAATTTGAAATACTCGACAGGCAGACGGATACGAAATAGCAAAATCAAGCATCGCAATAATGCGCTTTACACAAGCAAGTCTACAAAATATTTGGCACTCCAGAAAGCAGTTTCTATCATGCAGTTGTCCTCCTCTTTTATATTACTGCTCAGTAAAATATCTAATAAATTCCTCTGATATTTAAATTTCTTAATTTATAAATGAGAGTGGATTTTGATGAGAATCTTCAAAGAAGAAAGGGAATGAATGAAAAAATAGTAGTGATTGCTTATGAATAGGCCGGTAAATGAAGTAGCTGAGAAATAATGGAGGAAATATTTTCACCTGAAGACTAAAATGTGGGGAAAATTATAAAATCGGTTACATAAAAGATTTTACTGAAATGTGATTGAGCGCATACTTTGAAGAAATATAGTTGTCATTAAATTATTCTGAAACGAATTTATTTCTTTAAGTATCGATATGAATGCATAATTAATAAGAAACTGATTTTTATTGGAATCTCATAACTGCGAGCTAATCCTTATTTCAAATGGATCCTTATTCCGAAGCTAATCCTTATTTCGTATCCACTATGGCGAATGAACTTACTGAAACGCTTAATATTTTCAACGAGTAACGTTTAGCATGTTAATGCAGAATAAATATAACAGCAGCAAAACAATTCCACGAATATGTCCTATAAAATATTTCATAAAAATATCCATCTAAATGCCATATTCAAGTATAGTATTTCCTACTCCAAAATAAGGTTATTTTGAGAATATTATTCATATAATGCGTTCAAACTAAACGGTGACTCTGATTAGTTGTGCACTTAACATTTAATCGTCGATAGCGGGATTTTTAACTTTCGCACTAATGAAATCAACGTTGCGTTTACTGCATCTATTGATTAGTCGGATTGCTCATATTATATGAGATATACCTTTCAAAGTTCAACTGACTTACTTCAATATAGCTGACTTGAAATTCACTCAAAGAACTGAACGAAAATTAAAGGTGTTACGGAAATTGCAAAAGTGGTAAATGAGACAAAAAAAGTTTCCCTAATTTGCAATATCCTCAAAAAATGAGGCGAAAAAACATTTAAGAAAAAACTAAGACGCCGCAAAGAATAAATGATGATTTGGCATGAAAATTAGAAAATTAATTCATACCTTTAGAGGCCATCGAACATCGAATGGAATATCCACTGCATAAGCGTTGAGCAATTTATTCCCAGCAATTACTGGTGACGTATGGTGAATGAGAGCGCAATCGCGATGGGATTTATGAAGTCCAGAGCCAACACCAAGACAAACGTAGACATAAACCTCACAAATACATTTCGATTCATTATGGCCTAAAATATTTGTTTTTTCTTCTCGAAATGTATTGCTGTTATTTGTAGAACCCTAAATTAATCAGGCATTTCTGAAAAATTAGTCAAGTCTTAGTTATCGTTTAGCAATCAATCATCTGGTGCAAGGAAAGCATTTAACTTAATCCAAGAGAGCTAATAATTGTGGTCAACTTGTTTCTGATTCTTTAACATAAATCTATGGCCGAAGTCTAAAGCGTTATTGGCAATGACGCGCCTTGAGTAAGTTGTGGATTAGTTGCTGGGTTAATTTGCAAATAACCCTTTGCCTCAGACGTCTGCAATCATTGCATTTATACATTTAATTAAGCTTTGCTACTCCAAAATTTTAGGCAAAGAACGACACGATAGCTTTTAATGCACCATATAATGAGCGAAATGAAAATAAGTTCATTATTACCATTATTATCGTCTTCTGATTTTGTAGGAATGAGCTTACCAAACGATAACAGAAACATCTCATTGTGCATCAAGCCCACATAAATCTAATAGCCACAGCAAACTATTGCTTGACTTCTCTTAGTACCTTTCCATTTTCGATAGCCGGATGTGCTCACATTTTTCAACCATTGTAGGCAACGAAATATCAGGGTAACGATACAGTTAAAAAAATCAAGGTAACAATCAGGCATATAATATTGGCGACGAAAAAAAATTATCAAACGCAGGAAGGAAAGGTGTTGAAAATGAAACGCGAAAGAATAGCGTTAAAACTCAGAAAATTATTTCCGTCATTATGAATCTATGGAAGCATACGATTGGATCGATGAATTAATTGCAGTGGCAGCTACAAATGTTTACTAAATTTCAAGGTATGTTTTCCGTCCCGATTAATGACACTTTAAGCCAATCTTTCTAACATTCCCTTACGTGTCATACGCTAAAATATTTTTTTCGGAACGTACATTCTCAATACCTGTTGTGCAATGTTGTGCAATAACTGTTATGCAATGTGAATTGTGCAAATGATACATAAAATTTGCAAAGACGAAGCATTGCAATTATTGCAGTAATGGTAATGCAAGAATTAACGAGCACACATATCGCTTAATGGATATGTTAGCATAAACATGTATACTGCATCGCATATGCGTTGTCGATTTCAATGTGTTTTACTCTTTTTTTTCAAAACAAGGCGGTGTGTTCAAACCTGTGCTCAAAGTAACAGTTTTGTATAACCTCATGAGGCTATGCTTCGCAAAAAAAAAGATTTGCATCCCCATCAGGAGATATCATCTTTGTCGAATTTGACCTATATTCGTCGATTACTTGAAATTATAGCGGAAAGAAATGAATTTTACGCCGTTTGATCTCATTTTATCGCTTCCCTACTGGTAAATTTGCAGCTTTGCATCGAATATAAGTGATCAATATTGAAGAAAAAAGGTGAAATCATTTGTTTAAGTGATTTTCTATAATGGTATTTGATAAATTTCATCACCAGCAATATCATTTATGCGCGAAGTGGCGGAAATAACTAGTGGCGGAAATAATTTGTCTCATATATGAAGTGAACTTTTAGAATTCTAAAAAGATGCCTCATAGCTTTTTGCTAATATTTTATTTCATGAAGAAATATCAGAATGATTTCATCGTAGCCGAAAAGTATCGTTACTACTAAAGTAAAGAAAATATGATGACGTTGATAGAGAATCCATTTTTTTTCAAATCTTCATGCAACTGCTGATCCATCTGAAATTCCACTACAGATAAAGAAATGTTATTAGTAAGGTTAATGGTATTCGATGCGAGGAATTTAAAATAACTTATTGACGATTTTTTGAGTCAATAAATTTTATGGCCCCCGTTGCGCTGGGCGTTGCGTTGGTGTGCCGCCTAGCCCTGTAAAATCAAACGTTCAATAATCTGAACGATTTTGAGAGTTAATTCGACGACCACAAATATCATCTTCGAGATGAGAAAAACAATCTCATTTTGATACTTACCAAACTCACGCTCTGCTCATTAAAGAAATAAAGTTTTTGAGCCAATAAAAGCTGGCTCTTTTTTCTCTAGACCTAGAATGCTGAACAGTCAAAGCAAATATAAGCTTGAAGAAGCTCTCCCATAAAGAAAGGAACAAGAAAAAATGAATCATCGGGAAGAATCCATGAATTTCCCATGAAATAAAGCAAACTGAGTTAAAACAAAAAGCAAGAAATAAAACATATTATTATACATTTGTAGAGAAATTTGAATAAAGTAAAAATAAATATGAGAAACAATAAGATGCAACATAGTTTATAACACTGCAACTGGACAGAGATAATCCCAGAGAAATTTATTCCTCACTTCGATGCTAAAATAAACAAACAAACAAACAATTAAATGAAAAATATTACCTGAACCACAACAACTTCCATCATTAAGAGTTCCATTGCACTCGAATTCGATGAGCTTAAATTTGATTACACCAGCTGCCTTTGTCTTCGATAAACCCTAAAAATTCACCTCAAAAGAATTCAATATTAAATTGGCCTAAGGATGTTTGAATTTCTTAAAGATCGAGAATAGTGATGTGATTTTGAAATCCATCTGCTTATTGCATTTAATTATTCCATCAATGTAAAAAAGAGGTTTTGTGATGAAAAAATTAATTTCCTCTATTCAAAAATGGAACGACTTCTGCATTCATTACTTTATCCGGTTCTCCAACGTTTCCTATGCCATTTGCTTCTTAGCTGCCCCAAGAGTGCTCAGTAGTCAGCTATGCTCGTGGCACTGATCGCTGCTTTGAAGCAGTTAAATAACAGGTTCAATTTAACTCTCATCTAGAATGATTTCTATTATGTCGCGCTACGTAGGTCACGTATTCTTATCAACTGCCATAGCCCAAAAATCTCCTCCCAATTTGCTTAACTTCCACGTTGTATGGATATTCTATGAGTTTGTATTTCCATCATTCACTGCAGCGAGATGTGTCTCTCTATACAATTATACATCTGCAAATCTGTCTAAATCTAGAGGAACTTCAACCGTTAGTCAGCGAAAATGCGCTTGAGCAATTTTACTGTTGATGATATACACTACGAAGTGCCAGTCCAGAATAAATACGAAGTTGGCCTGTTAGCCTTTCAATTACTCCAAGGGAACCAAATGTAAGGAAAAAATCACTGATTTTGCAGGTGGTTGCAACTCACAAATGGAATCTGATGGATGCAAACCGATCAGGTTCCATATTTGATCTGATATGAGAAGTAAAACGGTCAGTCAAGATAACAAGGTTATATATATATATATATATATATATATATATATATATATATATATATATATATATATATATATATATATATATATATATATATATATATATATATATATATATATATATATATATATGTTGATATGCAGTTTTTTCACGTAACTGCTGTTTTCTTTTTCAAATTTTCAAAAAAGTTAGCGAAGATTGGCAATATGTGAGCTTTTCAGAGAAAGGTTAACGATTTTTTTGCAGTGTTTCAGGGACTTCCAAACGGTATTTGCACAATAAGGCACATGTGTATAAGATACGTGCTGTAAGTATGAAATGTTTATGAGCAAGTACATATCAGAGGTATAGGTGTACTTGATTGATGTCAAGGGGTATCTTGTGGGGACTTAGTGACCCTTAAGTGATGATCCATTCGTAAATGTCGAGCAACACAACGACGTGCACCGGAAGAGAAAACGAAAACTGTTATTGCAGCTGTGTTACAGATCATAAATTCGGCAAAACAACGTTCGATTGATAGAAGAGGAAATGTGCATCGTTCTTATATGCTCTAAACGTGCCGAAATCTACTCATATAAGGCGCCTAGGCGCCAACACATCCTTTCCCTCTCTTCGCAATATGCGACGACTCAATGAGATTAGATCGCATCAACGATAGCCTCTAAAGTAGAACGCAAACAACGAAACCGTCATGTATTTGTTAGCACTCCAGTTTGTTGTCGCAATCTTTGATAGACCGTTCAGCTGATATATTCCATAGTGTTCATGTGCCACTTAAGGCTTATTTTCGATAGATATGTAAAACTATTGATGTAAACATTAAATTCATGAAATTATCATTTATAGTTTGCCGACGAGTGTTGAAAATTTCCTTGTGGTGCCGAAAAATAGTTCAAATCCAGCTAATTCTCTCACGACTTGCGATATTCACAAATCTTCCTTTATTACCTACCACTTTAGCCTTGAAGAATCTAACGAAATTTGTTAATTCAATTTGAAAGGTTCCTGGGCACTTTTACATTGAGTGAATGATTTCGATGCTAAACTTCGTCAGTGGGTATTTGGAAGAATAACGCTATCCATAGTGATTTATAACGAAACAACTCTCAAATGATACTAAGTTTTGGACATAAAACATCCCACTGCAAGCCAATCGATTTCAAAAAAATCTTTCCAACGAAATTTACTAACTGATCGAAGGAAAATTTTCAGAGGAACCGATCAAAATGTGTATAAATGACTAAGGAGAAAATCTAATTATTATAAATTGCCAACGTTTCGAAAACGATACTTTTCCGCTACCGATTCGAAAAATCCATTGCGAATATCTCGATGCCAAATAGACATCATTGTAGCCGTCAATTGTAAAAAAGAATGACTATTTAGTCAAAAATTTACTTATCATTTCATCCACGAATCGAAATAATTGGTCAAACGCAATTTACAGTAAAAGAGTAAAAATCGTTTCAGCAATCTCATTTTTCTTTCCCTCTTTCAAATATATCATTTCCTTTTTCACTATCACTTGAGGCTCATAAATCAACGATGAAATAAAATGCATTAACCATAAATCATCCATAAGTGCACATTTGCTCTCTTCTTAGCGGCTGAAAAACTCTCACTAAATATCCACCAATAATCAAAAAAAGAATTCAACTAAAGTACTGAAACCTTTCGGTATTTCTCAATCACTCAATTTTATTCGGTTGAAACAATTATAAAGTTGGATAAAATATGACAATAATCTTCTGTATTATCGGATAGCACATCGAATGATGCTGTGATGGCTTATCACTTATCACTTATTCAATATAACACTGATATTTGGCGAGCTCAGCTCCTGGCTAGCAAATTTTAGTGCTTCAAAAATTTATTGGATTTGCTTAAGTATGCCACAGAAAATACTTTAGACTCCGCAATCTCTCGAACAATTTGCCGCAACTCTTGTACGAAGCCCTGGATGGCATCCATAATGGCTGCAAGTCATCGAGTACGTAATGAAGTCCACCGTTAGTTCCGCTTAGTCAGACTAAACAATGAATCTCGATGAATTTTTTTACATAGATTTCAAGTTTTTCCAGGAATTTGGAGGAATTTTATTCTTTAAGAAACGTTTTGTTGTTAAAACTAAATCTGAAAAAAAAGAACAAAGCTTCTGCAATTTTTAAATTATTCATTAAATATTCGACAACTCCCCTTCCCATTCATTCGGTAAAGGGTGAGGAGGCAGGATTGGAGGAATAGTTGTTACGCCTATTCTCTCATCTCTCAGTATGTCGAAATAACTGATCATTGGACGCTACGATGCCACCCCTCGTTCAGTTACCTATACTGTTACTTAGTGTTAAATCATTTTATTCTTTCCATCCATATTCGTATCATTTCAGCCTAAATTTGGTGTGGAATAGAATCAGAAATGAACCTATTCACATCAGAGGTGGAAAGATGTTGGACGTGATTAGCAAGATGACATCAAAGCAGATCGCCTTCATTGCACGGCTTGAAATGTACAGCCGAAAAGTGCGACAAAAAAAAATCGCGTGGCGCCTCCTCTAACGCTGAATAGTCCGCCCTTTTATGTGCTTTACTTGCTGCCCAACAGCTATTGCTAGCATAATCGGACATTTGCGCTTTACGGCATACGAATGATACAATAAACAGTAGAAGAAAATATTTCAGCATTGCAAATCAGTGTGAAGTGCAAATTTGAAAGGAGCAATTAGTCGTTGAAATTGGCCCTAGCAATAGCAATGAGAGAACATGTTTGGACGAAAGCATCTAGGGAAGTAAACGATATCAGCAAGAAAAGCATTCAGCTGATATCGTTATCTACATGGCGGTGCAATAGGTTTATGCATATTTTTAACTGTATTTTTTTGTCATTTTAAAAGTGAAACTCATATATCGCATCGATATTATATTTCACAAATAATTGCATAACGTGAAATATTTAACTCGGTTTTTTTCTATAACTTTGAATGCTACTTTATTACTAATATAGTTGGACTTATGCTTTATGCTGAATTTAATTAGCATATATAATATTGGTGACTACAGATGATAAGCATTTCTATCGTAACAAACCAACTATTTGCAGAATTTGAGCTTTTCGGTAAGGTGTTTATGCGGACCGTTTGAAGAATATTGAATTAAAGAGGATACTCTAAGAATATGGATCAAAACTATAGCTAAAGATAACTTCGCATGAGCAAAATCATCGAACAATCCACGAGAGCATTACCAATTAATTCTTAGCAAAGAGTGCGAATTAATAACTATAAGAAAATAAAGTGAATAAATATAAATATATAACATCTTAAAAATAATTGTTGTGCGGTGTTCATTTGAACAGATCGAGCCATCTTTATTGCGAAAAGAGAAATACGATGCTTTTTGCTGGCTGTACTCAGCCTCAGCAATGTTTTGTACCTAGCAGTTTGAATCTGAATGAGGATTACGTGCAGCTGAGCGCAGCTAATAATATAATAGCCTGAAATATTAGAACACTAGCCGCATAACAATTAAATGAAATCACTTCTCGATATGCTTCTTTTTTAACTTCCCCGTCCAAAAATCGAAGCATCTTCAACAACGTGAAATTAGATTGAAATATGGTGTTCAGAAAGCGTGAAATTTAAAGAAATGTAGAAGCATATCGCCAGACATAGATTCACTCAATAAGGGAAGAAACTCTCAATCACTGAGATGAAATTAAAATGCGACAGTTTAGCAACATTATGTACCTTATACTTAAACAAATAGTGATTTACATGCATAAAAATTACTAAGAATGCAAAACTTTGCAAATATCCATTGAAAAATTGACTTTTGAAAAATTCGAAAGTGTTAACATTTCATGAGAAGTGAAGAGAAAAAATGCCAGAGAGCTGTAATACTAGAAGGCTAATGAACTAAAAGTACCATTAGTATACTTTAAAAAGCCGTTGGATAAAAGCGTCCCGTTGAGATGTCATTGGATACGAAGAGGAAAAGTTAATTCTCGGAAATTAACTACAGCGGATGCACTAATTCATGACCTATTGTCGTATCTTCATCAGGCGGAAACGTGTCGCCAGATATCAATACTATGGCGTCCGCTGATCTCAGATACAAAGTAATTTTAAAAAATATAGCATCTTTAAAGGTAATCAGTCGATAGCTGATATTTCTCGAGTATTTCTTGGGAGATGCTGATTAAGAGTGGGATTAGGAGAAATCCTAATTTTCTTATTTATGACCACATATGCAAGGGTATCCCTTTATAAGGTGAAAAAGAAAAATGAGGCAATAAAAAAACCCCATATATCAAGAAATACTACAAAGGCTGCAATATTTAATGAACTCAGTCAAGTCATTCCCACAGCGGCTAACCTTAATGCAGTCTATATTTATTCAATTAAATTGCACTCCATCAAATGCAATAATAACGAATACTGATGAGAGGATAGGTAACAGTAAATACCGTAATCATCATATGAAGTGATGAGAAATAAAGAAAAAAGCGAAATACACGTTTCCAAACACCACAATGATTGTTATCAATTGGGGAAACAAGTCAACCGTATACAATTATTATCGTCGATATATAGAGGGGAATTTTCGATTTGCTAAGCATTTTTCTCCAATAAGTTGCTTCCTTTTAGTGGAAAATTACTTTATACTTCACTTCATCCATTTAGTTGAAAAGACCTTTCTCTTCTGTACTATAGAATTTCTCATAATTATTGCCGTAATTGCGAATGAAAGTTGCGAATAAATTAAATTAAATCTTTATTATTGCATATATTTCAGCGAACCGATGATATATAAATATATGAAATGAGGCGGAAAAAATTTCGGAAATAAAACGAATAACTTATAAATGTAAAAATTGCATTTATTTCATAAAATTGATGTTTTGGAACTTGCAAATATACGCATATGATGAAGGCCTATCGTTTGTGAATTCTCATTTTCGATTATTAATTACAAAGAACTTCTTAAAATTTCAATATAATTGTCTACATTTCATCAAAATTTTATATTAAAGCTAAAAGTGAAATTAGCTTGGCTCATATATTATAAGAACGAAAAGAAAGAAAGCAGAATTATTCTCTGAATAAGCAACGATTATCGGGGAATTCTACTGAAAAATTATAGAACAAGAATGAAGATGATAAATTCATCGAATAAATATCGAAGTCAATATTTTCCATGCACGCGTGAAAAACCACTTACGAATTGAAATGCTAAGAGGGTGTGAAACGAAATCCACAGTTTCATTGCACAGTCCTGGATCGTTTTTGAAACGATGAGGAAATAGCTGCCATAAAGTAGATGTCACGAACTGCATGGAATTTATTCCCTTAGTTGAAAAAATCATCTGATGAGTTTTGCTGCCGAAATGGAAAGTGAAAAGAAATGTGGGTGCAAAATCAACGAAGGAGATAGAAGGAAGCTAGGGGAAAATCGTTCGAAAGAGGATGGTCGCAGACGGGTATTTAGGACCCCCTTCACTCTCACTGGCCATCGATAATCTATGTGACATTCACATTATTATTAAGACCAACTAAAATTTCTGGAGGCGATAAGCAAGTCGCTGATATAACACTTAATGGAACCTTTCATTTATTAACGCAAAATAGTGCGAAGTTGAAAATAGAATAGAGCATAAATAAAGGTAATTACTTAGTTTGTTCCAATAGGACTTTGAAAAACATACCTGCAGTAAGATGAGCCAAAAAATTGAGAAACTTGTTGATGGGATGATACGAAACGAACTCCAACCGATGATCGCCATAATTGTTTTGAGGTACGAAAATTGCAAGAACAAGAAGAAGATGCAAATGCGCGCAGCTAAAACGCCACAATTCGTCACGCGTTCACAAAATGAACCTTTCGCTCCGCCCATTCTGTAGATACTGTGGCCCCCGATCCGTGAATACCCCAGTTGTCGAACAACCCACCTGCATGATGTTTTCAAGTGGCGATTTCAGTTGCTCACTTTAGAAAACATTCAAAGGACTAGTTTTACATGAAAATAGAATAAAGAGCTGCCTGAAAGATTTGTAGGGGCCTAAAATTAGATATAACCAGTGGTATTACATTTGCTGCATTGCCATGATGTGCATAAGTAGGGTTAAGTTCTATTTGTTCGTTATTCGAGGATCATCCAGAAAACCATTTGACTTCTTCCTTACTGAATTCAAGAATCACCATATAAGCGGGATACATATACAATATCAATGGAACTGCGAAGCGAGAAAGAATTAGAAAAAAGAGGAGAGAAGCGGGAGAGTGAGGAAAAATGGTTGGATATTCAATCTTCAACTAAACTGAGTCTATCACAAATATTTGCAAGTATAAATTACTCGGTGTTAAACTGCATAATTGAATATTTGGCCATACTTAATTCATAGAATAGTTTGATATGAAATAAATGAAGTGATGATCTGTGAGCAATTATAGATGGGATCAGATTTGATAATATAGCCGCTTAAATTGAAAATCAGTAGGAACAATGCAAATCACTGATGTAATTAATAATAGTGGCTTTCCATTCAACTACTTATGTCGAATAAATTCGATGTGTCCGCATTAAAAATATATCATTGTTTTGACGTTAGTTTTCTAAGCAATAGTCTAAGTATATCGTTAATTTTTACGGCTATCCCATCGGATCTTCAAACGAATGAGGTTTTGCCCTCAGGTAATTGCTAAACAAATCAACAATTCATAGGAAATTAAATGTAATATTGCAAATATATTTTACTTTATACTGCAAATTCAATCATCACTCAACGATGATTGTAAGTAAAAACATTTACTAGTGATGCATATAAGTACATAACTTTCGATCAAGCAAAAATATCCTGGATCAAAAAATAGGAGGTTCGATGAATTGACATCGAAGTACGTTCGGATAAATGAATCGCATCTCACTTATCGGCGTTAGCCTTTTTTCATCTCATAACTCCAGATTTGTTAAGTTACGCAAAATTGTGAAAGATTTAGGAATGTGATAATGAGCAAATCCTTTGATATCCGAACTGAAATTTAATAGGAATTATAAGAAAAAAGTAACCAGATAGAAATCGTGCAGTGTATGATATTCGCTGAAAACTTCGAATTTCCGTCTTAAGTATCAAAGATATGACGACGTACAATAGATAGAAAATACCCGAAATAACAAAACTTATTGCAATCACTTTCTTTTTTACATATGTGCGTCCTAATCAGTTCGTTTCATCTTTTGACTGGAGCTATAATTCTATAAAGTTTAATCGCCAAGTCGCTATAAGCCCAAAGTACTCTCTGATAGAAAACCATCAGTGCCTAGAGGGACCATTCTTGGTTGTGTGATTTCACAGCTATATTATGCTCTTTTAAAATGCCTCGGTTTGCGAAATGCAAAATTTTTTCACCTGCCAATGACGCAATGCCATTAGAACAACTACGTCCGAACTCCCCAATTTCTCATTTGTCTAAGAACAAACTGGTTCCGCTAATAATTTTAATCTTACAGTTCCATGGAAAATGTCTGGAAAATTGAAAGAAATGTCGAACGGCCAAAGAACTTCCCTTAGAGAAGGTGGAAAATATAGGGAAAGCAAAGCAAGCATAGAAATAGCGCTAGTCTACGACAGTATTCTATACTTTATTATCATGATTTTGATGTGTGCATGGTATTTTGTATTGTATTTATGAGACAGGCATTACGTGATGGACATGTGGTGTAGGATGAATTCCCTGAATGTTGGTCTTTGAGCTGAATATCTCGAAAATTCATTTATGAATGATAATCATACTTGGAGTGACCCTGAGAAGATATTTCGCTGAAATCACTCGAATAAACATAGGCTGAAGCGGAAGTGAGCTGAAGGGGAGAGGGATGGAGAGAGGACCGGGAAGTCAATCGTTAATGAAAGATGTCGGCAGTTGAGGATTATCAATGACCTCAAACTTCTATTCAGTAAGAAATTCATCAACTCACTGCTTATTGAATGAAAACATTCATTTCAACAAAAATTGAAGTATAAGAAAACGACGTGGAAGCCCGAACATGGAATGGCAGCAGTTAATATTGTAAAGTTTTCTTTTGCATTTAAGGGAAAATAACAACATTACAGAGTATTTCCTATAATATTTTCGCTCTCATATACATTTTTTACCCTTTATTAAGGTTTATTTTTAAGCTCATTGTTTAGTGTCTTTCTTAAACGTGCCATTTACAAGTTCCTAATAAAAACATTTTTATCAGTATGGATTTTTAGATAGCTTAGTTTACATTGATCTATATTTTGCTCCGAATAACTTTTTGCCAATTTCGGTTCTATAAGCAGTAGGTGTAATTTCTACTCGAATAGCTAGTAGAAGTGTGGTTTTCAATAGTCGCTCTTCATTCCAAAAGTTTGATATAATAACATAGTTTCTCGAAGGTTGAATCCGCACTTATCGACAAATCATTCAATATTGAAATTTTTGGAGAAACAGCAACGAACTGACCTAGAGTATCACTCTCGGATAGTTACGGGAGGTAATCGACAAAAAATTTAAGGCCTTAGGGACCCACTCGGAAAATATGGAGCTTCAAAGAAGAAAGAGTTGAAATGTTTATGGACAGATCAGATATGAAGGTCTACTGCCGTATAGGAGTTGGATAGTTCCAAATATAGCATTGGCAAGCATTAGGAGATTTGTTCAAAGAATCAACGAAAAGACGTTTCGATGCACATCGTTCTGTGTTTGTCCAGATGTGAGTTTTTCGTTGCATCGTTGTCTTGTTCCGCATTTGCGTATCGCTTTCGCCCTAGACGACCGCTTATATTGAGCATAAACACAACAATGCGTTGATCAGAATTGCTACGCATGAAGAAAATCAACAAACGTGGAAAAGCAATAGTTTGAAGCTGATTCATGGAAGTTAGGAGTTTTTCCGGCAAAATATTCATCACTTGCTAGTGAAGTAATTAATTGTTGTAAATGACACTGCTCCCATGAAGAATCATTACAAACATAGCTTCTTTAGGCGATAAAATGTCTCGATCACCACGAAATACGGACAATAACGTAAGGATAAACTGGCACTTTCAACATTTGTAGTAAGTAGGATAACGAAGCCTGTTCTGCTGTTGTAACATGCCCATATCATTAAATCAAATTACCGAATGTGAACTTTCGATAATAATGTAGCTTTGCTGGAAAGTAAAAGGATAAAAAATTATGGACGATACTGCAATAAATCGAGAGCCCTTGTGAAAAAATTAGTCGTCATTAATGACTGATACTCCTCTCTAAGCGTTATTCATCTAGCATACCAATGTTAGAGGCTTTTGCCGCATAAACAATTATGTGAAATAATGAATCGATGCCTTAGCTAATCCGTTCTTGATAGCTCTTACAAGAATTATTCAACGAACGAAGGGTTTATACGTAGCGAAGATCGTCAAATGGCGCTTTAATTTTTCTGTGTGGAACAAATAAGGAAATAATCACCAGTAAGATGGAGATAAAAGAAGTAAAGTAAGTGATATTCACATGATGTGCAAATCTATATCGTATGATTTATGCAAGAATCATCTTCCATAGAAATACAACAGCTTAAGTTGATTTCTAACTTCCGTTGCCAACAAAGCAATCAATTCATAGCACATTCGATGATGAGAACGTTTTTGTGATTTCCCATTTGAGCTGTCACTTAGCTCAGCTCCTCCTTACAGTTCAGCAGCATTCAAAACACTGTCTGCTACAATATTCCATAATGTAATTGTCCTTTTAACAAACCTTATGCTAGCAAAAAATTGAAATTTAGGCAAATGCAAATAAGCGCTGCTGCAAATCGTTCTCACTCCCCTATACATGAACATATGTATTGGACTATCAAAATTCCAACTGACGGACGCAATTTATTTCTGTTCATAAAAACAGGCACTTTATGTTATTCATCGCTTCTTCAAACCGAATTAAACATGAGGGAACTCTAAAAAAGCTTTAAAAATTCACCACTAAAAGTTCAAATTTTAAAAACATTCGCAACTTTGTAAGCACTTTGCACATGAGTATCCCAGTGAAGCACTGAATAATGACGGACTTTTAAATGGCGTCAGTTCACACAAATTCTATGAACAGTCATACATGGTGATGCCGTACGATTCATATGTGAACTCACAGTATAGCCAACGAAACACAAAATGCTCATGATCAGCCCGAATCTCGTAGGAGGTAGATTCTTCGCTCGTTGAGTCCACATCTTTATTCTATGAGCTATTTTCTTAATAAGATATGAAATAAAGCAAACGATTTCGAGAGTTTCGGCGTCCATTTCACTGAACATAAATAATGCTCACACATTTTCGGTGTATATCGTACCCACTTTAAAAAATGCTAATATTTTTAAAGCCATCGAGCAAAGAAGAGTGTTTCTCGAAAAATTGATAAGTAATAAATGACACTTGCGTTTAATTTTTTGCTACAGTTTCTCTTTCTTTATTTTAGACAGAGTTTTGTGTCTTACTTCGAGAAGCATTCATATCACGGAAATTTCCCATCTCTGAGAAAAGTAAGAATTCCTCTCCAAAAATGGTGACTGATCAAACATTTACCAATAGTTGAAATGTGCTGAGTGATCGAGCGACAATCAGACGGAAAAAATGCTCACACTTATGATGCAACTTTAATGATATCATCTGCTGAAAGCCGAATGAAGATATTTCTCTTAGATACGAAAACAAAAAAGCTTCTCGCTGTGAACCTTTTATGCTCATACGATTATGATTGGAAATTCAATCATCAAAAAGTTCAAATATCAAATCAGTGAACAGAAAAATCTATGCGACCATATTAGTGTATAAGTGGGAAAGAATAAGATGGAAAAAATTGAATTCTATAAGTTTCTAAAGGCGTCATTCGAAACTTTCGGAGGATTTTTACTTACAAAGTCTGAAATTGCCGGCGATATAAGCCAATTTATCCCATTAATCAGTACCACTGAAATAAATATTCACCTGAGAACGTTCAATTTGATAATATTCACCATTTTTACAGGTAAACGCTTATAGGAAGTGAATTTTCTCACAGCCATTAAAAGTGCTGAAGCAATCGCTCTCTTTTATAGCGCGTTAGATATCCTTCACATTCGTCGATCTTTATGATCGAGAAGAAAAAAGCTAGACTACATAAGAAATAAGCGAAGAAGAGCGATAACAGATTCAAAATGCAATCACAGACAGGTGGCAATAGTGATGATTGGTTGCAAGTGAATCATTAAGGTGTCGCTCTATATACTTGAAAACACGAACCTTATATTACTGACTGAAAAGCTGACGATAAACATTTCGACGTTTTAAGAACAACTGAAATGGAAGATTTAGCATTTGTTGTTTTCATTTGAATGAAATACTCTTTGTTAGTCATATCCATTAAAGTATCTCAGTCAACAGAGTACACATACCATTACATAGGAGATCTCCGAGCTGACTACCTCACGGCTACTAGCCTTTGTGGATACTGAAAGCATTTCCGATTGACGAAAACCTTATATCAGCATCGCATTCTGTATCACTGTTAATAGAAGGACAAATAGAAGCTAAAGCTTTCTTGAGAACGCCAAACATATGTGGTTTGCGCTGGATAACTTTGAAATAGCTTGCACGAATCAGCAAAGAAAGTCCTAAAAATGGGAGGGAAAAAGATTCAGGATGTTGTTTAGTCTTTCTGAATAAATTTGAAGTATGAGTATTCCTTTACTTTAATTTATTTTGATGATTTCCTAAGAGGAAATACCGTCAAAGTCACTGATTGTATTGATGGAAACTTTAATTCTACGAGAAAACTGAATGCCTTGCTCATGACGTCTTATCTTATAAATGACTTATAAATTACATTTTAGGTTATTGAATCTCGTACTTAGATCTACTGTATCTGCCAACATAGGCGAATTTTCTGGATTCTATCGTAACTTTATGGCATCACGTATTTTACGTTTGGTCACATAAGGTTCTAGATCACACGCATACACACATAATGCAAAACTCTTCGTTCTTGATCTTCTTAATCAAGGAATGCTCATGAAATTCTTGAAAATTCCAGGGAATAGGAAAAAGAAATAAAAATGATCAACTACTAGAACACGTTGTATTTCAGAAAAACTCGAGAAAGCCAATGCAAACGCGAAATATTCATCTGCTTTCATTTTCATTTCATTTTACTTCTTTTGCTTCATGAGCCATGCAGCGATTGCAAGTGGCAGTGTGCATCAAGCTCAGTTACGTAATCATACGAAGTGAAACTCGTCTAACCTTGATGCTAACAGCAGCAATATGGATGACTAAAATTCCAGTCATTTTCCGCCAGTTGAAAATTCATAAATAAAAGACAAAGTGGCTTGCAGTTCTATTATGTCGACTAAACGATGATATCGTATATTGTTTCTGCTTGTGAATGAAAATGTTTACTAAAGATGCATGTTTTTCAAATAGATTCCTCTCGATGATTTTGAACGGTATAGTACAGACAAATCGTAATGAAATGAATTGTTCCAATTGAAATTCGTATACTATATCCGAAATTAGGCAGTCATATTTGGTGGCTTGAATATTGCCATAGATGATATGAGAGTGCCTAAATGAGAGTTTTTTAACGATCAATGCTCAGTAACATTATGCTCAAAGTATCACCAAATAGCAACTTTAGCCTAAACGCGTTATCAGGTGGCCCAACAGAGGCTCCACAAGTTGACCATCATGAAAGCTAGTTTCCATCATGAACTCCACCGACCAGCTCGACCTTTCTGAGAAAACAAAAAATTTCTTCCTAAAAAATAAAGATCAGTAATCGACGGGGTTTTATTTCTAAGCATACTGTAAACAGCCGCACAAATCGCATCGCTTATATGGTTCATACTTACACGCCACATCGAGCATACGATCAGAGGTCATCGGCAGCTGACGAATTAGTATCGTTTATACATACGCGTTGCAAATAAATTTCTCCCATATGGGATTTAATTTGGTCAGAAGGTTATTCCACTTATAATATGCCTCCACTTATAATTAAAGAACTCCCTTTAGATGGCGTTAATTGATCTGAAATTATTCACAAGAATGTTACAGCTTTCGACATTGATGGCAACAATCATCCCCCATAGGCTCTGAACATACACGAAAAAAAAAACGGATGGGAAATAAGGATTGCAGTGAAAGAATAAAAATCTCGGAAGAGAAAGTAAGAATATTGAGCTTTGTGTTGTATTCCTTATTGCTGGTGGATTGAAAAAAATTTCTGCAATATGGAACGTATGTCTATCGACAAAGCATATATTGTCGCCTGACTAATTCATACTATGCGCAAGCAATCGGCGTAGAAACGATATCTTTAACACTGATAACTAGCAAATAGGTCATATTCTTACTATAAATTCAACTATTATACCGGAGTAGTTCGATTTCAATTGATAACTCTATGTGGATGTGTCTCAATTTCATAAACGGTATCCGACTTCAAAGATTCGATGATAATAATGGATGAATTCACTACAAATTTCGTAAGCTTTCCGAAAAATGCATATAATTTCTCACTTAATGATTTTATTAATAAAAACAAAGATCTGTAGGAATTTTAAATCCAAAAATGTCACCAATAATGCCGTTCATCTGAGACAAAGAAATCATATGCATGTATTTTATTTTACATTACGAGGAAATCATAACGATGTTTTAATTGTTCAAATCAACTTTAAAAGTGCATAAATGTTTGTAAAGTGTATATATGCCCTAGAGAAGGTCACAATTGTGCGCAGTCGATAGAAATAAAATTTCCTTCCAGCTAGTTTCAACGAGGCAATAAATCGAATTGGAAATGTATAATTTCCCAAATATGAGGTATGACTGAAAATAAGCTGTAGGGTATTATTCCGTAGCATCTCTTATGACGGCATCTTCCACCACTTTAAAAAATTTTTGTGGACGTTACCACGACCCTGGAATTTTGCCTCTATTTCCAGTTGGACGTACTTTCATTTTTAATCTCTCCAGCTATAAAATTCGATGTTTTTCGAAAGATTTGTATAGACGGTTGTATTAGGAAAATGAGGACATGTTTCTTCCCTTTTTCTGTTAAATATTAATTACTTCTTAGTAATTCATTGATATGGTAGACATAATTAAGAAAGCGCAACAGAGTTGTAGCGTTATTAAATGCTATCTCCTGACATTCTGCCCAGCCACCATAAAAAGAAAATGTGCATATAAATGTCTTATGCTTTTAAACTCAACTCTAAGCAGATCGTTCAAACCGAAAGATGATGTCGAAAATTTTCACCCAAAATAGAGTATACTCACCAATTTTTTATTTTTGTGATTAGAAGTACTGAAATGATATACTCATGTAGAACACTCGAGTGAACTATGAGATAATATCAGACGTTTCGTGACCCCGAATTTACATAATCATATCAAAAATTATTCCTCAGTTTTCCGGTGGATATTTCGTAGTAGGCTGTATGTCCAAAATTTTATCAGTCACTCAATAATGGCAATTATCAATCGCCCAAGCAGATGTAGCACAAGAATTAAACAAAGAGAGGAATATGATACAATATCTGCCGGTCTTAACGTCTCCATCGCCAACTTAGTAACATTTTTTTCGTTTAAACTCCGAACTATTGAGCGGTTTTTTTGCCTTCTAATATTTTGAGCGCATCGAATATTTCATTTTTTGGTCTACGAAACCTTTTGAGGAAGTTTTGAGTTTTCTTTTTTTTCAGCATAATAATTGAATGGCAAAATGAATTTTATAAATAAACATCGAAATTATGAGCTCAAAAAAAGATTTATTCAGACAGCCCATTTGTGACCTCCAAATTTATGTGATCATAAAATAAATGCCTCTCAATTTGAACAATTACTCTACCATAGTGGGAGCATCTGCTTTTGTCGGCGATTGATCCTCATAGCAAACGAAGTTAACAATATTTACGATATTGCTGAAATTTACGACCACTTTTACATTGAGCCGACAAGACAAACATTTGTTTTCGTCTCTAGATGATGGCACTGGTGGCAGCACCTTACCTTATAATATCCATATCTGTTTATTTAATGCTCTAATAAAATCTCTTCCTATTCTATTTATTACCATTTCCCTATCTGATATGTAATGATGCCACCTGCTGAATAGTTCAACTTTTAAGTCGAAGGCGAAAACCACAGCCACTGTTCGATGTTAAAAGCTTTTAATGGTTGTGTAAATTTCAGAATGGCAAGTATGCTTCTTTGAGCGTGCGTACCATACGAGTGATATGATAAGCTGAGATAAGAAATGAGAGATTTGGTCACTTTATATGAAGACCGCTACTTTTTGTTTAATATTTTAAAAAAGCTGATAGCAATTTTAGAAAATATGAATTAGACATGCATCTGTAGAATGAAATCTTCACTGCCAAAGTTTATCGGGTTTTTTTCTAGAACAAAATATGGAAATATATCGTTAAAATATAGGAGGTTTCAGATGGGCATCGTTTGATGAAGAGGGATTGCTTCTGAAGGAAAATTACATTCCCGTCGTTTTAAACTAATTAATTAATTATATTAGGTAAAGAATAAATAAATAAAAGACTGCTTAGCTGTTTTTCGCTTACGAATTCAGTCAGTTGAGTTTCCTTTCGATTCTGAAACATACATGCATATATATATATATATATATATATATATATATATATATATATATATATATATATATGCACATTCCATGTACTTTTCTTCCATTTTGGTCAAATGGATGAACTTACGAATAAACAAACAGCTAAATAAGTAAATGTGGTGATATTAATCAACAATTTATTCACTTCTTTGAAATAATGAGAAAAGTGATGTCTGATCAAGAGCAATCGCCTTTCTTTGTGCGAAACATTCTTTAGAATTATATGATATTTTCCACCACCAGCAGCATTGTCCTAAGTAAAAGCTTTTTAAAAGTACAGAATTTCACTCAACAATTTGACTATACAAAAGGGCACCTTGATTGGAGATTTTCAGTCAACGCTAATTTTTTAGTATTTTCTATTATAAAGGTATCCTAAGAAGTACGAATGTTTCAACTCATTTGCACTTCTTTAAAATGAAGAATTGGTAACCATTTCTGCGTGTCGCTTTATACTGTTAGCACTATGCTGAGCGGCATTTCCTTGCTACTCCTCTTTCACGGCTTCTAAATAGGATGGAGAGCAGACACAAAGATTTTCTCATCGCAATTTTTCAGCTATAATAGAAAACGCTCGAGTGTTGTTTCTTTAATTTCCATAAAAACTATCCTGACTTCTGAAGTAAGCTTATAGCTCTAAATTCTAGGATTAGAAGCTAGATCTTTACGACTGTAGTTCAATACCACCATTTCGAAGCATAACGAATAACTGATACAATCGCAAGAAAACATTTGCAGCATCATTTCATCGTTTCTTGCAATGTTGCAATATCGACTACTTGTGCAGTGCTCCGTGCAATGATTGAAACAATGACCATTGAACAGATCATTTCAGAGATTCCACACAAATGGTGATGAGAAGGTGATTTTGTAATTATGCTAAAATATTTCCGCATCGAATTAAAATTTTTGAGTCTCGTTTGTGAGGATCGTTTGTAAGGATATTGCACTGATCGTTGATATTAATAAGATTTCCTCCGAAGATCTGAGCTTTTTCCTGAGTCGGTGCAAAATTTAAGTTCCGTAATGAAAATAAAACCTATATTACTCCCTTATATTTGACGAATATATAATTCATTCTTCATATTATTAGCGTTTGTATGTGAGAAAATTTCCTTTATTATTTTCTACTCCTTATTTCTTATTATGAACTTATGGGAGATTTATTTTGGGAAATATATTTGCAGCAAAAATGTAGGAAATTTTTACTTATTCAAATATGTTTATATTGTTTTCAACAACAGCTCCACTTCCAGGCCTCCAGTGAAATATCGCCACTAGTACAAAAAAAGCTTTGAGTCGTTCATGGGCTCCATTAACATCTTATAATTCAACGCTCTCATTTTTTTAAGAAGTCTGGAAAAAATATCTCAACAACAAGTTATGAACGCATAAAAAAAATGTAGTATATCGTAAGACTGCAAAGGAAAAGCAATCAGAATTTGCTAATTAAATCTTCAGTGATATTCAACAATTAATTGAAATAATTTTCAATCAAACGAACGAATATGATTTTCTTTCCAATATAATTTCCTGAGAATTTAGTTAAGCTAATTTCTCTTACACTCTATGAGACTGGAATTTTTCTTTGCAAAATTCCCTAACATCGATATGTAAATTATCACTGTAAAGTGCTTCTTTGTTTTAGTCTAATCATAACCGACTAAATGATATTTTACTCATCATCTCGCAATTTTCGTGGATTTTCCGTAAAAATTCGAATCTCATTTCAGAATTCGCTATTAATTTCAAAAATACTAAATTAACATTTAAATGCTTTTCTAAACATATCATTTTCTTTAATTTATTAGAAAGAACTTTGAAAAATAAAGTATCCACTGATTAATAGAATTGAATTTGTGAAAATATCGTTTAAGAATTAAACTTTCATATAAAATTTTCCTTTATTTTCTTTAGTTTTCTTAGTTTTCATTCTAAGCTGATTTTTGATGAAACTCAACAATTCCAGTTTCCCAACAAACGTTATCGAAATCTCCCATTTGCTTTACTAGTATTTTCGATAATGATGTCTCTTCTCTGGAGAACTTCCACAGAACCTTCGATAATTTCACTCCTAAACTCTTTAATCATCAATAAATTTGCCGAAAAATCTCCAAAAGCATCAATGTAGTAAATATTTACATTCATTTAATCATGATTTCCGCTGCAGTAATAATTATTAACCACCCAAATATGTATATGAAAGCGTTAATGAAATTGGAGTCATGAAATTTAATTGGCAGCTGAATATTATGAATATAGGCGTGAGCAATCACTATTCGTAAATATTGCCATGTTCTTCATCAAATCCTATAGTCGTTCATTCACTTACTTACGAAACAAAGTTATTACTTATAAGTAGCAAAAAATATGCGTATATTTTCAAACCTTTATAACTGGACGATCATTTAGATATCGAGAAGGACGTATGAGGTTTTCGAACATTTATGGAAATAAAAGATAATAGTTCTAGTTGCATGAAGAGATGAATGAATGAATATAAGGCTCACCTTAATCTTATTGCAAGAAGAGAAGTTTAACTTGAAGTTCCATTTCGTTCTTTGGCAAGCGTGAAAATATATCTAAAAAATCAGAAAATGGGTTTTTTGTATCTCAGAGAGATAACTGAGGTGTAAAATGAGAGAAGAAGTTGGGCACTGAAAATTTAACTAAAGTTCGCTACTAATAAGTAAAATCACTGCCTATTGGTTTTGTAAAAAATGAAATCAAAAACTGAATTATTCCACAAAACTAATTTAAAAAATTTAAGATAATGTAACTGATGTGAAGTTTACCATAGGAAAAGAATAGTTCAAATGAAGTCAAATATGCCCTTCAGAAAAACAACTATCCATGAAATCCTTAAATATCGAAGTAGACCGAAAAATTATCTATCGAATAAAATTTCCTATTCTTTCCAGAATTAAATATCTATCGAAATAGACCAAAAAATGAAATATTTAAGCTTAAAATATTACTTTTTTAAAGTGGAACTTTTCTCCCCCTAATACTTTCTATATTTGCAATACTTGTTTGCACCTTTCCATTTTTTCTTCGGGTTTTTCTCTTCTACATTAACAGGGAGTCAAATCTGATACAAAACTTTTCTCTCAATTTACCACTTTTATGAACTTTTGAAAACGTAGATTATAAAATACGCAGAGTGGAAAAAAAGACGAATCCGTGGACGATCGACTGATATGCTTATCGATTCTAAATTGATCAATAAGGATGGCCAGCAGCTGTAAGCAAGCGAATGCTGTACTTATGGTGAAAGATGAGCTTTGCTTTTACAATATATTTCGTTCGAAGTTTTATTTGATCCGATAATTAGAATAAGAAATTGGTCAGTTAATGCTAGGAGTACTTCTTTAATGGACATTACTATCCCCACAGCTATGTCAGAAAACAATAGAACATCGCCATTTAGGCATCTATTATTCAATGACATTTTTTTATTGGTAAAGAGGTGATTGATTTTGAGCGGAAGTTTGGCATTTAGTTGACGCTTTCCAATTTTTATGAGGCATTGAAGCGTATAATTTTATAGTTATTGTGCATAATTTTATTGCACCTAGCCAGTCTTCTCTATTATGCAGCATTTCTCCATCTACTTAGTGGACCGTCTGCTTTTTATTGTAAAATATATGGATCTTATAAAAGGCCCGAATTCAACTTCATTAGCAATGAATTATCCAGAATTGCCTTCTTGAAATATCCCGAAAATAATTTCTTCACATTGGCTATAGTAGGCTAATTGTTCCTATGTATTTCAAATTCTAGAAATTATTCACTCAGGTTTTCAACTTCTGAGATCTTTGGTTCTATGGCCGAAAAGTTGACTGTTGCATTGCTTCTTCGATGTCCGGTCCTTATCACTTGATGTGTTCGTTGAAGACTGGATCCGTGATTTCGAGGAAATGACCAATGAAGTTTTCTCAAGAATCTTTTCTTGTTTAGCCTTTATTTCTATTGTTTATTATTGATTTTCTCGGTTGTATTTTATATCTTATAAATGGCTATTTCAACTGCGTAATAATGGAGTATATATGCATATTAATCAGCAATCTCCAGACTATTGTCGCTTAGCATTGAATGGTTGATCCTTGGTTGGTTGTTTTGATCAACCTCGAATGAAATGAATTTTATGCGTTCAGAAAGACGTTTCTGATCAACGGCTTTTAGGCTTTCAGTGATATCATTAGCATTTATGTGGAAATCACGAAGAATGCTAATCTCATTTTCCAGCTTTCACTGAACCTATTTTGAAAAACGTAAGAGCAGCTTTCGACCATGAGTCTCTAAAGCTGTCATTTAAACAGCTGCAAAAACTACGCAACGATTATGATCTTGGAGTAAGTACTTCGATGATGATCATAAAGCAGTTTGACTATGACTACAGAGCAGATCGTAGAGCAGCTTGCATTATCAAATGCTCTCATAAAGGTCCGTTTATCACAACTAGTGTGTCTAAAGAATGCTACTGTCCCTTTTCTTTAGTTCGTTCATCGACCGCTTGTCAGTGGTTCATCATGTGCACTGCTCGTAGGCGCTGATGAAGCCATGCGTTGGCGTTATATTTCACGCCTTTTTTACTGCTGTTTCTTATGTACTGCTATGCGAGAGCTGCTTACTGTATGCACGAATATATTCGCGTTGCCGTGTATTGCAATAGCTGAACTCCTTGTTTTATCAATATGCTCAACTGATGGCTCGAAATCGAGTTCGGATCTTTACGGCTGCGATCTAGGTAATTGCTTAGTGAGAGATTATGTTGCACTGCTATCATAGCCTTACTCGAGATTTTGTTTGCAAAGATTGATTGTGAAACGAAAGCTTAACACATTATCAGGTTGCAATTACATCACTATCACAATTTATCTCATCTTCATAGCAATCAGCGCATTTTCCTCTTTAAACTGAAAGATTTTTTCCATAACTCTTTAATCATTTTTCCACAAAAGATTTTCCAACCGTTTTTCTACGCTACCGTAGAAATCGAATAATCGTTCACAAAGAAATTAGATTCGATCTATAGATAATCCATCGTCTATAGTCACTGCTCTTCTCATACGCTGCATGTTTTCTTTCAACATTTCATATGCTCTCTTCTTCCGAGAGAAAATCTATGAACAATACTTCAAACTGTCTGCTTTTTCTTTACACTTAACAATGACTTAATTTTATTCATTTTATTTGATTTTTATTTATTTTATCATTTTATCTATATTGTTACTGCGTAGCGAGTATTTACGAGGTTAGTACGAAGGAACGTGGATCTTTGAGAATGTGTGAAGTAACAATAATTTTAGCAAAACTGAAATGTAAATGAGGTAAATGTCTACTTCGAAAAATTGCCATATAATTTGATAACTCATTTTTGACGTACTATGTCCATTAAACTTGCTTAATTCCCAACTGATTTCTCCCACTTTACTCATCCAGGAGAGTTGCACGCAATCATTCGTCGGTCATTTCCTTTATTTCAGGTAGCTCATCTCTTAGTGATCCTTGTCTCATTGGTTAAATTTTGCATTGTTTTTGCACTGTGAATATTTGATCCATTAGATTTGATTATCGAATCGAATGTCGAAAACTGAACGATTATGTATTTGATTTTTGCTGATATTCGACTGGAACTTAATTCATTACCTTTTAAATAATCTACATTTTTATTGGCTATATAATCGAGATGATTTAAATTATATTATATGGCATTATAACCTTTTAAGTACTGAAATATGCATCGCTATTTCAACGTTGAATTATGTATATTTTTTCGCTGCTAATTTTACTGGTATTTACTGATATTTACTGGTATTTACTGGTATTCAAGTATGGGGCTCTTATTTTCTTTTAAATAATCTTTTATTTTCTTCATAAAAATCTCGGTTATGAAATTAAGTTACCTTAATTCCTTCAACTTTGTTGAACAAATAAATCGATTTAAGAAACGGAAGTAAGAAAATTGAATGCAGTTCATTCTTCTATCGGCAGAAAAGTTCCGCTCCGTCACAAAAAAGTCGAATCACCTTCATTAATACGCACAACAAATAGCGGCGATCAATTATAATGAGCACCATGATCATAATAATTTCCTATTCTCTCTTGACGATAATATTAACTTCAATATATCATTTAATTTTCTCTAATTTAACAGCTTCATACAAACTGTGTTTAATTCTTATGGAGAAATTAATTTCAATTTTCTGTTGAAATGAAATTGGCATTCCTTTGAAATGAAATCCCTTCAAATTCTATTTCCCGTTCTTTTATTTTGACAATGAGAAGAGTGTGAGGTAAGGTAGATTCAATAATCCAGTTTCCAGTATCCATTAATCTTCTACCTTGCTAAAGACCTTCGTAAACTTTTTATCTTGACGCAAACAGTGCTTTTGGAAAGAGACAGAAATGTAGCAAGGTCACATGTGATTCTTATGCCTTCATATGCGTCTGTGACCTGAATTGGCATCCTTTAACATCATCATTATTAGAATATGTTCAAAGCTACTAGAAGAATTTGGATCTCACAATGGAGCATGCATAGTGAGCCAAAATATAGCGTACGCTTAAATTAGTATGAGAGGGATTAGCTAATGAAGGCTTTGAACACGGAGTGTTTAGAAATCTATAGTTTCCAAAGTTACGCATCGAGCAAAAGATTTAGCCGGATATGATGTGAGATATATTCTCGCTATCTCTTGCCCTAGAGCATCCAGTTTGCTGTTCAACTAGCTAAGATGACTTTTATCATGCGGATTTTACATCACTGCTTCATATATCTGTAAGAAAATCGGGTAGAATCATTATATGCAAAAGAACCGTCATAAATAAGCATGGCTTGTTCGAATTAATAGATTATGGCAAACGTAATCGGCAAAAATTATTTATGAGACAAACACACTCTCGCAGTTTGATCGCTGCTTACGTGAAGTAAACATAATAATGTAATTCACATATTTCCACATTCAAATGTAAATTGACTGCGTACAAAATCCTATAAGGATTGCTGTTGAAACAGCGAAGTGTTATATTTGCGGCTGTGTCAGAATATATATATTTATATTTATATTTATATGTATGTGCATTAGATCCAGCTATATATATATACATATGTAGCTGGATCTAACGCAGTAAATTCGGCCGACGTTCTTATAGCATTGCAATAATCGTCAAACAACTGCAGTTCAAAATCTAATGTTAGTAACGAGTGGCATTCGTTGTTGAAATGTTGGCTTTAAAAATTCTCGAAGTTTGCTCAGAAAACAACAGTCATCTCAGTCTACGCGTGGTTTAATTCATGAATTCTTAAGCATAGTGGTAACTGATGATGAGTCAATAAAGCTAGGTGCTATACGGCATCAGTAAATGGAATTGGCAACGTTTCCGACCCACATGTGGAAAAAAAGCTGCAAATTTTATGTGGCAAAAAGTTCGTACACATTTTTAAATTGTATCAGGTTAACTTAATGGTTGATCTCTGCCTAGTTGAACATTTCAAACAGACAAATACAACAAGCACATTTGCATCTTCTGCAACAGAGAGCAGATAAATATACAAGAGATAACAGTTATAAGCACAAGAAAGATTTTTTTCTATAAAGATTTAATAGCAATATCCGTTGTTGTCTCATATCTGCCATTATCGACAAACATTTTTTGGTCAGAAGAATTTAGTAGAAACTTCAGGAAAAATGCTTAGAAAAGCGTTCAACAGAGCTGAAAGTATTCATATATATTGGTCATCCTATGGACTCTTCTCATGTGCATTTCTCATGTGTTTCTGTAGATACCTACCTGATCGCATAGTCTTATGCAGCGAATACATATTTCTTCCAGAAGATTGTGATCAGGAAGTAGCCAAGGAAGTTTCAATTACCTCAGATGATAAAACGTCCCTAATTCCTCGGAATCATTTTCGTTGTTATCCGATCAGGTGAATCAGGTAGACTGAAACTGAAGGAATATTTCATCTTACTCACATACGAAATGTTGAGTAATGGTACTCATTACTCATTACTTTTGCACCTCATTATTTCGCCTTAGTCGTTCGTTTTGAATTGTCTTATCGCGTTGAAGTCTGTCCCAAGCATTGACTATGCATTCACGAAAATTTCATCTCTACTTTTTAGGATATTTCAAATATTGTCGCTAAACCATTAATTTTACTATCCAGCGTTGATGCTTGAAAAAGAGGATCGAAAAATATATGTGAGTGATACGGCGTCTGCTTCATTTATTGAGCGCGAATGATCTGTCCATCGCATCCGTCCATCAGAAAATCAAAACGAAATGTTTGTGGTTTATAACTGCCGCATTATCCTCATTTTCAACGAACTTCAACTTTCTTTATCAATATTACTAATTTATATGTTACTATTCGTTGGATAACAGCAGCATTGTGCCAAAATTACATCCATAATAAATTTGTTCTTTTTGTTAAACTACACTATTCGTCGTCTAATTTGAAGTCATTAGACTTAATTAGATCAAAAATCCACGCTCATTAATTATGTGTGCGTTTCTGGAGAACTTAATTGAAGATAATTCATAGTTGTGAAATACTTTCATCAGTTCAACTTTTTTCAGAGGGAAATGGAAGAAAATAGTCAGCGCTCACATCTCCTTCACTCATATTCTCTACCTGTCGAACAGAAGAGTTATGAGTTTAAATTCTCCAGTTTGCGCTTTTTATAAGATTGAATATAGAAGCGCATTATGATGATATCCTCCATGTAAATGCAAGTATGCGTTCATAGCTCTCGGCAAACGATAATTTTAGGTTGAAAGTCACTTACGTCAATCTATGAAATTTCACAAATAGAATACGCGCCAGAGATTAATTTTTTTCAAACGCATTATTTCACTTGCATCCATCAGTTCTTCTCTCTCGGAAATTCAGAAGTACTAAAAATTTGGAAATACTTTTGTTCACCAGTAGAATTACTATTTTCTACTTATCGTTTCATGGAGTGGTATATTTGATGGGAATAAATTTTTCCAAGTATGTAATTCACCTCCAACATGGGAGCTGTTACTGTACATAGATTTACATATTACAGCTTTCTTCTTAGTAGTTGAAAAGGTGAGGTGTTAAGTAAATGAACTTCACGGGAAAAGGTAAGTGGTGTACTGGTCCTCCTTCTGATGTACGGTTGCATTTGGTAAAGTAGTACTTAACCACAAAGCGATAAATTTATAATAATATCATCTAGTATAATAAAATCGATGAAGTTAATCTAGATCTATGACGCTCAATATCCTTATTATTTGTTTATTTCCACCTTAATTCATCTCTGAACGTATAATCCAGCAGCGCCGATAAACTGTTTTCACTAAACTAATATATATCTGATTTCTGATGAGAGTTTAGTATTACCTAATCCACGCATCACTATTCGACGATGCAGCTAGTTTATTTTATTTCTTTGTTTGTTTTACAGTTCGTGCGTTTTTAAAACTTAAATGAATTTAGCGACAACCAAGACATCCAACTTATATTTTCGGTAAAAAAGGATGTCGCAGTGAATAACTGGTGCTATCAAGAGAACCTTCCTGCATTATCTTACCTGATCAGTTAGTTTTATCAGGTTAGCAAAGTAAGTAATACGTGAAATAATGCAGGGGAATCTAGAAGAAATTCGACGAAATAGCGTTAATAGGTGGATTTTAAGGGCGGAATGCTAGTCAGCTGATTTCCATAATAGTACATGAAATTTTAAAGGCATTTTTGATTTATACGTTCACATCGTCGGTCATTTTAGGCCAAATAAGTATGATATTTGTGCCACAACGCATAGCGTTCCTACTCAAGAAACTTACTACTCTAGATCGAATAACTTCCATCGTGTGTTGAAATTCAAAATAAGACTGAAAGAGAAAATCAGAGTAAAAGAGGCTGCCGTATGATGTGAAAAATCAAAAGTACAAGCAAAGACATGATCATGCACTAATCTATTTCAGTTAATCATATTTTCAAAGACGTATTCTGGAATAAATTTCATTGGACATAAAGAAAAACTTTTGCAGAAAGAAAATCCTTTCATCGGGAAATTAGTTGAAATGATTTAAAAATGCGAATTAAATTCAGTGGGAAAAAGAGGTGTTTTAGTGCCTAAGTAAGCAGAAAAAAAAGCAACTCATGACAATAGTCCTTATAAAATGCTCTTTTACATCGCATCCTTAAACTGCACCAGTTTCATAAATTCCTAGTAAGTCGTTAGCGGATGAAGAATAATATCTTCACTTTCAACTTACCTCATCGATCGTAAAATCCTTCACAAAAAATGAGCGTTTTTATGAGCCAGATATTAGAGAAATGAAAAATGCACAGCTATGAAATAAAACAAATATCTATAAATCCTTCCCAAATTGATGAAGTAAGAGGCCGTGTAAGAAGTGAATCTGAGGCGCATATTGCAAAAGCTAAGTTTAGAACCTCAGTCACTAAAAGTGCCAACAAGAAAGCGTGAACATGGCTTTACCACACTATTCTCTATGAGCGCAGATATGATGAATTAAGAACCTACGAGACGAAAAGCCTAATTTCCTTAGCAGCATGTCCTCAAGGTATGAATCTAATATGCCGTGACAACCAAAGTGTTTTCGCTTCTATGAACGGTTGAAAGATATCCTTGTGGACAGACGTTTGCGTTTTGCGCTCGGATCAGATGTGATTTCATTTAATATGTTGCTTGGGAACTTTTCAAATTTCTTAGCAAAAAATATCTAACTTCTTTTATCCCTAGTCTTTAATAATAGGTATTTAAATAGTTAGTATGTGTAGGTGTCCCTCATTATTTTAGACGATAATTTCCTCGCTCACTGCACAACGTTTGGAAATGTCTTTGTGCAATATTAGGTTGATGCCGTCGGTGTGAATTTCGTATTTATTTGTTTATATCCTGTTAAAGCCCCTTATGCACTTTATACTTTCTTCCTTATAAACATAACTTATGAGAGCATTTTTAATGATCAAACTTACCTTATGAGAGCATAAACAGTAAAAAGTACAACAACTATTTGCTCAAATTGTTTTTTGAGAATGACAATATTCAGCTGCATGCAATGTTACGTGAAATCTCTAAGTTTTCTACTATATATTTGTGCGAATGAGTTTAAGGAAAAAATTATTCTCGCTCTTTGATTCCTCAGTCATATTCGACATAGTGAGTATATTGATCTGTGACGATTTCTTCCTGAAATTCTTTGATGATTATGGGAAATTTGCCTAGTTTTTAAATGTATATATATATATATGAACTGATCATGAGCAGCTACAATGAGCAAAACATGTACATATATATATATATATATATATATATATATATATATATATATATATATATATATATATATATATATATATATGAACTGATCATGAGCAGCTACAATGAGCAAAACATTCGCGAAGCCACAATTTAATTGCACCGATCAAGAAATTCTATCGAGAGAAATAACTTTTGTCGAACTTCGGCTTGAGGCCGGATTCCGATCGATTTTTAGAAATTGAAAAGTATGAATGGACCGGTTTTCCTGATCTTAACAGAACTCGATCCTTGCCAAATGTCCTTGGCAACCATCGGACACACAAAAATCTCTTGGTTTTCGAGCGAATGCTGTCGACTGCTTACTGGGTCATGTTTGAGTTCATCGTCCCTTCTTCCCTCATCTCGGAGAGGGGGAGTGGGTCCATTCGTTAAGGTGAATCATATTTTTTCGACCCTAGAACTCCCGGAGACCAAAAATTCTCTTATCCCACCGGATGCTGCAAACAATCTCTCACCTGCCGAGGTGTCAGTGGTTCCCATTGTCTCCGTGAAGGGTGTTAGGAGCAGAAATTCAACGTTATCAAGCTGAAGAAAAAACCCTCCATTGGGTCGCAGAACTCAACGAGATTGCTTGATGAACTATGGAGGAATTAGAAAGGTAACGTGGCGCAAACGTGTCATGTAATTTATCGAACTGTCACGCCGGATACCTCGGCATCCGCCCACGTACTGTTTCATTAGTATCCTCCACATTCCACAGCAGAAATGTACAAATTCAATTCCGTCACGGCTTGTGGCTTCTGCTTACACCATCGTCATGATCACTCTCAAAATAAAATCCTTGAACGAACATGCAGTCATTTGAAGAAAAAAAGAGAAATTAAATAAGAACAGATTTCTGCTCATAACTAAACCATATTAATCTCAATAACTGCATTAAGTAGCACTCTTACATGCATTAAGTAGCACTCTTACATCAAACCCCGTCACCTCGTTTTTCTATCATTTGTGCAGCAAGAGAATTGCCTTAACTCACTTTAGAATTCTATCTGATTTTTTTCCGGGCGGAATTTTTTCGCATATACCCCCATTTCAAAATATAAGAAATATTTCGCTCTGCGCTTAGGCAGAGATCATTTTCAACTCACCGGAAAAAGCTCCACTGCAAGAAGTGCCTTAAGCAATTCCGAATTTCTTGCTGCAGTTTTCACATTCCATCTAAGTTCTTCTCACCTTTACAATGTTCCATTCTTGCGTATTCGATGGTTATTCATTTCAACTTGCAGCTTCATGAACGTTTCCCATCTTCACTCTTTTGTTTGCGTTACTTGCTTCGATGTAATTCACAGTTAGTATCGGCAATATAAAATTTCCCAATCCTCCAGCAGTTTTTCTTCGTTCTCTCTTTCTCTTTCCCCATTTCATATTCTGCAATCAGTAATTTTACCATATTACTTATTAAGATGTCCTATGTTTAATTATATTCGAGAGATTCGCTGTATCGAAGATTCAGCAACATTGAGTCGGAAATAATTACAATTTTAGAGACTTCCTTATTAAAATTCTAAAAGGTCGTTACTACCTATTTTTGCGACAGCTAATATCTTCGATTTTTTATTTTTGCCTTTCAAAAATCCTAACTTCAAATGATATACCCCCAATTGGTGGCATTGAAATTTGCTGGATCGTGATAACTATTCATTTCGCATCGTTTTTCCCCCCGCCTGAGAACTTCGAACAGCAGAAAATAAAATGCCTTTCTTAATTCATGTTGATGCCGAATTTTGCTCTTGTCCATGGTCGACGCTCATTCAGTCGAAAGTTGACGCCTACACTATCTTATTGCATTCTTGCGTCATTTCAATTTGCTCAAGACTATTCAATTATATTCTCACATATAATATCACATTAATTTTCCGTCCAATAAATTCGTTCGTTTCATCGAGTCCCTCCACAGAGGTTCTTCTTTTCATTTTCCAGGAGATTTTCAGATTATCACAATAACGAGAGAAAATTCAAATGTTTACCAATATTGCGACGCAAGCTGAAGCCGGAAATTGTGCCGTTATGAATGCTCTCGTTACCAGTATTCTTCTAAAAATGGTCATTGCATTCAGAGTGATTGCACCTATCATTGGTAAATTTCTCATAGAATTTTTTTTTCTTTTTTGTTCTGTTAATGCAAATATTAACATAAAATATATGTTAATTAACAATAATGACAATCCGTCTCAAAGTACATAAAAATTATGCCCAACGATTGCTATTAATAAGTTAAACTACCCACTTTATTTTGATGGTAATTTAGAATACGCATATGCTGAAAGTTTTTCTTTCTGTCGTCGTATATTTTGACGCTCATAACCAATGCTGCAGCAGCAATTTGATAACAAAACATCCTGGATAATCTCACATAAGGTTGATTTTCTCATCGATTGCGCAGTTTTCCGGAATATGAAGGTGCGCCGGTTTTCTAGGATTATTGTGTTCAATAAGAAACATAAAATGCTTCCAATATGTGGATGAACAATATCGAGAGGAAGCTGTATAATTTTTTTTAAAGCCATGATTCATTAAAGTTCAAAAGGAAGTATTTATAGCGCATCCTTCTAGCCTTTCTAAGGATGAAGAGTGAGCTTTCTGTTAACTAGATGGTAAATAAGTGGTAAGTGTCGCACACATTCATCGATGGCTGCTTGAAATTACTGAATTTCAAAAAATATTTATTCAGTAGGATTTAATAAGTTTCTCAGTTCATTAGGATAGGGACGAGATGTGACTGAACAGTGAGATTAAGAAGCTGTTCAAATTCAAAAGGACGTCTGCCAACCTTGGCGATCATTGACAATACTCACATTCTACCGGTTAAGGAAAACCGATTTATCTCCGTTACGATTAACATTTGAATCGTTGAGGATATGGTGAAGCGCAAAATCTCTGAAAAAATTGAGCGACTAAAGATTTATTTTTCTGAAAACGAAATGTTTATTGCATAATATATATCAAGGGAAAAAATAGAGAAAAGATAGCCTAAGTAGAAAATGTCGCCTTCAAATGAAAGCATTTTTTGGAATTATATGATAGCGCTCACTATTCAATGGTTACACGAGTCATTCAATTTGCGTTGTTTTTTTTCAGGTCTGTTTTGTATGGCTTTCGTTTTGAGAAATAGTCGACTTCATAGGCGATTACATGAGAATGCAAAATTACTTTGCATTTTGCACTATGTATGGACAACTGGGCTCTGTATTGCATATATCATCAATTATGGATTCAACCTTATTCAGTAAGCCTTAAATTACTAATTTTTTTTTATTTGCTATATTCGCTTCCTTTCATAATAGCTAAATAATTTCTTAAGCTAAAGTTTTATTAATATTTCTACTGAGAAATTCACGTCATTCGTCACATTTAACAAATAAGTTACATTTACCTCATAATAATCTTATGAGGTATATGTAGCCAGAACGGGCTAAAGCAGTTGAAATCATTGCTCGCCAGTGATTCACATCAAGGAATATTGGCGATAGAAATAAATGAAATATGCGGAAGAGGCGATAGGAGCAATTATAGTCTATGTAAAATAAATTATCCCATATTATTTGGTTAAATAAATTATCCCTACATATCTCTTCATCTATTTGTTGGATCATATTTAGTATGACCAATTAATTCACTAGTTTTTATTTTATATATTAAAATTCCGCGATAAGCACAAAGCGTATGTAAAGGCGAGCGTAAGGCGATGATTTAAATTGTAGTACGAAAAACATAAGAATGAGGAATTAGAAGCAAAATTGTCGCTTAAGACGTCGACATTTGAACGTCTTCGACGTGGAAAAATAAACTTCGACTTCAAAATGAACAGACGTCTCTAGAAACGAATACTAGTGACTGTTGCTTCCCATGACTTGTTTTGCTTTGTTGGCAGAAATATGCTGGAGAAGGAATTTCTGTGAAGTAGTGCTTTCGCTATTTCATCTATACTAATTTCCATATATTTCTTCAAACTTTTCCGAAAAAATAAAGGCGAATTTGTGTAAAGCAGCACAATCATAACATCTTGTAGAAGTATTCACTTTCTTCTGCTGTTGCGCGTTTGAAAGAGCTCTAATCTCTGCTGGACATTATAATAAAAAATTTCCCATTCTCAACGCAGTGAATGCGATAGCTTTTTGAAGGCGAGCAGTAGACAAGAGATTCTGATGCTATCGTTAATCTCGCTCAAACTTCTCAGGCTACTTGCAGAAGTCATGGTTACATATTCTTCGTCGAGAAGAATCCACCAATGAATTTTTATTGATAGCAATGAATTTTTCATTCAATGAATCCAGCAGTTTCTGAAGACCATCATGGTGGATAACAAATTTCGAAAATATATGAAAATATGAAAATATTCATTCCATATTATAAGATTATTTTCATTTTCACATCAAATAAGCGAGAATTTCCAGAAATATACCTCAAATGATCATTGCCCCACTAAGAGCGTTGTAGAAAATAACTTCATTGAGAATTGCGGTTTATTTGTTGAATTAAGACGGCTTGATTGCGGTGCGATGCATTAAAATGTTATTTAATCTCTTTTACTTAATTTCTGCGTTTCGTTTTTAGATTATAGAAATTTCAATGAAAAATGCTTCAGGAAAAAAGCAAACTTTCGCCATCATCTTATCAAATTTAGAGTTTGAAGAGGAGAAGATCGGAACAATTATCTTTCTAGTCTCTCTAAGGAATTCGCATGAATTCCTTCTAAAATATCCATTTCAAGACTTCTTCCATCAATTTCCCAGGATAACGAATAAAAACATCCTGAAGAAATCAATAAATTAAAGAATTCTATATTAATTTCAGGAATTTTAAATGCTTATAGGCTATAAAAACCGCCAAAGCGAAGAAATTACCTCATTAATCTCATCACAACGGGGGAAATTCCCCACAATAGATTTCGTTAGCGGAAAATTCGTTCACATAATTTACTTCTTACTATAATTTTTTTTAAGGTTATCCTTATCATTTTCGAATCCATGTGAGTATCTTATCCCCACATGGTTATCATTTAATTTGGCAGCAACTATGATGATTTTTATTCTTCTACAAATGTCCTCAATGATTGCACTTGCAATTGAGCGAACATTTGCCACTATAAGATATAAGAAATATGAAAATGAAAGAAATATCACACTGTTGATTCTACTCATTATTCTACAGGTAATTTATATTTATTTATTTATTTTTTACATATTCTATAAGTAAATTTTTATCGTATATACTTTCATCACTTATGCGTTAAGAAATTTTCTTTGAAATAATCGTTAATGTAGTAAATTATGCCATAGATGGTGTTAAAGGTTTTTCGTTTCAATGAGGAAAGAGTAAAATATTATCATCATCAGCTGAAATGATTCCAACAGATCTTTCTGATTTGCGTCTCTTTAGTTGACTTTATAAGTGGGGACTGTCATGATGAAACTCCCAAGTGGAAGCTCAGCATTTAGGGCGTAAACGATATGTGTAAATCCTCTATAACGGAATATTTTTTACATTGTTGTAATTACTGTTGTACTAACTTAGAATTCCTTCCATTAATCAACCATAAAAGTATTGAAGTGTTCTGAGAGATGCTCACTTGAAATAAAACTCCGTAAATGTTCTAAGGCATATAATTTAAGAAAAGAAATGGACAATCACAGCAGATGAGTGTTTAGAATACACTCTTTCATGTTCGTCTCTTATAGCAAATAAAGTCCTAAATATGCTAAAAAACAATGAAACATTTTCTAGCGCTCTTCTTTTTGCAACTCTGTCAAGAAAATATGCACCATGACCAGATTCAGCATGTGCACGTTTACCCGCATATCCTGTAATTTCATCTCGGATGTGTGCAGGTTTATCCGCATGTCCTGTAATTTCATCTCGGACACGTGCAGGTTTATCCGCATTACGAGGAAAGCAGTGACTGTATCATTTCCCTGATGTTATACAGTTTTGAAAATTTTAAATTAATGTCGATGTCGCTACTAAAAGCACAGTCATATAGGCTCTATAGATGGAATAAACAATCAAATTTGCACATTCATTAGCGTTATTCTAGTTCGTTGTGGCATTTCTCATTCCATACGCCTATTTAATACCGTCGAGTAATTGGGAACAACCAGCGCTAGGCCCATCTTTAATTACGGACGATAATCTTGAAAAAAATCAGGTTGGTTATTTCACTTTGAAACTTAATCGGATTTTCGATAATATTTTTACTTGCATAGTGCTTTATGAAACTGTTTGTTCATGGTTTGATCTTTTCCCACTTCAAGTGAAATTCATTCCTCGCCGAATGCGTTCGATTAATCATCGATCGACGCATGTGAAATACATTTGGTTGCAAATAAGATTCAGTTTCATCCTGAATTGGCTATTGATCAGTTAGGAGCCCAACTTTTTGACAGTAAAAGTGGAAAGAAATTGCGGCTGTTTAATTTATTAGTGAAACATTAGCCACTCTTGGAGGTGCTCATCATTGCTCTCTACCAGAGGGTGCTGCATTCAACCTGCACTAGTACGCATGCCCGTTGCCTTGATCGGTGGTACAAGTTCGTTTCACTGACCGAATCGTCCGGTTATAAGATAGAGCAGCAAGAACGTCTACATTTTCCTACTCAATTGCCCGAAAATAGCAATAGATTATGAAGGTAAACGGCGACTCAGCGGCCAGTTCTTAGTTATAAAGCTGTGGAATAATTCCTTTCGTTCGGATGATAGTGAAAATAATAATTAAATCTCTTGCACTTTTGAAGTGAATAATAGGAATCGTTTCTTGAAGTTAACGTCATATCTAAGTCTATACTGCAGAAAACACAACCTCCTTGAGATGTTATTTTAAGACAAAAAATCCGCGTCTTCGAAAAACTGATGCGTCTAAGAGAAATCACGTGCTGACTTGATGCTAACTAAGATCATGCTCAACAATTACTGCAACTCAGGCTGGCTTTCTGTCATCACTCACCTCATAGCGAGAGGAAAGTTCCAGTTAGCATCAAGTTAATCATTGCACACCTTCCTAAGTCATTATTAAGCACATCCATTAGTTGCGAACAACTCTAATATGCGTAAAGAGACAACGGGTGTTTTATGCTTCTTCTAAGGAAATAAAGGCACCAAAATTCTAAAGGTGATAGGAAAGGAGAAGAATATTTGCATGTCGCGAGGAGAGCTTGAATCACAATAGAGAAAATATTCTATAGTTTAAGCTTTATTTATTTTTACACTCTCCGAGCAATATTTCAAATTAAATAAGTGATATTTTAATGATCATTTAAATTATGGAAGTATCAGTAAATCTATTCAGAATTTGTATCTATTTCATCATTTTTGATCATAATCGACCATCAAAGTCATCGAAATCATCGAAATCATCGAAATCATTAAGAAATCATTTCAGAGTGGAAATCATCAAAATAAAAAACTAAACAATATGCACTATTGCAGTTATTCACAATTGCATTTATTGTATCCGAATTGGTGGTTATAGTCTATATTTACGCACTGCGATATCTGAATGATTATCGTCGAAGAGCGGTACGTAAGTGGAATAGTCAATCGGGTCTTTCGATACGATATCAGCTCGACGAAAATATCCGTGCATTGAATCTCGTTGTTCCACTTATATGCTTGCAATTTATATTCAATTTTACCACCGCCGTTATGGTCTATGTAATCGTCGCTGTAGGTTTTTCCCTTATTTTTCTTCGAATTTCCAAACTGAGCGGACTATAGGAAGAAAATCAATGATATCGATGAAGTTGTGTATTTTCTTTTCTATGATGTAATTAATCTTTAGCTATGATGAAGAATTTTGAAAAAATTGGCAGTAATTGCAAATATAAACATGCAATATCACTCATAGTGATCGCCAAAAGTGAATTCCAGAAAAAAATATGAGACCAACGTTCGCATAATATCTAAATGAATAGAGAAATTTAATAAAACGCAGGAAACGAATTTTCTTTCATCAAAGATACTTCCTGTACTGCTACAATTGTCTTATACGATATCAACGGTTTTCACGTATTGCTGCTGAAAGCTACGAAATGTGCTAACCACATCCTATAGCTAAGGTCCGTTGTCCGGCCAGTATCAATGCTTAGACGGCATGTCTTCGCAGCTATGGCTCTCTTTGCCTGTGTGCTCGTCGAATAGTTCTAAATTACTAAAGCGTTTGCTTACTATATTTTAATGGCAGAATGTACATTTATTGTGCTAAAATTCTGCTGCTGCGTCAGTTTTGTGCCAACAAGAGTGCCACTGCACTTGCTGATGGCAAGGAAACGTCTGTGGATGGAGGACAGAGGATGCGAACACCCAACCTTCCACTCCTCAGGGATTAATTATCCGGGCTACTGCGTGTTTTGTTCAGTGCTTATGGTCCTCAACAGTTCTTAGGTGAAACGCACTATACAACGTGCTATATATATATGAGGATGCAGATTTTAATTTTTTAAATTATTCATTCACGGCTGACTTGTTTCATTCGTTTATTTCTTTACTTGTTTGTTTATGCGGCGAACACCATACGATAAAGTCAGTCGCCTTCAGTCATAGTGGTTCTCCCTCCTTTTATGCTTGAGAGTATGTACCTATCAAGACAAATTGCTGCAGTATAAAGAATTAATTTCGGTGAATAATAATAGGGGCGGTTGATTTAATGGTTTCGCAGTCTGTGTGGAAAATTTCTGCTGAAAAATTCCTATCAACGGTTGCGATAACATTTTCCCTCTGAAGAAATACAAATAATGTCGATTTTTCTTATCATAGCAATGAATATTTACCTTTCTATATTCTGCAAAAATTTTTATACGAAATAAAATGCAAATATATTTCTTTAATTTCAGGTTGAGGACGATCTCGATGCTGTTACATACAGCATATATGACCGACTTAATGGTGTATTAACACTTTATCCGATCGCCTTATTAATTTTACTATTCTTCAAGGATCCATCAATGATAGCGCATTTCCGGAAGAATTTTCCACAAATCCGTGAATTATCGAAAGTAAATCCATCGGTTGCAGTTATAACAAATATAGGCGTTAATAATATTTCAACGCCGCAATTTGTGATCGCTGAGAACACCAATGCACGATTCGATCAACTTAAGGAATTATTTGAGGCAAATCCAAAATATGAGAAATAAAAATTCTGCTATCTCCGGAATTCGTTGTAAATAATGAATAAATGTACAATTCTTTTCAAATTAAATGCTCAATGAAGATTTTTCATGAAGGATATATTGATTCATAACTTAGATAGCGCAACGAAAAGATTTTGAGAGAAATTCGATAAAGAAGGTTCTGATGATGAAGAGAGAATATAATCGAGTAATATTGTGGATAAACCTTTCTCGATAAACCTTTCATCCGGGACATTTGTTTGGATTATTCCAGGAAAGTTAAAAATACGAGGAAAATTATTCTTTCACTTTATTGAATCTAAAAATTTAGATTATGGGTTTTTCTAAAATCACAATGCAATTGGCTCTGCTATTCGCCTATTTTTTGTTCAAAGCAATAAATGTTTTATACATTAGCGTCTGTTTATATTTTCTTTTACTGCAGTCTAAACAATAGTGTATTTATTGGGGCAAAAATTTCTTCTGCATATTGCTTTAGCTTTTGCTTAGGCGAAGAAATTGCAACATCACGTGAACCTTGGGATTTAGTGCTTTCTCGTAACTCCCATGGATGATAACCAATAAGGAAAATATGGCATCTTACTGCAGCTTCATCGTTTCGATGAGACTGCTGTACGCATCGATTGAGTCGGTAGAACGGAGCCAAGGAGCCCAGTAGGAGCTCCTTTACAATCGACGCACAGTGTCAATATGAGACGATGAACCTTGTAGCATACCTTATATTCTCTGGAAAGAATTATTTTTGGTCTGACTGCGAGCCTTCCCCATTTACTGAGCATATGTTAAAAGTGGTTTCCGTGAAATGTATAGGAAAGAATAACGTTGGCATTCAATACATATATGTCTACTTTAATTAACAGTTTACAGCAAATGCAATATCTGAAATACTGTTTATGTTAATTGTATATAATCACTGATATCCATACTTCATTCGGTTCGTTTTCAACTTTTAGGGTTTTCATTTATTCATTGATTTTTGCTGTGAATGTGCGAATAAAGATTAATATCAAATGCTCCCATACAATACGTTTTTCTTTCCGACTTCGATCGAACCTTTAAACGGAGTTTCTGAGCATATCTAAATGTCCTAAATGTCTATAGGCCTTTTAGAGGTTAGTCGATTACCACAGATGTTGATGATAAGAATCGTCCCACGTGATCGATTGTGGCTGTAAATTTTGCGCCTCTGAGCTGTAGAGAGACCGACACATACACCCTTTTATACGCAGATACGCATAGACAAGCAAAAGATGATTCCTCGGTGGCGAGTTATTAGCTCTCAGAAACGGCAACTTATGCTGCTCAAGTAATGTTTCGGATGGCCAAGTAACCAATGGGGCTCTGCAAAACCGCAAATTCTGCACCGCAATTGGTCAGTATTGCATTATGTAGTTGAATAATCTCGGTACTATTAGATGGTGCTTGAATGAGACCTCAATGTGTTGTAGGTGGCAACCTTATATATATGGTTTGAGAAGTGGAAAAATTTCGCTAAGAAATATTTCCCCACGAACTTTGATTAAATTTGCAAGCCAGAATGACGCTTAAGTAAAGAAAGGATCAGGAAAAATCACTTCAATGATCGAGAGCATTCTCCGGAAAAATAACGGAAGAAGCGTTGTTTCTGGAATGCGTTCATTAATCATGGATTTTGTGCTACAAAGAGTTCTAAGCGTTCTAGAGTGGAAGTTCACCTCAATGGAAAGTTCAGCGTTATTCACACGAAATAGACGCGGGATTTTGTAGGAGCGTAGAGGCGTGGATTGATTGCATGTGGAGAGGTGGTGGTGAGTGGAGATTCTTCCGGAAGGGTTTGCCGTTCTTCACGATTGTTGGTGGTGGGGCGTTTAGCCTCTACTTCTTCCAACAAGTGCGTTACGACTTCCGGAAAAGTAGACGGCTTGACGCGAATTTAGAAGTGCTGGTACTTTTTTGTTCTTTTTCGCGAAACTCATCTATGATTCTCACATATTAAGAAATTCTCTATGCTTGAATGTTCGCTTTTGTCGATGTTTGCGTTGAATTTCGAGCGAATTGCCCTCATCAGAGATAAACTCTCATCGATGCCCCCCATTCATAATTAACTTCTTTTTTTTCCTTCAGATAAAATAACTTCTTGGGGGATATCGTCTCCTAAAATCGTCTATAGGAAATTATATACTTACTTTTCTATGGAGATTTTATTGTAAGTAAGTTTCGATTCTCAAAGCGTTCATAACTTCCGAAAATGAACACATATAAGAATATATGTGGAAAAAGAAATTGAAATAATTTTTTATTAGAAATGTGATATTTTGTTAGGCTCGTCGGCATTATGCGGAAAGACTTCGTTTAGGGAGGAAGGTGAGGGGAAGGGATTGAAATAGAATTCTGAGAGATCGTTTGGCTTAAGTAAAAATCCAGGAAACTCATCAAGGATATTCCCAGCAACGAGTTTTTACACACTAATATTATATGCTTGTAAACGAATATATTACAAATTGTCCTCTCGATTTTCGCGTCATCTTTCATCCCATCTGCATTGTTCGCTAAGGTGTACTCCTTCTTTTTTCTCATCTATAGTAAAGCTTGATGGGAAATAAGATAAATTTAAAAACATCATTGATGTGAGATTTCTTGATAGACTTGGATTTTGCCTCATTTTATTATCGGATGGGGTTTTTTTTTGTTGGGAATGCGAGGAAATGAGGATCAACCTCTCCTCTCTCCTCCTCCTCACCTCCCCTTCACCTCCCAAAATGCCTTCTCGCGTTCTGGATAGGTATCGAGTTTCCCCAGGAAAAAAGTAATATGAAGCAGCAATACAGCATAGTGAAGTAATTCGAGCAATTCATTTGTTTTACAAAGATTTTTTCAATTTCCAAAGAAAAGGACTATTTACTTCTTAGAGGGGTGATCTTGGTGATCTTGGCGTACAGATCAAGAAGAACGTCACCGTCGAAAGCGTCCTGAAAGTAAGTATGTTTATTTGAATATTGCCTCTTTTAACTATATCCGTCCGCCTCATCATCGTCAAAGATCATTAGATGTATTGATATCTTGTAAAATGTGCATATCAGCAAACCATTGAGGAATGGATTATTTTTAGAAGGAATATAATATCGAAAAACTCAAAACTGTAGTGATAAGTGATAAGCCAACATTCGTATATTTTAGAATAAAAAGAAGTCATGATCCTATTGGCTTCTATCATAATATGAAGAATAAAGCGAATTTAATCTGTGAATTCTATGGATGTTGGATATAGCTGGCATTGGCTATAGCCTTATCACTTATCGAATAATAGGTAAGCGAGGAATATGAAGAAAAATAAAAAGGTCATAGGTCAATAAAAAGATCATTTGATATCGTTTTAATTGTTTATACATCAGGGAACATTTGAACATATTTTCGATAAATTCAAGGGGTATTTTCTTACTCATTTTCTTGTTAGCATATAAATATCAAACGGTCATTACTCATAGCGATGGTGATCAACAAGATGTATCCGATAAATCCGATAAACCATGGACGTTGATCCGATAAAGCACAAAATTCCTTGACGTTCTTGACACTCATATTCCGAAGAAACAAAACATTTAATGCAGAGAGTTCATTTTTGTATAAGTGGTGGAAAAGAGAAAGGAAAAAATTGGGAGCGGCTGGTTGGTTTTTCTGTCGGCGAGCCTGTCACTGTCGATCGATGTCATCCCGTTGACGCTAAAGCCGATCGACTAGTTGAGTGACTTTTTAAAGATTATATGATCGAACGTTTGAAGATCGCTTATTGCGTTGAATGGTATTAAAGAATGTAGGAAGAATGTATTGAATCTATGAGAAAATGAAAGTTAAAGGGAATTTTCTCAAATGTTATAATTTTCGAATTTCGCCCACATCTACGATAGTCACCATTGAGATTGTGAAGAGTGAAGAAAATGTCGGAATATCGAAATATCGATGTGATGACTCCTTTTTTTCCTCCATTTATTGAGAGGCGATTAAAGAATATGTGGAAAGTAAACCGTCATCGAAATATATGTTTTCCAAACGGATATTACAGTTTATATGCTCAATTTTAGTTCTGAAATCGGTTTTTGACAATGGAGCAGAATTTGTGCTTTCTTATCTTTTTTTTTTTGTAATTTCGGAGATATTTAAGTTTTTATCGTTGATTAAAGGCAGCCGTCTATAATCAGCTATGTGAAGACCACATCTTATGATTGGAGATTTCATATTATCCATCGCCTAACCGACAAGCCGATATACCTTATCACATGTTGATTTGATAGGATTAAATTTGACTAGCACTTTTGAGTTGAAAGACTAGAGATATTGAATCATATGTCGTCAGAGATCTCATGAATAGCTTTAGGAGCATCACTATGGAGAGAGAAGTTGCTTGTTGCTGTTTGTTTTGTTTTTTTTTCGTCTTGTGACCTATGAATCACAGTAATTATTGTTTTAAGAAGGTGGCTGGAATATGGTGTAGGTAATTTTCTGGTTGCTTGGAATGAGGTAAAGTTTCAGCGAGGTCGATAATTTCTTATGAAATAATAGCGCTTAAACATAACGCCTATATTTAATCCAGATTTATTTATTGTTGAACATAAGGGAATATGTTTTATTTCTTATCATCATCCAAAAGGTTTTTTTTTTCTTACGGGAAGTGGAAGAGTTGGATACGGAACATTGGGAAAATATTCGTGGACCACGGGAATTCGAGGATAACGCTGAGTTCTTGCAAGCGAAGTGAGGACTTTTTATGTGCTTATTCTGCTTTTTTTAATTTCTTTCTACAATATTCTTTCTCTGTATGATGGCGACGCCTCAGTTGGCATATACTTTGCGCTATTTCTTAACATCTTTTAGTGCCTCTAAGTTTTTCTCGGATTTGAAGGGGAAACTGTGAGATAAGATCATCTGTCCTATCGTTTACAGTGATAGTTTGCATTCATTCCCTCAGGTAGATGATCTGATGGTAAAAGTGATGCGATGCGCTATTCTTGTGCTTCATTAAACCAATTTAGGTGGCTTAGATGAAAGCAGAAACTTGCGATAAAAGGTGGCGCCATGAAAGGCTTCTCAAGGTTGCTGGATAGGCCAATAAATCTTTTAATATGGCAATAAACAGTGAACGTGATCATTAGTTTATTCGTGCGTTGAATATTTGGGTTAGTTCTTAACCATTCAGAAGAAAAGATCCGTTTGTATGTTTGCGCACTTTCGAAACTGCAAAATTACTTGGTTATATCATTATGCCTGTATGTATGTCTTCGCTTTCATGCCCCACATTTCCGTCTCTTGCAACATAATTTGGCTGTGGCTAAAGCCGTTGTATTTGCTGAGTGGAATCTGCAGAGTCGGTTAATCCCATAAAACATTTTTTCTGTTGATCTGATGGATGCGGAAATGTTAATGGTACATAAGTAGGCTGAAAATTTTGATTATGCTTTTCGTTTCACTCAGAAGAGCGTAGATCGTATTTCATGAGTGTTGAGTAAGAGAACCAAGCAAATGCGGATCTTTGTGGGTGTCGATAGGTGGCTGTTTTAATTAAAATAAGAGAAATTGTTTGTTTCCATTTTTGGGAATAGGTTCGCAACCAGAATTAGTCATCCAGATAATGTTAAGGGTTGTATATTGTCTCTGGATGTGAATGGGGCTTGTGAGATTTCATCGCTGTGATTTTTGAGATTCTTGAATTAGAATTCAGAAGTAGAGGTATATTTTGTTCGAAGCTGACGCTGCTCTGTTATTTATATAGGTATACTTTTTTTTAGTTTTGTTACTAAATTATAATGAGAGAATAGAGTTATATGTGTTGCATGCTTTGTGTGCAGTTTTGTTAATTTACAGGAAGCGTCGTGAGGAGGAGCTACTGCGACATCGTAGAGCGAAGCTGAAAGAGGAGAAAAAAGTGGAGCAGCTTAACGCATAGATGTCTGACGAGCTGCCTGACGACCATCTCGATATGTTGGAATGCTTTCTTATTTCAATTTTAGGATTTAATTCTTTCTTTTATGCGTTGGAATAATTTAATCGAACTTTATGATGTCGCGTGGAAATTTTGAGGCACGTTGAATTCATATAGAAATGAAGCTTTTAATAAGGAAACGTTGGTTTTAACTAATTTTCTTTCAGCGTATTTTGTTGTATTGCTTTAATTTTACACATTTATTTATCTGCTAACTTGTAGTGTCTTTTTCTCTCTTTTCCTCCCCTTCCTTTTTTGATTCTGTAGCTTTTTAGCGCACCTAAATTGCCGATACAGAGGTTGTTGAGACGATTTCTGAGTTATAAGAGGCATAGGTTGGATTATATTAAGTTCACTTTTTTTTCAGTTTATGCTTTTGGATTTGATGATGATGATGATTATGCTTCCAGTGCGCATCGTGTAGATTCATCTGGAGATAGCAGTGACCTTCCGCCACCTCCTCCAAGTGCTCCAAGCACAAGTACAGTGGCCGTACTTGGAAGCGATAGAACGCCTACCCTGGCATCCGGCTCCCATACGGGGCCACAGTTGACGTTGTCAGGCACAACAGGTTTGTTTTGATTTTACCTGAGTTTGTTATACTCATCATATGAGATGAAACTTCGGCCGGAAGTTGATATCGGATGTTTTTTTCTCCTTTCGTTTCATTATAATAAAACGGAAAAACAAATTGCCTCTCGTCTTTGGCAAAATCCTTTCTTACATGCGTCATTTCCTCTAAAATTATGACGAATTTATTCTTTAGTGAATTCATTTAGGTTTATTTGTTATTTTTTGTTTGCCATCTATAGTAATAAAAAATGTTAGAAGCATTATGATGCGTTCTTGACGATACATATAATCGATTTTACTCAGATATGGTTGAAAGAGGTTTATAAAATATGTTGTTTAACATGCCTGGGTGGAGTTCGTGATGAGTCGTTTTCCGACCAGCGAACGATGAAGCAGTTGAAGGTGTTTGCGCTTCGAAACTTGCAACCCGCTATTATGAATTAGGAAAATGTTTGAAGTTTATTGATAATCGGCGATTAATTTTTTGTTAAGTGGAGCGGAAAGCTGATTTGAATTCATTGATCTCATAGATTTTTTAAACATTTCTTTTTGCACCATATTATTGGGGGAAGTTTCTAGCGAAATCGATTTCGCGAAAAATGTTCTTTTTTCACACATCAAAGCATAATTCCTGTTGTATTTTTGCGACATTCATGGAATCGTTTGGTTTATAATAAAGTGGATGAGAAAGTCTGCGTATCGGCGTCATCTATCGCTTTTTTTTTTCATGTGGTTTTCATTTGGAAGGTCTTTATTTATAAAGCTTTTAGGTGCAGCTGGTTCACATTCAGTAGCTGACCCAGCAATTCATTACGACCTTCCGGCATCGATCACATCTCGAAGTATAGTGAGTAACGGCAACTCTCAGCCTGTATCCGATCCGAGGGTGTCAACAGCTTTCGCTCCTGTGCCGTCCAATTTCTCCGATCCCTCGCTTCCAGATTTCGTGGACAGCGTCTCATTTCCGGCTAATCCATCGTTACAGTCATGTTGGTCGTTTGTCATATTGTTCAGGTGCTTTGAAAAACAAGTGTGTGGCTGTTGGGAGTAAATAGATGAATTCCTGGATCGTCAGTTCTTGTTAACTTAAGCCGGCTCCCACTGTCGAAGAATTTCATCTTTGTAAAATCAATTATTTTACGTTGTTTTCTCAAATGTTTTGCAAGATTGCTTCATACAATTTTATTTGTGCCAAATGTTGTTCATACCGTGTAATTGAGTTGTTTCGGTCTTGGTACCTTTTCTTTTGTATCTTTTCAGCGGCATCAAACCCAACCGATCCCGTGACAGCAGATACTGTGAGTATAACAGCGAGCAGTAGCAATACATCGCATCCTGCTGATCCAGAGATCAAAGAGGAAGATCTCGTCGATCCGATTTTGTTAGCTCAAGTTCTCGAACTCGGCTTTGAAGAATCGATTGCTATCTTAGCGCTTTCGAAAACAAAAGGTACATCTATTTCATTTCTCCTTCGAATAATAGTGATAGAGTCTAAACTGTGATGTCTAAATAGAGTCTCTGAAAATTCGTCGTCATACTTCAGGTAGAAGACAACTTTGATTTCGTCTTCCGAGAAAGATGAGGAAGATAATGATCATCCTTCAAGGACCGTGATGCTTTTGAAGAATGGACTTCTTTATGCCTTCGTGACCACATTCCAATGAAGTATTTTTCTGCAAGAAAAAGTGGATGTAATCTTGCATCCCTTGTTGCATACCATATCAGCTTTTTGGGTCACCTCAACATCATCATCGAGATGTTGAGGTGATCCAAAATTGGGTTCATTTTCGTCAGAGAGCAGTCGCAGCTTGTTTTTCTCTGTCTTGCTTTAAGCTACCTCGAGGCTCTATAAGTTAATAGCCTGGTTAAATTCGAAGAATTTGCGCAAAAGGATTACTTAATTGGTCAGTTAAAACGACGGCATTTGTAGAAAACAGAGACATCCGATGCCCGATTTGCCGTTTTTTGTCGATTTATTGTGAGGATCACGCCTTGTTGCCTAAGGCTTGGGGCATTCATTGTACAACAGTCGATTACTGTTTTTTGCTATGTAGAAAATTTTTTCTTTAAAGGTCCTAGAGATCTCAGTTTTTGCTTAATTTCGACCACCGCAAAATGTCGATCCATATTTTGTCTAAAGTGGTTCTTTTGACATTACAAAATGATCTTGTCCCATTTCCGCCTGATAATAAAGTTATGCCCCTTTCTCATTGCATTTGGAAAGCCTATACGTTGTTTTGCACGGAAAAGTGTTGATGTATGGATAGGATGATGTGAATTCAAGGGGAGTAAAGCTATATGTGTGTTCGTTTCCCATCTTCTCCATATGAGAACTGATATTACTGAAATTTTTAGAAGTTCTGCACAATAAAGGCATTGTTTGAGGTCTAAGCGTTCATTTGAATTTGAAGTGAATGAAAGTTAAGGCGTCGGTGGTACAGAAGCAGCGGTCAACTGGATTTTGGAGCACAGCAACGAGAGCGATTTCGAATCGGATAACGAAGAAGGGAACGCCATGGGAGGTAGAAACATTATTACAGCTTATTAATGCTGTTGTTTGAATGAGGCATAATATAGCTCTGATTTGTTATCACAGTTAGTTTGCATTGCATACTTCGAGTTGACGTTCGTTAAGCACTTCGCTCGCATTCTGTTCTTGTCTCTCTCATATTCGGGATTTATGATAATGAAATCATCTCATCTTCAATGTTGTAATTGGCTGTCACTTACTCAGAATCTTTCCTTTTCATTCCTCTCGATGTGGTTTAGAGATAGCTGGTTGATTGTGGTGAACGGTGGAAGCTGTGGAAGAAAGCAAGAGAGCAACGGAGGTGGGCGTTAGGTAGAAAGATGACTTTGGTGCAGTTATACCTGCGATGAGTTTAATTTCCTTTTTGGTGTTCTTATTTAAACTTTCCTGAGTCAAATGCCTTTCAGGTGCTCAATCATCTTTGCCATTGGCTCAACCGCACAAGATGATTTTTATAGTTAATATGAGCTTGAAAATGGGTGCAGGCAAACTTGCGGCACAAGTGGGACATGCGACTCTTGGTGTCTATCGACTTGCATTAAAAAGCGAGGAGGTAAGTTATGTTATCTTTTCGGCATGCATTTTTTGGAAATATTAAAAATGTATTTCAAGAATTGGGGATGTCCAGGGTTTCTTTCTTTTTTGTGAATCGAGGCCTTTTCGGGAGAGAATTTTCAGCTGCTTTGAGCTTCAAGGTCAGGAAATGTTTTTAGTAGGTGCAGCTCTTAGCTCGAACATTGTGTCTTTGTTTGTAATGAAAACGCGATTTCACCGAGCTTAGCTTTCGATTCGGAATTCATTATTATCACTGTTGATTTATGGTGATGGCTAAAAAGCCATGTCATTTCCGAGGACATTATAATATGAGATAGTGTGGGTATGCCACGGTTGCTTCTGGGATCCATATGGTTAGAACATAAGCATTGTTGTTGTCTCGCGTTCATAATGAATTCTGGTATGGTTCCTACATAGTGATGACCACTGTCAAATGAATCGTAAGTATTGTGGGTAAATGGATGTGAACACACCACCTCCACCTACCTCACGGAAGCTATACCACCCGACTGACGCTTTGCGTACCTTTATTGATTGGAGTACATTTCATTTATATCATGGTGATTCCAATGTACGGATCAGAGTATTCCCGATCAAAATAGAAAGTGAGGGTAGAGAGCATTTACTTGGATGCGAAATGCTACGAATTAAAAGTTTACATGTCGTTGAAGATCCTGTTTTGTGCGCTGTTGAATATTTGTCACTTATGAGGAATTAAATTTGGTTCATATTTCAGGGTCGAAGAGCACTTGATGCATGGCGCTTGATGGGAGAGATGAAAGTGGTCGTTAAAGGAGAGAATACTGAGGAGCTTCTAGAAATGTTTAAACAAGCAAAGGATATTGTAGGGGTTTTTTCAGTTCATAATTTTCGAAAGGGAACGAAAGAGCAGAATTGAATGCTGATTATTTTGATTGAATAGAATCTTCAGCGGAAATCGATTGTTTGCCTTTTTTTAATTGGAAGAACGCGTGTTGAAGTGAATTGTTTATCTAAGTGGAAAGATGCCACAGTAAGATTTCACATTTCGTTTAAGAGGATGTGTTTGGCTAAGAGGATGTGTTTCTTAAGAAAAGTCATTTATTTTCTTGTTTGTTTGTTTGTTTGTTTATTTGTTTGTTTGTTTTTGAAAAGAGTGAAAAATGGTGAATACGAGGGTTTAATTTACATTTATTAGCAACTTTCGGTCCTACCCATCGTACTGATATTTGAAGCTTATTATTGTAATCAAATTAATAACAACGGAAAAGCGGTAGGTGTAGAAAGTGTTGAAAGGGATCGGTAATCCGGCCGACTTTTTTATGCTTTTGCTATGAGGCTAATATCACTCAAACAGCTTGATCGTTCTCATCGTTCATTCTTGCAGGGTTTATTTGCATACGTTGTATCGGATGCGGGAAGGACGCAAATACCGGCTGGTTCACGAACAGTGCTTGGTATATTTGGTGCATCCAACGTGGTGGACACAATCACAGGGCGATTGAAACTGTTGTGATGAGCGCGCTTCGTCTATTTGCTGCGCATTTAAGAGCCGATTTGCTTCTCTTAATAGCGTCATTTTCAGAGAAGATTTATTCTCCCTCTGAATGGATATTAAGGGTTCTTACTGACTCTAACCGTGACGTTGGCCTAAAGGCCGGAAGTAACTGAACTAAAATTGCAGTAAAGTTCGGACTTTTTATGAGACTGAAAGCTAGTACGTAGAGCAGATAGGATGAACTATGCTCGCTGATTGCAAAAAGCTGTGTTCGCATTGATTGTTGCGAGGTACATGTTCGAAGTAGTTGTTGTCGTTGCTTGAAGCGTATTTGTGCTTAAGAAAGATAACGAATGAATAATTTATGAATTAAATTATGAGATTAGGTCGTCACAGTAATAGCAATCCGATATATGAGGTGTCAGTATCGATGAGTGAAACGAGCAATGCCGGATCGATAATATCGAGATTGCTGTTAACGTGCCTTTATTTAGGTTGTGAGGTAGCAGTTTGTGTTAAGCGTCAACGAAGCTCGTCGCGCTTTATATCGGCGCAATAGCTTTTTATCGCAATAGGTGTGGCGTTCTTTTGAATAAAATAAAGCGCTTTGCGAATTTCGTTGTCCATTAATTTCGAGAAGTTGCTCTAACACGAACTCAAAAAAAATTGAGTGCATGAAACAAATTGGAGTGGAACTCGAGGTAGTTCCCATAGTGATACGAGATCTTGCATATGAAAATATATTGAAGCTATATTGAGTGGACTCTACGATCAGCAACATGCTAACAGCTCATTGCATTGTAGTGACATTCTAAATTCAGGAATCCCTCTCTCCTGCATTGTCGGAACGTAGATTTGTTAGATCTGGATCATCAAACGTGATTTCCGGTATGTGAAGGGGATCCATAGAAGCGGTCAGCATATCGAAGTCCGGTGGACATTGACGGTGTAAGGACGAAAACGCAGCACCATAAGACACTTGGAAATATTCGAGACAACATTTAATAGTGTTCTAAGTGATGTAAATGGAATATTTAAGATTGAAAACACTCGTAAAGGGTCCTTGGAATGCCGTGTTTCAAAATATTTCGGGCTGGGTTATCCGATGATTTACTCATACATTTAAGGGAAAAGTCTCCCCACTTCTAACGTGTCTATTTCGCCGAATTTCTGCCCTTCATTACTGTTCCCGGCTACTTGCCTTAGAAGGAGGAAGAGGAGTAAGGGAGGGGGAGGAGAGTGGGGTGAAACTACGAAGACTTAAGAAATCCTAAATCAGAAAATCCGCGGATAAATTTAGACGCTTCAAATAAATCGATCAAACACCTCGATTAAGGGGATGGTAATCTCATGCGATCGTTTCCGTCCCTGTGGGTAGTGTTTCTCTATCTGTAGGGCAAACATTTTGTGCAGGTTATATTAACTGTATATCTCTTATCGTTTGGGTAAATAAAGAGAAGAATTATAACCGAGAAATAAGGACATAAAAACCCTTCCAAAAAAAGTTCAGTGCTTTAAAAGCTTGAAGAGTAGAATTGACGGTCTTAGAAGCGCCATTAATCATATCGAGTTATCATCTACCGTGATGGTTCGGATCGTCTGAATGGCGTATTTTCCAGCGTTTCATCGGCAATCAAAAAAGCCGAGAACCATCCAAGCCAGCAATGCGGAGAACATAGTATTGTCTGTGAAGTAACGAGGGCATTGTCACCCAAATGATATTGAGGCTAAGGATATATATAAGTGTGCCTCGGCCATTTGCCCGCCTATTTGATGGTGTCAGTGCGGGAAGTGCTTGAGATTAAAGTAGAAAAAATTCGGTATTTCATTCAAGTCAAGAGGTCGATCCAATTTCTCGCCAACCTGTCAAGTTCCGAAGAAGTTTTGTTCTCTTTGAGTTGCAAACACATTTGCGTATATTTTTTACAGCTGATATCGTGAATAAGTGAGGATACAGCGATTAGTAGGCTGACACTATCCGCTTTTTTGCTATTAATCCTTGATGACAATGTTCATAGTCTTTGAACTGCCAGTAAATAACATAACTCGAAGAATAATGCAGTGAAATTTTGATTTAGCGACCGTTTTAGTTAGCTGCATGGCGTCGTCGGTCCCTAATTATGTAGGAATATATGCTCGAATTTACATTGCAGATAACATTTAAATTACTGGTTCAAGTGGCGGCAATAATTTAGATAAAAATAAATTACATAAATAAGTAAGTGAACAAATATACTTTGCAGCATTAAATTTGAAGCATTCTACGTCGACGTGGTTATAATTCAAACGCTAACCGCAGCGTGATGTTATACTCATTTAGATTAATTTCACTAACTCGTGCGGCCGGTTATTGCCTATTTCTTTGATATGCGCATATCTTGGAGGAAAGTGAAGTATGTCAGTCTCCATGATCAGGTATTTTGTAATTTTTTTGCCTTCTAGTTACATATAAGTCAGAAAGTTCGAGTTCGAGTTCCAGCATCGAGTTCGACGATTCATGTGCAGCTTTGCTACTTAAAATGGACCATTGGGAGGTCAACAATATTTTCAGTTTTTCATTGACTCCATGGTTCCTTATTTATTGCATCTGGATATTTCTGGCGTATCATCAGTGTTTAAGAAGTATAAAATATATGTGGAAATTAGCTAATATTTGAGCACATAATTATGCGTTTGAAATGCTAAAAGAGCATTGAATGTAGAGTGTAAATTCGCTATAAAATCTGCTGCTGCTTTTGCAGAAAGAAGAAATCTATGGGTACTATGGGAGTGGGGGGGGGGGGGGGGGGGCGGTCAGTGTGGGATAGTGTGGGATACTATGGCGATGGGGAAGAAAGATACTATGGGAGTCAGTGTGGGAAAGAAAAGAATAATGAAGATAAGGCTTATCAGTTTTCAAATATTATCTTTATCTCAGATGCAGTTATTGTCATCAAATTCTCCACTATCTGGAAACATAGAAAAACGATCACTAACGATACTCGGGTGGCGTTGGCGAAAACGAGCCGCACTTCTCGATAATGATGGTCAACTTTTCATTTTTAAATATTTCCTAGAGGGGAAGGGTGCAGCGTAAGTTATTTCGATTCTAGTTTATTGCTTTATAAACGAGGTGAATATTCCTTAAAGCATAAAAATTTAGCTTAATTTAGCTAATTTAGCATAATTACCGTTGATATCATATATCAATATTATCGCTGCCGGTAATTTACAAGCGCAGCATATCAACATGCTCTCTGAATACACTGGAAGAGTTTTTTGTACTGATTGTCCTCATCCTCTCTTTTCCCTCCTCCTATGCAATCCTCCCCCCTCACCCTCGCTAGAAAAGGCCAGTCACATTCAAGCTCATTTAATTAATTTCAAATAGATTGGGATTTTTCTACGAACTCTCTTCAAATTAATGGGCGTCGCCTATTATGAGACGCTTCTGCAAACCACAGATGTCTAGAGCAACTTATGTAAAGAAGATGTGTTCTTTCCTTGTTGGAATGATCAAAGGAAGCATCGAGATAGTATAGTTGAACCACATCGCTATTGCGCAGGTCTGATGAAAGTGTTTAGGGAGCCCTACATGGCATATATAATTCATATAGATAAATGTCCATTTGTGACTGTGAAATTGCAAAACGACATTGCATACATTAAAGTCATCGACGATAATAACGCAGAGGTGAGAACACTTTTCCTGCAGTAAGTGTCAATATTAATATTGCGTTGAATTGTATCGATTTCATGTTTTGCATATATTCTTTTACATGTATATAATCGTATTTATTCATTTACTTATTCAGTCGACAAAGCGTTCACTACGAATAAATGTCTTTTCGTATCACTACCACTTCTGTTTAGTGAAGTTGTACTGAGGGCTTAAGCTCATCTCATATCCGTCGGGTACTGACGAGTCGATTTATTGTTGTTCCATGCGATTTCCTTCACCACCCGCATTCCAATGAGACCACTGATAGGAATAAAGTTTTTCAATTTCCAACCTATCAGATGTGAGGAATAAATCGATGAGGCAGTCGCAGCAATTCTTATCAAGAATGCTGAATTTATGTAACGGCATCAGTTAAGTCGTTTTACCACTAAGCTTTGCGATCTGCATAGAAAACAGACAAAGCTTTGCAATAAAATTTTTGACGTTTCACCTCATTCAGGTGTGTTATAGTTCCACTATTCTGCAATAGATGCACTGAACCACGCCAAAAGTGACGAAGGAACATGATCTTTGCTAATTGCTACTTCTAATTAATGGTCATCATTTTTCTCATTCATTTATCAGGTCATTTAATAAGCATCGGTAATAATTAAGTTTGAAGGAAGCGGTCATACTAGGAAGTAAACGTTGCCGCTAAACAGATTTCCAGTAGCAGTGACTGTTATGCAACATGAAAGAGCTTTATTTGTGCATAGATGCCATAGTTTCGCTTATCGGATAACTCTGCCTGCATTAACGAATGCAACGCATTTTCAGATTCATTTCCGAGTTCGAGGAAGAGATGCCTACTTATGGGCTGCGAAGATGTTCGCGTAAGTGTTTAAAAACTCCATAAGCAATTTTTTTTTTGATTTTATGCGATTTTTTCTTCCAATGAAATTTCCACCATTTCGACAACCAATTTCCTTAGCAATCTTCTAAAAAGCGCTATGTCATTTGCCTTTTGCTTGGAGCATTTATTCGAGATTTTTCAGCAGAGTGATTAATTCTATGCATTCAAAGTAATTTCTACACTGTAGACCGATAAATCATCTCAAAATTTGATATTTTAATGATTCAGTTTATGGAAATTTGGATTATGGAAAATTTGTGCGACTTACAGCGGCATCATTATAAAAAATTGAGGTTTTATGGATTTGAAAATATGTTAGATGTGAAAAATGTTCGGATTTATGAATATTCCCAATTATCGAAGTGTATCTATTATCGTCTAGACTTGTTTTAAGCTTCAGAGAGTTAACGTCAAAACTCCATTTAATTGTCACTCACATCCAGCATGTGACCCATCTGATCCACCTACCTCCAGCGGTCTTTAGGTCGGCCTCTGTTTCATGCAGATCGGGCATATAAAGGTTAGGGCTGAAGCTTGTTTCCTGCCTGTTGAAAGCTGGCAAGCCAATTTTACCGTAATTAGTGCGACATATGTTTTTTTAAAAATATTTGAATTAAAAATGTGGCGACAAGTGTGCTCGAATTAAATTGATTTATATAAAAATGATAGTTCGATTTCTATTCATAACTGCTAAGAAATCAGTTGTTATGAAAAGTTCACTTTTGTTACTTTTTCTTAAAGAAAAACTCTCATAACCAAGAAATGTTCCAGGTGGAATTCTAGATTTCCAAGTTGGTAAATGTCAAATTTTAAAGTTAAGAAAAAAAATTTCGTCCTCCAACATCAGTCAATGATCTTTGATCGTTATTTATTGTTTTGCGATTGAGGTAGCAGATTTTATTTTAGTCAAGCCTGATTTCTTGATGAAACTTTTCAGGTATTACAGACGGCAGTTAAAAGCTGAAGAAAGGCAATCACCCTCAGAGAACACGTCATCAAATGAGTTATTAAAGGAGCCATCAAATTGGAGTCTGACAACCGCGTGGAGTCTCTCATCTAATGAATCCTCTGAAGCTGAATCGTCACCAATAAATGCAAGTTTATAGAGTCCAAAAAGAAAGTTCAGACAGATCTTTGCATTTAAAGGAATAAGAATCAACGATTCTTTTATTATGAGCATGTTGTTCACTCCACTGTGCTTTCTTCTGAATTTAACAGATATTTACATATTGGTGAGGTGGATTTGCTATTGGAAGTTGGTGCAGTGACAGTGCGAAAAGGGACTATAAGGCGGTAACTGAAATTGGAATGAAAGTGAGAATTATTTTCGACCAGTTTTTGCAATTTTAACTCTCTTTGCTCTTTTTTGTTTATTCAGTCGAATTCTTTTTTTATCTATTCCAATTTGGAATCAGATTAAATGTTTTCTTTCTAGGTCACTTTTTTATAAGTAATGTCATCCACTCTCGTATGATCCCCTTGGAGCTTTTTGGGAGTCAGTAAGGCATTTTTCGCTCACGAGCTGTTCGTCGCAGAGGAAGCTCGATATGCTTATTATGTGGCTATTTACAACGAAAAAAGAATTTTCGGGATTTAATTACTGCAGATATTCTTTCCAGTACTTGCAAAGTAGCATTTTCTTAAGTTTTTTGGCATGGATTTTTCTGAATTAAGACTGTCGGTGTTCCCGGATCTTTTCCCTCCTATCCTTATTCGGAGATTGTCCCTTCATGATTGTATTAGTTAAAATTCGCGCTTTAAGGCTATAACAGAGGAGAACTTAGCAGAAGGGCCCAGTACAGTATCGCAGATGGGATCTACGCAATTGACGAGCGACGCTTCTTTATCGTGTCAAGCTGATTCGGTATCTCTTATCGTTGAGTGTCCGATAACGCCCACTGCTGATGCTAATATGGTAATTACAGTTTCGTACAGTATTAGCCATGCAGATGAGCCTCCAATTTTTTCTTAGATATGAGCCGGGACTTTGTATTGTCTAGCATCGTTGTTCTCAATTTGGCATTTTAGTAGAGTCGTACACCACTGAGCCACATATAATTAGGCCTAGGATATTTTCTCCCAGATGCCTAGTAGAATAGCAGTATATATTGCTCAGCATTAATGTAACGCATAAATAAATAGATTCTCAGTGCCACAATCTATCTAGTCCACTAAACCTCCACAGCCTAGGGTAGTTTTATACGTGAGCACTTCTGTGCTTCATTAATAATAATATGCTTATCTGGCGAATGGATTGTTCCGCCATGACTTTGATGCCAGTGCTGAATAAAGCTGGACAAAGGTTAAGTGGACACGGCAAACCATATTAATTCCTGCAATTTCTTATATAATCTAGAAATGTTTTTGAATTTCCCAGCCGATTTATGGCTTATTTTGCTTTACATGGATGATCGTACTAATGGGTACATTTTATGGGGCTCTGCTGCACACAGATAGATCTAAGGAAAATTTACAGGAACCGAAGAAATTCATACTTCGAAAAGAATTTTTCCTAATTTTTTTTCCGTTATCAGTGAATTTTGATGAAATATGGGAAATTTTTAATTCTAGTGAGGTGGGAGATTCTCCAGCGTAGATGATGATTTCGAAGAACCGTCCTGGATGCAATAAATGATTGCACCTTTAGAATTCATTAACGTAGTAGGAAGTTATTATCAAATTTTCTTATTGTGCGAATTTTTTATTTAATGCAGATTTCATCCATCTATAGTTTAAGTGTTTGTCCGAAGTATAGATGCATCATTTTGCTACTCATTAATATAGCAAAGAATATATACATAGCTCAACTCTGCCCCACTGTGTTATGCACTTAACTCATATGTGGAGATAACATTTGTGGCTGGGGGAAGGGAAGGAGAGTCGGTCAGTAATGTGTTGCTTAGCGGTCATTCCAAGAAAGTCTTCTATGCGTGAGAATAACCTCGAGTTTCATGTGACGCAAGTTGGCGTACGAGACTTTTAGAGATCGCGACATCAATGTCACTGCGGAACTTTCGAATCTATATCCTTCGAGGAGAATTTTTTCCCTTATTTTCTCATGATGAATTGTTATATGATATTTTTCTCCGACAGAAGTTCTTTATCGTATGGGCTAAAGTATCGAATAGAGAAAGTCGCCTAATAAAATTGCACCTTAAGAATTGGTTTCCTAGAAGTATGACTATCTCTGATTCGAAGTGATTTCGTTAAAATTTATTCAATGAATTATTTCTTCCTTAAATTTTAAATTCATTTTTAGAGTAACGTTTCAAAAGGAACGGATGACCGTAAAGAATTTGAAATCGTAACGTCTGAGGTTGTCTATTCTAGTGGACGAGAAGACTCACTTTCTAGTAGTTATGCCACTAGCACAATAAGTCAGGTTTGTAATAATTTTTATTTTAGCTAAAAGTTTTTCCAAGCACTTCGAATTTCTTTTTTCTTCATATTTTCTCATTGTCCTTGCACTTCTATTAAATTATAGCCAACACCAATAGAACCCCAGCTATGATATTTGGGGCTTGGTTGTGCTGAAATCTCCCTGGAGTGTTTTATGATAATTTATCAGGTAGGCTGTTAAGAAATTGATTAAAGAAATTGAGCAAGCTCATTTACTCATTAGACAAATAATCGAATATAGAATAACTCTGCTTATGCGAATCTTCAAAAATCAAAATGTTCTTACGTTATCACTTCGGCTATGGATACTTGTCCAGTTGCGTTCCGGATAGTCAAACCACCTTCTTTACACACTGATCAGTTTAAGGCATCATGCTGTACAGCCGAATGCATTAATGACCAATTCTGATCGACTTTCGGGATCTTAGGCTATGGAACGAACTTTTCGGAATTTCGTTGTGGAGGAAAATCATTAAGGGAACGGTTTTATTGTCGAGTAAGGAATTGCTTCTTCTTCTGAAGGTGATAGCGATTCGATAAGAAAGCTCAAAACATCAGTATCAAATTTCTTTCAAGGCAAGAACACGGTCGTTGAGTGCCGATGATGTGAATACAATTCCGATAAAAAGACAACGATTCCGCCAACAGTTAAAGAATCTAATTGAGAGTGGAATCTATAATAGTTTAACGGATTGCACTCTTAACATTGCACCATATTCGGCGGCCAGTATACACGAGATCAATGCTTGCGCTCGTGATTTGCGACTTTCATCCGTTTATGTTAGCTTTTTTCTTTCAATTATTTCTTGGAAACCATAAAATGCCCACCCAGAAATAGCGTGCATTTGAAACTGAAATTAGCCTAGCCTATTCATCTTACAGTCAAAATCTAATGTGTGGGAGATATTTCGTATGAGAACAATATAAAGATTTGGTATGTTGTTTGCATAGTTCCTCACATTGATCGTTTACCATTTCGGATGATTGATCTAAATCTAAAGCACATTTTTCTAGAAGTATCACGAAAGAAAGAGTAAGAGCTGTGGAATGTATTCAGTAGTTGCCTTTCTGCTTCACATAAGGCCCTCTAGTTGTCTATCGGCTAATTTTTTTTGCATGCCAACTACTTATACGCTTTATTTGTACGTTGTATTTTGATGATAATTTAATCCCCAATAATTATTGCTTTGAATTTTGCTCCCTAATGGTCTAAAATTATTGCAATAAGTAAACTTAATTCCACTATACGTTGTTTATTCCTTCCTATCTGATAGGTTTGAATGGTAAATATGGCTGTTATATCCCTTTTACATTTTTCTCTTTATTTTCTTTTTAAGTCTTTTGACAGGGAAAATTTATGAGCTATAAAATCTACCGCTTTTTTGAGACAAATTTCTTAAATGGAATCATCGATAGAGATCGGAAATTCGATAGTGAGCCATTGTTGAGGATATAAATATTACTGTTGCTATGAACGATACTGTATAATTGTCTTATTTTCGTGTAAATTAAATAGCTTCATTTTGATTGTCTAATTCAGCTTGAATAAAGATAGAAAAATTAAGCGCTTTTAGGTGGTTCTTCTAAGAAAATTTTCTAAATATTTCATTTCTTCTACTACATTCATTAGATTCTTAGTTCTCATGCTATTTGTTTAGAGAATTCTTTCACATTCAGGAAAAGTTGCAATTTTTCCCGGAAAATGCTCAGGAAAAGTTTGATATTTGTCTCATTAACTTGATTTTTCATTTCAGTTTCTTAAATTTCATAGCCATTCATTCCCTATCAGTTCGGCAAAGATATATATGTGAATGATATTGGATGTAGTATAACTTTAATCATTTTTAACTTCAATTTTCGAATTTAGGCTCTTAACATGCGTGATGCATGCGAGGATGGAACATATGGAATTAACAGTGCATATGGAGCGACACGAAAACAACTTCCATTATGTGGACCATCTTTGCCTTTATCGATAACGCTAGAGAAGAGAACTAACAAATGCATTGATTAATCGATAAGTTGATGCGATTTATTTGTGTAGGTCATTGCATGTGTGATTTTCATCGATAATTTTGTATTTTTCTATGGAAAAAATTACTTTAAGCGAGTAAAATGAAGAATTAAAAGTAGTGATGTTAAATGATCATCGTAGATTGCAAAAATATACTTGCAAAGCGTCATTATTACTCATCAATAAATGGAAAATGTTTGCGACAAATACGTAGAGCTGTGTGTACTAATTATTTGGCGAATATCCCCGCAAAGCGCATAATACAGCTGATTAATCCGAAAGGGAAAAATTGAATTTTGTGTGGTATCATATATCAATATCCTGAAATTCTTGGATCATACAATGAAATGATTAATGGATGAATGAAGTTATCCGTGATATTTTTCCATATATCGATAGCAACTGATTATTGACTGAAGTCTAACGAAATAAAACGTTTTTTTTGATATTAGAATCGTGCTCTTGCGTATGGGACGTAATTAGATATCAAATGAATTTTAAGAGGTACTAAATTCGATACGTTCCATAGATTCTATATGTTTCAATCTGGGTTCGAATAGATCATTGTATTTTTGCACAGACATTAGAAAATGAAATAAATATTATAGACTCGTCTAGTGGTGGTTATTTGCCCAAATGTGAAATAATTAAAATTAATTGGACTCAAAAAACCGCTTCAGAAAATTTCATTGAAATATAGCGAAGTTTCAATAACGATATGTTGAAGTAGAGTCACTGCAGAATCCAGAATATCCGACTTCAGATTTCTGAGTTGTTGTATGTTTGTTTTTGGTTTTTTTCTTTTCCGTTGAATTATTGCCCTCTAAAATGAATGAACTCGATGGTAAAGTTCGAATTTTATGATGCAAATATCTGAACTTAACAGAAATATATTCATTACTTGTAAGAATGCATATCGGTATTCGATGAATATTCTTCAATTACCAACTATATTGTAATAAAATACACAAATAATTTCTAAATCAGTTTAATTCTTGCAAGGGGGCTGCTTTTTTCTGGCACGCTGTTATATTCAAAATACGTCTTTTACGTACCTGCGTTTAGTTTCAATCATACTCGAACCGAATGTGGATGTGCTAAACGCCAAGCTAAGTGAATGTAACAAATCCCGTTGCTGCAAATATAAACAGCGTCGAGCAACTCCCAACGTCGGAACTCAAAATGGGAAACTATGAGATGTGAGGAGGTTTGCATGTCGCATATGAGAATACATGAGGACCCCACATTCGTACTTATCGAACATAATGCGAGTGCTACTATGTAGCTGAAGAGTAAGAGCAAAATTGAGTAAATGAATAAACGCCAGCAAATGAAGATCGACGGATTCTTTACGGGTACTTCCTTAAAGAATCCGAAATGTGACGAGATTTCCTCGATTCTCTGCCATTATCCGTCAGCTAACATCTGTATAGCCGATCGAGTGCGACTAAATCATGTGTTGTGGGATTTATTTGGTCGAACGAATGAGAGAATTGCCCCCACTGACCTCATTTACGGTCATTTTTAATCTACTTATACATTTACATTCAACTGGTACAAGCATTAAGCGAAATAAAGCTTTTATTTGATAAGTCATTTCCAGTGTTGACGAAGTCATTTATGCTATTTGGTTGCGAAAGAGATTGAAGGACGAGCATTGTTCGCGAATAAATCGAGTGCAAATATGACATAGGAAGCATTTTGGACATTTGAAAAATGAGTGATATGCAACCGAAGGAAAGACATTTGAGAAAAAGATAATTCCGGGGCGACGATGATTGTATGCAAGAAGAAATGAGGGGAACTGCGTTTTCACTTTATAATACTGGACGGAAAGTATGATCATTGGAAATTGCTCATTACTTTCGCAAAAACTTCCTTCGTCAAACTTGTTCAGAGCAGTCGACTTTATCGGTATAGGTAAAAAGTCATGCCTTCCAAAGCTCCATTTCTAAACATGGAATCCATCGCCATCCAACGCTCAAGGTCATACATGAAGCACCTGTCCCTAGCATTATAAACACCTATTTTGAAAATGAACGTTAAGAAATTGTGCGTTTAGTATCGAGTCGAAATTGGGAGGTTAATAGAAATTCCGATGAGTTCCGATGAGTAGAGAATGCCAAATGTTCCTAGAAGAAAAGAGCACCCGAATATCAAATGGGCTATGTCATATTTGAGTGCAATATCGGCTCACTGCCTTACATTAACTGATCGATGACTCGACGAGTTGATATGTGGCAATGAAACCATTACAAATCAGACAGAGATGGCATAAATGCCTAGTCCTTTTTAAAACGTTTATTGAGACATTTCTGTAAAAAAAAAATTGTAAAAGCTTCATTTTTCTCTCTCCTCTCACACGAAAATACACATTTATGAAGTCACAGTATCAAAAATTAGTAGGTGCTAAATATGACTAATAATATGCCCGAAACACTTTCGAAGGGATAATCATGATAAGGGACGAGGGGAGGGAAAGGTGAAGAGGGTGGAAAATTTTTGGCGATGAAATTGAGGAGTACTGCTCATATTTATACTCATTCATGAAGCTGTAATTTAAAAAATGAGTATGGAAATATAAAGATAAATGGTGGTTTCTAAGTTATCGCAATGTTAACTTTCACGTATCTGACATATCAGAAGTGGGAGTCGTAGAATCCGAAAGGTTAAGTGCCGTTACTGAAGAGAATACTCCTTTCGAAGGAAGTGAATATCGAGTGTTATTACAATTTTGTGTTGTACTAATCGATGAATGATAAGCATCATTCGTGGGACTTCTACGAGGAGTCGTCGTTTTTGCCACCCGTCTGCAGCAAGAGTTAGCCAACCATCGTAAATTTGACGCAATTTGTTGTAAGCGCTCATTTTCGGCTAGAAGTCTCGCGCAGCGTCCCTCCATTTCGGCGTCCATCGTTTTTATCTGTAAATATTTCATACATTTCACTGGAAGAAAAATTACAATGTCTCATCAAACGCCCTATCAACTGATCATTTACGAGTAAAAAACTTGTTATTGCGGTCTTTTTGTTGGTGAGGGATGCACGGGAGGAGGTGGGAGAGATGGGAAAAGGGAGGTAGATTACTCCAACCATCCTAAAAGTTCTCATTCCGCAGGTTGGAAAATTCGCTATCCTTCTTTTGATAGGTATGGCCAAAATATCTTTTTAACCCAAAAACGCGGTTATAGCTACTATTCGGCTTAGATATCTATATATTCGATGAAATGTTGACCTAATTGTGCTAATTTCGACCGAATTTTTCCTACAAAAATTAGCCTTGCTTCATTTCACCACTAGGTTTGCCTATTAATATGGAATTTGAGAGCACAAACATGCTAATCGGACAAGAACTTTAGCTTTTCTAGAATATTATTTTCTTTATTGAAAGGTAGTCAGTCCATTAAATTTGTCATTTCTTGGGACTCTTAACACTTCTAAAATCGGTTTTGGGATTAATTTTATGAGTTTGACTTATCATCGTTCAATGAGTTCCCCATAAGTGCAATTTGTTAGTTATTCGTTTCTCTTATGATGACCACAATATATGTTTACTTTGGGGGAGAAATATTTAGAAATGAATTGTCAAATGATTGAAGTAATTAGAATTGAGTTGAGAAGCACTAAATATTTCATTTATTGATAATTTTCTATATTCTCGATATTTTAGAACACTTCAGATGTCTTGCTCTGCATTTTTATAATTGATTATCGCTTTAATGCATTCTACACCCATCTTGAGAAATAAGAAAATGAATAAAACAGAACAATAATACCTCTTCAAGTTCGGCCTCATTGCGAGCAATCCAATTCTCCAATTCCCTTATTGTTTTCTTCTTGTAAAAATTCGCTTCATATTCCTATAAACTTCAACTATGAGGAAGAAATTCGTCCTCCTTGAAGAGCATTTAAAAACACCTTCAAATTTGAAGAACTACTGCTGACTTCACAAATTAAGGGAATAATTTTTGAAAACTTCACCTCTAATAGATTATTTCAAAAATTCGTATAATTTTTTTTTCAACCACTTTTTTTTCTTCCACTTTAAGAAATTACCCAATCGATGATGAAAATATACGTTATACGATTACTTTTAATGTCCTTTGTCAGAAGAGAGAAACAAATAAGCGCGAATTATTCGACACTAGCGGCTCGACCGTAGCAAATCTCTCGTTGAATTCGTTAATGAATTAGGAGTCTTTCTGGAAAAAATTTTCCAGGAAAAACAACCTATGGATCAAATATTACATAGATTTCTTCATCCCAACGATGTTAGGGATTTGTTGAAATGCTCAAGTGCGAGAATTATATGATGAAAGATTCGCAAACATTAGAGGTGATCTGATCGATAGCATATTTGAGTTCATTTAACACCATTTCTTCGTGTTTAACACGACTGGCTGCTAGTGAATCCTGTAGTACCTAAAAGAAACAATTACAGCAGCAAACGAGGAAAAACAATGATCTGAGAAATATCACTTAAGTCTGTCGAATAATGTAAATAATAAATGAATAATTAACGGATTTTTCGCATATCATTTGAGAAGATTCTTTCATTTCGTTGTGAAAGCGTATCAAGCCGATCGTAAATGATTAAGAATCCTACTGCTTCAGAATTAACACTTTTCCTCTCTCCGAAAAAAAGATAAATTTCAGATAAAAGTGCCCGTAAATTTCTTGTGAAAATTCATAGAAAAAGAAATTAAATAAACGAAAGTCTATAAAAGCAGCAAGATACTTTTATAACGCCACAATAAACGGCTACAAAAATATCTTACCTCTTCATTAACATCCGTCCTATTTCACTATTTTTCGTTCGATATAGCGTTAATTCAAGGAACTTGAAAAATGTTCGACTCCGAATTTGGATTTATTCGAGATCGCACGGTAGTGAAGGTGATTTTTCGGATTGCACGCCGTGAAAGAGGCAAAACTCTATTCGTGTTTCAGATTGCTGGGCGCCAGAAACTATCGAAAAAAAATGATCCGGAATAAGTCACTATAAATTTTCGATAAATATGATAATTATTAATTGATAAAGGCGGGGATGGATTTCCAAAATATGCGAAAAAAATGAACTCTAAACGTACTTTGGCTGTATCAGTTGAGGGTTGCAAATAAGTGGAAAGCTCACGTTCCCTTCTATTTATTCGACCTGAAATATGAATTAAATGAAAGATTTGCCGAGCAATTTCAATTTACTACGGTTCCTATTGGTTAAAGAAATATACTTTTTTCTAATTCAAACTCTTATCAACCATTGGGTCATTCGAGATATGAAGTGATTCGTAAAATGACCAAACGTCAAGAAAAGCACATATCGTATCGATCTCTCCCACGTATTTTTCCGCTCACTTATATTTTATGAGAATGAATGAGTGGTTTCTTAATGTGGTTAGCCGAAATGTTCATCAACTTTAAATTCTCCGCATGGAAATTCTTAACATCTTTTTTTCTATATATTTCTTCCTATCGAAATGAAAAACTGGAAACTTGAAAAGAAAATGGCTCAAATTTTCGATAAACTTCTTGAGTGGTAGTATCAGGAAATAAACAATTCACCAATAAGCCGCTTTAAAAGTTCATCCCTAGCCGGACTTTCCGGTTGTTTTTGCGCTTGGATAGTCGATTCGGCATTCGCATCCATATTGAAACGTACACGCATATGTCGACGTCCCAATGCTCCAACTCGTCCACGAACGTTCTGCATTCCACTCTATAATTAATAAACGAACTTTTTTGCTAATAGTATCTGTCATCCTTTCAAGGCAATATGCCCAAATTATCCGACATCCTTATAAATTATTTGCCATCTAATATTACATTTTCTGACTGAAGGTTCCACGCATTTTTCACATTTCTCCTGAATTTTGGCCAATTTATTATGGGTTTCGAGCAATTTTTATGGCTTATATGATTCATCATCTCAAGCATCTCGAGTTTACCCTCTTCCCTTAATCATTCCTGGATCTCATTTTTCTTTTCCGTTCCACATCATTTTTGTGTAAAAATTTTTTAGTCTTTAGTGTTCCCCTCATATTCCACGTTTCATCAATACTCCTTCATTTAAAGGGATGCAAAACTTGCGTCGACATTTGCATAAGCAAAGTATAAAGTTAATATTCCAACGTAAATAAGAAGGACTGCTTGGTTGTGGGTTAATGGTTACTGCTTCCTAGGTGAAGGTTAAGATAGGGATTTAGGGGAATGAGCAGGCTAACCAGACAAACGGGAGGTCACCTAACCACGCTGAATTCACATGATCGGCTGATTTCATACGAAAACTGGATCACGAGACCCACGTCCATAGTAAATCTTTTTGATGTCGTTTTTGAGGAAATGAAAGGAATTGGAGTCAGCAGGAGCCGTCTGCTTTTCTCACGGATTCGGAGGATGAAGTATGAATCGTGCCGACTCATGGAAGTCGACGTCACCTATTCATTGTTCACGTGGAATGACATTTGAAAGCATCCGGCGACAGCAGTAACTCAAACCACGACAACGTCTACCTTACGAAGAGCGATGATATCAACCAACCTCCCAGGATAAGGTCGTAGAAATATAATGATCGCGTTGTGTCGAGAGAAAAATTAGTTGGAAATTCAGGTGCAATTTTTCTTATTAACGAATTTGAAAAATTTTCCAAACAAAACTGAATGTACTGAGCTCATTTTCTGAAGAAATTTAAAGTAATGCAAAATAGAAATATACAAATTTCCGATGAACTTATCTTGCTGATAATATAATCACTATTCAATTATCCGGCAATGTTCTATTGTATGTGGTAAATACCCTTTTCTTTATATGGCACATTGTCACCATCGTGGGAAATGTGTTTTTATTTCTTTAATTTCGAGAATCTCGCATAAACTTCCCCGAATACTGATGCATCGATGACCCTACCGTTTAGATCGGGAACAGATGTCTTGCGGAAATGCTATTCAGGTGGCAGTTCACCTGTGTTTAATGTGGACTTTATTCACTGCCACAATAAACGCGACCTTTGCAGCCATCAATAACGGTTTCTACCCAGGATAGTAGTGGAATCCCCTCCCTTTCCCTCCGTTCGCTTCACCGACTATTCGAGGTCGTTTTGCCAACCGCTCATAGTTTTCATAAAATAGGCGTCCCTATGCTATATAACATTTAATTAAACAGGCCTAACTGCAAATAGTGCCCCCATTTCTCCCTCACCAAATAGAAGTTATAAGGTGGTAATTCTAAGCAGATATGAAAGCTACAGCACCGGTCCAATGATGATACTGCAACTTCCTCCGAACACCTGATGAAAAATATCTATTCCAAGCCTTGCGGATCTACACATCCTTGCCAAATTGATTTGTGATTACCTCTTCAACGTTGAAAAAGATAAACCTGAAGTGAAGTGAGCAAATCACTTGGCGTTTTTCCACAGCTCACTTATGTTGTGTATATTATTTCCCAACGTAGTTAGCTCGGTCGCGAAACCTACTTTACACTTACTTACCTCACTTTGTTCGTCAGAATCCGAGGTCATCATAGAACCTGCCACACGATAACTGCAAAATACCACATAATGCCGCAAAAAATGGCATAACGAGAGCTTGCTATTATTAATGAACGCAACCGATACATCACTGTGCTGCTTGCAGAAATGCAAAAATATACAGCCAGGGAGCTCAGCTAGTTAGGTGACGAAAATCTCATATATTTCGTTAGACAACGAACTCACTTGATCGCTGTTTGGTGTTCGTCACCCCTATTCCTCCTCCCCCTCCATGGATCCATCTCAACTCGCAACTAAAAAACATGCTGCCTAAAATAATGGAACGAATCCCCTTCACTGAAATATCTCTCCTTACATCGAAAGCCGCTTCCTATGCACCAACCCCTGCGTTCGTCCAGTCGGTTGTCAGCAGACAAGTGGCTAATCTACGCAGAAAAATAAACCACCACAAAAAATAAACATACGACCTTAACTATTCATCCATTACAGTGGCTGTCGTCTTCGCTCAAATACTGTCATGTTGAACAATAATAACAATATGATATGTGATCCAACTTTATTCAAAAAAAGGCAATAAGAAATATAGGAGCAGAATTTGGAGAAATATCTGAAGGCGATTCAAACTGAACAAGAACCGGACAAACATTTATGATTGAAAGAAATACAACTAAAGAGGACAAAAGCAAAGATCTTCAATAACTGCAATCGAACGAGAGAAACATTTACGAACATTTCCATTGAGATCATTGATATCGAATTCATTTCAATCATATCAGCAAACTATTCGAATATAGATCTTAATCGGCGATACACGAATGGACGACGTATACTGAGAAAATATATGAAAGAAAAGATGTGAAATGTTTCAGAAACTGTCTATGATGTGTGACATATGATGGGGAATAAATGAAAGAGGCAATCCAAATAGCCTATGCGAGAGAACACTCCATCAGAAAAAATATCTCCTTGAATTGAATGTCATCTAAAAGTGTAATTTCTTGCAAATGAAATCGGGAATGCAAAATGGGAAGAAGAAAATCGCAAACTTTAGATTTTGAAGATTAAACCGATAGAAATTTCGATGATGAAAACACTTTAAAGAAACAACAAAAATGAATATCAATGAATTAATTTCCACTTAAATTTCACTAAGAATGTGGATGGAAAAAACAATCCTTGAGATGTCTTTATCGATCTCATTTCTCACTTCCTAGTGCATATTACATAAAATATAATTTATAACAAGGTGGAAATCAAGGTAAACCCATGAAGCGAAAACACTAAGCGATATGAAAATGAGGAGAGTACCCATACACAAAACAGTAGCACCATATACGCAACCTACCGGAATTAACGTCACCACATACAATGATGAATCCTTACCATACCATTAAAAGTGAGCACAGTTTCTAATTATCTGTGAAATAATATCCCCGCACATAGCTCACCTCAAGGATGCAGTGAACAGATTTTGCTTAGATAGCGAAGAGGCTTGTATGGGGGTTCCCCGCTTACATTTAACAGGTTCCGAGATCAACATCGATCAATAATATTTCTATGCAAATCATAAACATTTCCACAAACACACATAAGCGTGATCTATAGTTTAGGGCTTAGCGACCTCATAGCTAAAAAAGAGTGGAAAATTCAAGCGAGAAAATGCACAAAATACTTCATAATAAAAGCTCTAAAAGAAGTAAACTACTCACAATATGTGAATTTTTTAAGAGCCCAAACCCCGTGAAAAATTCAACATCACCGAAAAAGAAACACGCTAAAAACAGTGCAATAGAAATGAAAAATTTCAGATATCGTATGGACGGGAAACTAAAGGCAAATCAAAAATACCTCAAAAACCTCACAAATATCGGAGAGCGATGTTTGACGGATTATAGCAAATCGTTTATCGACCTCGATAAGTCTCTGTTTCCTCACTAATCATTCGTCTCGCCCAATCAAAGCCGTTCCCTTAACACTAAATGATTCCCTCAAAAATCCCTTCCATAGGCAAATGAATAATCAGTGCAAATTTGTCATATGACGTTATCCTCATCATACAACATTTGTTACATCACTGAACACAGCAATAGCTTTAAAGGTGACATAGCAATTTCCGAGTGAAATATAGGCTAATCTGTTCGACGATTTCATAAAAATAGAATTGTATTTTAAGATTAAGTGAAAAAATCGACCCGCGAAAATATGTGAGAAAGTGCAAATTAAAAGGTCACATTTCACCAGATAACAAATGAACATTGAAGAAAACATCCTTCACGGCACACAAACGAACAACTACAATTTTCAAACGTGTGGGGACGAATAACGTAAGGGACATATATACTCGCTAATCGCTACAACGACAAAAACACAAAATATTTCCGACAGGTAGAGATCGAACAAAGCAATAAAACTCGTATGCATGGAGGGATCAAAAAACACTCGACCGCTACTAACAATAAAAGGATGCCCTCCCTCAACCATCGGCCATCTAACTGGCCACACTCGCTGCGTAATTTTTTCATAAGCATCCCATACAAATTAAGCTAATGTGATTAATGGGTCAAATTTATTCTGGTATGATCAGGAATGCGTCAAATCACGGTAAGCGTCGTCAATCATTCTCGTAACGGACCTACTTCAACGTACAGCGTGACTGGACTATATGCACAACATAAATTCCATCCTCACGTTGCGCCATAAACTTTGCACAAAGTGGAGCATGATCGAAACCGGCCATCGCCTTGAGACGTTTTACATCTTTATCGTCTAGCTTTCGGTCTGCTTCAACTTCTACTCCATAATCAGACAGCAAACATGGAACTGCCAAAGGTGGATGCGTCCTTATATTATAGGGCTATAAAATATAAGAAAAATATCAAAACCTATTACCAATTATCAATGTACGATCATTATCTTCTTCGTCTAGCTCTCGATCATTATCACGTAGAGGGGATGAGGGAGGTGGGAGAGATTTCTGGACCACCGTCTGTTACAATATTCAACGTGAAAGCTACGTTCAGTTCCTACACATTCAAGAGAAAAATTGAAATCCACTTCAACGTTAAATAATCATTTTTCCGATCGAGACTAAAGAACACTACGGAAGTGGTTCCAGCGATAAAAAAGGAAAATCCCGTTTTCAGTTGAAGTTAATGATATTAGGACGACCAGGTCTCTCCTCCACCTCTCTTATAACAAAACAGTCGCCTTTATTTTAAATAAAGCTCATAAATTCATAACAAAATATTCATTCCGCGGCAAACTGCTGATTTTTCAACTAAATAAGCCTTCAGTTGGAGGCAGTCTGGAATACGAAGGGACTTTCACTACCTATGGATGAATTTCGGTGCTAAATTTCATGGTTATTTCTATTCTTATTAGAATAACGACTAAAAAAAGACGAAAAAACCTATGGTCTCGGACACTGCGTAACTCAATTCTCTTTCCCTCGCTCTCCCTTTCTTCCCACTCTCATTCCTATAAAAAACGTATTCGCCGAAAAGATCAATAACGAAAAATGAAACAATGAAGATAGCAGCAGCGCAACGAAGATGTGACGCATCACAATACCACATGGCAACCATGATATCTGACGGCAGTACTGTGATCCGCTGCACAGAGCAATCCTACTCGTAATATGGTACTTGTTAATAGCAGCAGGTCGAGCTGTTACTCAATGTTTCACACATCTGTTCCATTAATGAAAGAGGAAATGGATGGATTATTTCCTTAAACCTGTATTTAAAGTAACCGATCCCATGAAACGAAAATAAAACAAACAGTTACACGTTGATAGAGCTGCACTACCACTGAAGCATACCCATATCACGTTCACATGCCGCCATACACTAACTAACACAGAATATCACTTGGCTGTCATAAATCAACATGGAACTAACAAACATTCCGTACCTGCTTTTCGATCGACCAAAGGCAAGATGAATTAACCCATTCATAATTGCCGTAATCGACATAGAACACTTCGACATGTTCATTATCAATCGCCGTTATAATAGCACGATATCTTGCGTCGAATTCTTTACAATATGATATGCACAACAGACCAATCTCCTTCAATCAGCGGTTTTTATGTCCTTCGCACGTTTTCCGATAAAATTACAGGTAATTTTGTTAATTAATAGAAACAAGACAGGTGACTTTATTCGGAAACGTGACAAAAAACAGTGCGAAATCTAAGAAAAACAGATACTTGGATGCAACTCGCTTCACAATCTTCCAGCACCAAGCATCGCTCCCTGTGAATAGGCAACGTACAATCCCAAGTTTGAGAGCACTGTTGTCAGAGTAAGCATATGAAGCCAAGAAGCAGCATTAAATTAGGAATACAGAAACAAGTTTTCAAATGTGATAACCATCTAGCGTTCCCCTTCGAAAATTCTTTTCGACACAAAAGAATGCTCGAATCCATCACTGAAATGACCTACGAGCTCCACATAAAAAAGCCTACTCGCATTAAGTCTGCTTAATTACTCTGCACGAAAAAGTGATGCGTGGATAAGGCTCCTTCTTCAAAAGTCCGGCTCCTTGCCCTTCTTTCTCAAAATCATCGAAGTTCCAATCCGCTGTAAACAAAAAAAAGATGAAAGGAAAATCAGTGTACCATAAACGATAGAGGAGGTGCGTTATCTGCTTGCAACGAGCTTAAAACAGTCTCCAATATCTGATCGTTATGCTCGTTGAGAATATGGACAAAAAATAGCGGCCATAAGGTATAGTTGACGTCGTCATCACAGCGTTCAACCTCAAACTCACCACCGATCGTTACACTAACACATCGCATCCATGCCTGCAAATGTCCTCATCATTGATATTCGATTAGACGGAAAACTTATATCATCAATTTCTTGCATCCTCTTCACTTGCGATTATCTCATTTTCACCGAAAGTCTTCAAAACTGGTGGCTACACAATGCGAAGTATTAAGTCGCTGTTGTAATCATTTCATCTGATCTTAAGCCCAGCCAGCGGGCTAAATTTCGGCTGAAAACAGGCAAAAATTCGTTTCGGCAAATTCAATTTTCGATGGACAGGGCATCAAAGTCAACCACCGTAAAATCATCTTATGTGGACACCTTGGAAAAAATAAAGAAACAATCACATGATATTTAAGCCTTGAGGAGCTAGGCGCCACAGGCGTAGTGTCCAAGTTCAATGTGATCCTGTGATTGAACATATCCTGAAAGCAATTAATTTAAGACGTGATTAGCGCATGAGCGAACAGAAAGTAACTACTTTAACCCTCTAATGATGGGTTAAAGTAGTTACTTTCTGTTATAAACTTTGAACATTGCAAACTTTCGCGATTGTGACCCCTTACATCAAATCAGAAATAACACTCCATTTCTTTCCTCTATCATTTGATTGTTTGGACCTGAATCTGAGAATTCAATTCCTTTGCTGCAGCCATCTCTACCAATCGACCAAAAAACTTTCCACCTAAGAAAACTGCTTTCTGCTAAACTTTTTCTCTCATTTTACATAGAACACTTTATGTTCTATTATATGCAAATTTCATTCACTTTTATTATAAAAATGTGACGACTCCTTAGTCACCGTCCTTGCACCAGGGATGGGGGAACGGAAAGCCCCAAAAAGAAATGCTTCACTAGTTCCTCTTTTCGGTGCCTCAACAAAGCTGCATAATCATGGCGTATCCGGACCACTTCCGTTTATGCTACAGACGTCGTATGGAAAAGACAAAAATTGGTCTCATGAGAATATCCCCTCACCATGGCTCAATAGCATCAACATCCCCTCTTTTTGAACAGGGAGGCAACTGCAAACGGCACCAATACATCCCATCTCCATTGCCATATTATCAAGTTCACTTCCCAAGAGGGGGAAGGGAGAGGAGGAGGAGTTCTATATTCCCGCCAGTCGAGCACAATAACTTTGCAGCAATGTTATAGCTCTGTCGTACATCCGTTAACGGGAAATTCTACACCATAAGTTAGACATTTCATAATAAACAGCTCATAACATAAATGGCTAATAATGATTCATCCAGCCCACTTACGTCCGATCCGGCAAATCCCGAAGCATTCATCGGTTTCAAGAGCGGGTACGTACTTCCCGACGACGCCACTGCAGAATCCGGCTACAAGAAGAAGTTTTTAAAACGGGAAACTCCAGTCAGACATCCGAAACTTCAGCTCCGGATATATTTGTCCCCTCGATACAAAAAAATGATGCTTTAACACAAATCAAAAGTAATTTTGCTGAAATACGAGGTCTGCAATACTCATATGCTGACGAATTTTAGCAGACTATCATAGGTTCGGGAAAACGACAAGGAATGAAAAAGCAAACAAAGGAAACATGGATCTATTATGGAAAGAGGCTCATGCAGAGGTGTTCGACAGTCAACGCCTCTTCGCTGCCTGATGATACATCGAACAAGAAAATTCCTCACCGGCGTCGACATATCCGAATCGCTCGCTTCTTCATCCGATGACTCGTCGCTCGTGTACAGGATGACCTTCTTTTCTTTTCGTGGCTTCTTATCTGCTGGATCAGCCTTCTCAGCCTGCAGCACTCTAACAGTCGATATTTATCTCTTTCATGTTCAGTCATATTTTTTCCATTTTTTTGAGTTTACGATGAGAGCCAATTCAACCGTAAACACTTACTGGAGTCTCGCCCAAATATATTTTGTTCACTCTAAACCACTGCATTATCAAACGTGAAACAGTTTAAATAGATTATAAGGGTCAAGAAAAGTGAGTAGCTCAATTTACAGTGGCGGTACAGTAAATAAAAGCTCTTTCGGTTCGATGCCATCGATGAATATATTTCTGAGTTCACCCACCCTGCGCTCGAATATTACGATATCTTCTGAAAAGGGTCAATGGCTCCGCACCAAACAATGACTTAAATGCTACCATAACCACATATCCTTAAGAATCTACCTAATTTTGTGAAAACAGGAGTAGGAAAATCCAACCCGCATTCGTAACTCCTCCTTTTCCTTAGGGAAAAAATGATTCAGATTAGAGATAGCCGTGAACCTCTTACATGACACTGCACCAAAGAATCCTTTCCTTGAACAAATCTTCATATGTGGAACGCTCAAAAGCATATGCTCTCAATCTTTTTGAAAACAACACCATCCTTAATACAGCTAAATGTTTAGATGCAGCTTTTTTGTGAACGACCGAAAACTACGAGCGTTCTCAACAACCTCTCCCTTCCTCATCTGTTTTCGCACAGTGAGATCTTCGTACTCGACTCTGTTGAATGCAGTGCTCCACATTTGCAACCGCCCCTATCCTGCACTCACACATTCAGCACTTTTTTTGCTTCCCTTATTCGTAAAAACAAAGACGCGCTCTACTTATCGTGAGAGTCACTTAGTTAAGGTTGCGCAAAAAGTGAACTAATGATCTTCCAAGCTGAGGACTCACCTCGGATCCACTCCTGCACGACGAGCCTGTTCCTGAAGCGATTCCGGATTTCTGAACCTTTAAACTCTAAAATATGTGATTTAGAACTCATCTGTTATGAATCAAATTTGAGGACTTTAAAGACTTCCGCGGAAACACAAAACTGATGGAGGGGCATGCGTAATCAAAGAGAGAGTACCTCTGATAGCATTGGTCGGAAACTTAAAGTGATGGCGATCAGGTCCATAATGCGATGTTCAATAATAAGCTTCATCAAGCAAAACGAACCACAACAAAGATGCCGTAATTCATGCGCTTCCCAGATCTATTCAGTATAGAAGAGTAGAGGGCCCCCTTCTTCACCCCTACCCTTCTTCCAGCCCCCTAGCTGGCTCTTGTTTGTGAAGAAAAGATTGGCTAGGATAGGATGGGGAAAATAAGGAGAACCCGGATAGAAGTACGACAAGACTACATCACATCAACTGATCATGCCAATATCCCTCAAAAACTACGAATTATTTTACGTTTTCACAAATAATTACGCCATACTTCCATTAACATACCTCAAATTCGACTAAAGCATCGCACTTGAAAATGTCAGTTATTTATTTCCGTCCCACTTAAACATATTGGCTACCGGCCGTGCATATCAACTATATTCCAACCATATGCCCGCTGTACTGAGAGACAACACGAAAGACTATAAGGATATAGGGGTTGCATCTCAAGGAATGCCACCTATTATCATATAAAATGATATGATCGGTTAAAATTGGCGGCCGACTTTTATATGACGACTATGGGCCATATTTTCTGCGTAAGCCACCGACGACGCAACCTCTCCATAATGTATACTAAAAACTAACCTCCGAATGGGATGTGAGAAATGACGCCAACAGCATCTTTTTCAACGAGTCGGCCTCCTTTTGTGTTGGTGCCACGGCGCAATAATCGGTCGGTCTGTCAACCTCACCGCAAATCCAACATGAGAGCCCTTAACTCGCATTAGCGGTATTGCTTGCATCACGAAAAAACAATGCAGTAATTAACCGATACTAATTTACACGAAGAAATCATAAAAACAACTGTCTCAGACAACCTATGACTAATTTACAGTGTCCACTGCTTCGGAACAGTGGCAATTTAGGAGAACACCTATGAGAACGTTCTCCCACGTCAAACTGCATTCGACTGATAGTAACGGAGATATTTTTTGATCAAAAATGAAGGCACCGCCGAAATAATCGTCCATCAAAGAGATTTAGAAGTGCATGAAGAGATGTCAAGGAGGTCTTGAAGCTCTTGAGGCCAACTCAAACCTATTTCACGAGGGGTGATAGGAGATTTTACGCCTGCCTTTGGATATTTACTCGACTTTCCACCTCATTTAGGCGGTGGATCAGTTGGTTATTCGACCGCCCTATGATACAGACAATAAAGAACTGCTTACGTCTTCTCCTACCGCAACTCATCTCTTATCGATACTAGGAAAATTAATACACTTCATCATTTAATAAAAACGGAAACAATTATTTCAGAGATCTACACATATCGCTACGACTTCAGCACTTATGAAGATACGATTACATACGATAAGCTCAGTTACAAATAAGAGTCGTGACTCCTTGGAACTTCGGCAATTATTATGGAATGTGACGACTTAACTTACAATCCGTTGATGAGAGATGAAAACCCGAATGCTTAAACATCTCAGCATAGGCGAAGAAATTCGAAAAATCACACGCCTACATTGTAAATGCTCCTATCGTAGACATTTTTCCTGAAGAAAATCCTTCGCATGAAAATCGAAAAAAAAAATTCAATAAATGTTTTTGGAGCAAATAAAAGTGAAGAAATAAGAGAGAAAATTTACGTTGTGCAATGGTACCATGTTTACGAAATCCATAGTTCCATTTCACCGGCAATACTGATCTCGTTCTTTGACGTGAATCTGGCATCACTTTTCCCAATTCTGCACCTGACCTTTCGGCAAGAGAATTCCGACGTTCTCTCGAACAATTCCCACTTCGTAATTTCTTCGACTCCGCATCAGCACTTCTCCGATTTTTCTCTGTTACCATCGAACTGGAATTCCTCACGATGCTGTCATCGGATGTTGTGATATTTAAAGCGTGCTTGTTGTGCGATTCATCCAAAACAGCGTCTTTCTCTTGCGAAGTCTTTTCAACCTTGTTAGCGCTCTTTTCCATTGCCGCCTCACTGTCTTCATTCGATTTTGAAAAAGCGTTGCCAACCTCATCAATCACGCGACATTGCGGATTTCCGTCTCCATTATTTGCCGAGTCTACACAACCACCTACCGTACTCGACGGCTCTGAATCCTTCCCATTCCCTTTCAAGTTTGTAAATCCGTCGACACAAGATGCAGTCTGATCTTGTGAACTCTCGACGTACACCAAATCCGCACCGTGACGACGCACTGATACATGCGGCTCACTATCGCTACCAGACGATAACGATGACGACTGACTACAGCGTGCATCCGACGATGAGCACGAATTCTGAAATTAATTCAATGATCAGCATATAGCCTGCCCATAGTAAAAACACACTGCAATACATCAATAACCCGCATCAGTAAAGAATGAAAAATCGATTCACACATACATAATACGAATTATTTCGTGGTCTTCCAACCATGATTCATAACGGTTGAGCCTCAAACTCGGGTCATCGCATACATTACTTCCATCCCCCCTCTGACATATGAAGGCCATTAATGACAAGTACGCAGCTGTTCCTAATATTACTAACAGTTAATTGTCCAAAGAAGCAAGCAACGCACAGTCAAAATAATTCCCTGAAGATAATGGATGCCGAGGTACCGACATCTGACCGATGGGGTATAAACTACCAAACAGTATCGCGCAAGAAATACGAACACAATCATCCCCCCATCGACCTTTCCTCTCCCATAGATGGCAACGGCACGAGCACGAGGAGACGAAAACATACGAGCATACTAAAGTACGTGACCAGTTCATAAACTTATAGCGGATCGGTAAATCAATCCCACTCCGAGGCCAAAACTGCTCCGAGATTTCCTAGATCCTCGGCTCATAATATAGCAAAATACTATGATATAAAAAATGTGATAACCAAATTTTGGAAGCCGAACTTTAATGAATATGGGAAAATTTAAATTCGGAAATAAATTCGTGTGGTGCATTCGAATCTCAAAGCTGCTTCGGCGACCAATCATAAGGTATACTCACAAAAACCCGTACGGATGAAAGTCAACAAACTGAAACTTACCTTTATTGAATGTCCACTCTTACAAGAAGTTGCAGTCGTCGCCGAATCTGCACTTCCTGAAGTGACTGGATTTTGCGAGAATAGATCAGATGAACTTGCAGGAATGTAAGCTCTCGGTACCGATGAAAACGTTGTCGATGCTTCATAACCGATCATCACCAAACAGCTGCAACCGGGGCAGGCGATATAGATAGGTGCCCTACGAGATAAGCCCACTGCGGTATTCGCGGCAACCTGGACTTCCGGATTTGCGTGCAGCTGTCCCATTTGCACAGACTGCATCACACTGGGAGCATAGAGCGTCCGGGCTTGAAACTGAGCATGAGGGTGAACTTCATGCATGCCGATATTGGATGCCGTTGCCCTAGCAGCAAACTGTCGCATGCGTAATGAGGACAACCTGAAATATTGCCGAATATACTGCACTAATGAAGACTTCGCGAAAAAAGATCAATGATGAAAGAATCCCTCCTAAGCTTCTTAACTTCCTAAGGTGCATTACGCATTCGCATGATCTCGGTACTATTGGATGAGTGAGAGAAGAAGAGAAATACGGAATGAGTGGGAAATGGCCTCGTCTCCCGACATCGCCTATGACGCCTCTTTTAATCACGATCGCCTATGCCCCCATCTTTCCTTGTCTTAATATCTATTTATCCACAAATACGAGAAGATTCCTACCAAGCTTTAACGGGACAAACGTTTCATAAACGTAGCGGCAGGTTCTCGTGAGCAACGTCGAAATAACACCCACTGAACAAGCATTCACTACGTTACGTCAAGCGAACGTCCTCGCCAACTCAACGTGTTGATGGCCGTAAAGTTCCCACTTTCTCCATCTTTTGTGCGTTTTTTTTTTCGTCTTTCTCTGCACACGCAAGACAAATGCATCATTTTTGGAAATTCCGAAAGAACCACCTCCAATATACTAAATTCACCAGTGACCTGCCCTTACCCCCACGACAAGAATGTACTGATAAGACCACCTTATCCTATATGCTGATAAAAAAGCACCTTGGCGCCCTCAGACTTACGGTGACTCATTATCACATTTCACGATCAATCACCTAAAAAAGTGGAAATAAAACGAACTGCCTCACGACCACATTGTTGGGGCCCACTTGCAGGGCGGCTTCGTATGCAGCGATTTTTCGTCGTAACTCGCTCAGATCAAGGAGAACCGGAGTAACATCTGGCCGGATAGGTGGACATGTTGGCATAGGAGGGCCAGACGCAAACCGAGAATGCATCTGAAAAACTGATACATAACGCTATCAACAAAATTAGTCAATATGTAGATTTATATACCAAAATAAGCTATGGTGATGCTATCGTCAGAGATGTTTCGAATAAAACTACGGCGTTACTCGGATTACAACTTCAATTACAATTGCGATAGTATCTAATCAACCTAAATTACAACTTCGGTCAGCGATGACGTCGAATCAAAGCAGTTCCTCTTGTATATCACCTTTCGATTAAAAGAAACTCGAATTAGCATTATCTTAGCTGGAATGCATGAAATCATAAATTTTTATCACATATGAAGACATAGATGGCTACTGTTATCTACCGTTCCCCTTTCAATATTCGCCTGAAAAGAATTTCTGATTGAACCACAGATCACTGACATTAATACCACTCAAATATAAACCATATTTAAGATGCTATCGGCACGATATTGCAACACAACGAGTGACTTAACCCTGCCTGTCTAATCGTGCTTGGGGATATTTCCATATCGAACGCTCAAAGCAAAATTTTACGCCTAAATCAGACTCATCATACTTCAGTAAGTTCATCGTCAAGAAAAATTCACTTCATTATCAATCTGACCTGAGAGAATTTGCTGTACTCTAACACCAATTCGAGTTTTCTCGAAAGATAGCGAAAATTTTCCTCGAATTTCGCATTCAACGCTTGCAGCATCGCAATCACATCGTCACTGAAATCCATCTTCTTGAAAATGAACTTTTCTAAATACTTTCACTGTTATGAATGCTTAACCTACTCTCTCCCCTTGCCCTCTTCCCTTTTCAAAAGTTAATCGGAAAATTGACACTATAACAGGAGTGAACGACGTAACAGATAAACGATCCCCTTAAAACCACGAACCAGCTTTTCTCTCCATTAAAATATCATCATCCCCCTTCCCCACCCCTTCTAATGGGGACGATTTCCAGCGCAAAACCTTCAGGCCATTTACCATAACGATCTCACTTAATAATCATTCGTAAAGCTAAATTCAACCTTAATGTGCAAAAAAAAAATTTCTCAAAGCTGAGCTCAAAGGCATGAAACCTGTCTCTTAACTGGCCAAAATATAAAAGAACATCCTGTAAACTCCACTTCTTGCTTAACAAAAAACGCAGATATGGGCGTAAAAATTCTGCGCGATCGTTGCTCGGACATATCTGCAATTCAGGATCCATGAACCTCGGGCATTCTCCCCCAACATCTTATAGAAAATATTATAACTTTTCTAGTTGAATGCTGAAAAAGAAATCATGCTCACCAATCGTGTTGTGCATATTGTCGCTGTTCTAGTTGATTAACGTTGCCAACATTCCCGTCTCGTTCATCGATTAGATTTATATGACGGAACCATTTCGAGATGTCATCACTATCCATTTGCCAATCCCTCATGTGATTTGCATATGACGTACTATGGGAAGGAAGTGACGATTGTGGTGTATCACCGGGTCCTATCTGTGTGGAGCAAGTCGTCGAATCATCCCAATTCTCGTCGGATATACCATCAATACAAAGCCATCGCATACCTTTTTGGGGATGTGAAAATTGCATCTTCGCGAAAAATAATCCACTTCGATCCGCCGATATTACATCTATGATGAACTTTTCATCGACCGCCAACTATAAAACTATAGTTATTACATCTTCGAAGAAAAATAACACTCATATAAAGCACAGTGAGATCCTCTTCAGATCTGTCCTCATGAAAACCGATAAAACGAAGGGTCACTTTTACCACATCGGAACTATTTGCAGCCAGGTCAGCAACGAATATTCTTCTCCTCAGAGAATTCCCCCAGCGAATTTCTGGCAAACAAGACTGCCGAATGCAAGATCGTAGACAGAAAGCCATTCGCAAGCGAAAACAGCAACAGATCGATGATGGTAGAGCACGGCTAAGAAGATATTGTTATGTCGCCACAACAGAAATGATAACATGAAAGACACCGTCATAAACACCAACCTTGACCGGCGATCGCAATGGAACGTTATGCGGTGAAACAGCGCTGATACGGCATCTAAACGCCGCTCCAGGAGTGTCAAGTACACTTGAAGGCTAAAATAGACGCTCGTCTCAGCCACCCCATACACATATCCACAATAACGATTCACCATGAAGGTAGCAGTGAAAGAGTTCGCTGTATTCATAATATGGAACAAAACATTATGTTTAAAAAGCAGTTATTAGTAACTGCGAAATTATCACCACTAACGCGCAGATAAGCATCGATAAGAACGAAACGATATATTCGCAGACGGAATCGAATTAATAAACGCGAATCACAACGCCAAATATTCCGCACATTTCCACGAAGTGCATTCAACATGCAACACACTTATTTGCCTCTTGCAGATATCGCCACAGAATTACTATGAAAAACCACAAGCAAACACCCGCTATCGTATAGCGGACAATCCCCGTTCACATTCTTTTATGCTACCAATTATCAGCTTATCAAATTTATCAAAGAAAACAGAGTTTTTAACATCAACTGACTGTCACAGTCAAACATAAATATCAAAGAGCTTTCTGAGTATATCAACATAGCAACACCGGATTCAGAGCTTAGAAAACGCAAGAACACAGGTGACCTCATTAAATCATGCCTTTTTATGCTCTATTTCGTCCACCACAGCACTGAACCTCACTATACGTAAGGAAATTACCTGCTCACTGAGATCGAACAAGTTATAGATATTGCACATAACCCATATACCGTGATCGATCAAGAAAGCCATACACGAACACTCCTTCAAGTTGAAGCCACTTGCCACTGCCCTGTAATGAATGCGTATCCGCTATTGATATATCGAACTCTTCCGATCACCTCTGCGAATTCTACTGATAGAGGTTATTGAATGCGGTCGATGTTGCCTCTCAATACGCCAACGACATGGAACAATCCTATTACTTAGCTTTTTAAATGTCAAAGCTAGGTTCCTTAGCAAATTTTACAAATGTAATAATTATTATCAGTTCTCGTGAAAGAGATTTCTTTCAGCCGATAGTATCTGCTGAATGGGGTCTTCTATGCGAAGCACAAAACTCAATACTTCAATAACTACGTCGAGCCCAATTCAAGCAAAGTAAAAATTAAGTTGAAATAGAACAATAAAATGTCAACATCACTTATACATAATGATATGGGTTTCACAAAAGTCGCGCTTATACTTCAAACGATTCCTCTAAGGGAAGCCAACTAATGCAAATATCACTTCCATCCCTCAAGTGCCTCAGGCCACGAAAAAATCGTGAAGCAAAATAACCAGAGAGCAGATTCAATAAAAAAGACAGGCGACAGCTGCCTCCTGTGTCTTTGTTGATACTGTTTAAGAGACGCTCATTTATGGAAAGCTAGAATCCTCATTTGATGGATGCAAAACTTGAGGGCACAGTAATGATCATACCTGTAGAATCTGGGTTTCGTTTCCGAAGGTAGAACGAGACTGGCTAAACATGCCAACGTGCGACCTTCTCTTATATATGGAGATAGTGAAGACGATGGAGTAACAATACACTACAATGCACTTCAATGTCAGAAGGAGAAAATTCAACCACTCAATGAATGCAAAAGATGATCATTACTGAAATATGTGAATGGTTACCAAAATATCGAACAGAGAACATGTGAACTTGCCAGATAACATTTTACCTCTGGAATCAGCGCTTCGACTAATTCGACGATATCAAAAATTGTAATATCTTCTCGTTATCGGACGAATGCAACCATCAGGTGGGAAATTTGGCTCAAAAGAGAATGAAAACTATGAATACAAAAATAAAAATAGACAAAACTGCTAATATACTTAATAACTTCAGATCGATCTCAACTCTGAAAAACGGATCTGAAATAATTTATACCTAAGAAAATTCCTCATAAACACACTTGCAAACATCAAACGATACGACGCGCTTCAGAACAACAAGAAATGCCGCATGGATAGAATACACGAAGTTTGTGTGTATCAACGCAGTAGATGCCTAGTACACCAACCTCCTATCCTATCATTCAACATAACCAACGGCGTTACCACAATCCACGATCAGCGCCAATCCACTCCATTACGACGACTATTCAGACTTTCCTCTTACGTATCAACTATTATCAAATTGATTTAATATGGAACTGGATGACCCATCATTTATATAAAAGGAAACAAATATGAGACAAAAAAGTACAACTGCCTACTCACAACGAGAAAACCAGACTTGAAATCCATTACAAGTTTGCAAGGAACCCTTGAGACTGGAGCGACTCCGGCCGAGGCATAAAACTTCAAGAGAAAATATGTTCTCTAGGCATTTACCTCAACCATGTGTACCTTTTTCAATAATAAAAAGCCTTTCGCACTCTTTCGAAACTCAAAAAAAGCGCTATGGAGGCGCAATACTGCAATAAGCCAACAAGTAAAAAAATAAAGGTGGTGGACGAAATTTTTCCAAAGATCTGCGGCTATTGAACGGGCTTTTCAGCTCGACACGACGGAAAAGAGAGGAAATGGTGGTAAGAAGAGTTAATGAGAAGTGGTTGGAGAAGTATCCTAACTTTGCCATATCCTAACTTCCTAGGTCTTTCGGTTTCGTTATGAATAAACCTATCTAAAGAAATTACTGACAACTTACCCTACTGATGATTCTGCACGTCGAAACACGCCTAAGCCAGTAGATATTTGCGTCGACTTTCTCCGTCACTCGTACCAGCAAACGAACAGGGAACATAAAATTTTGCGTAGGTGCCGGGAAGCGAAATGCGCCAGGCATGTAAGGTTCAAGCTGAACTCGTGATCGTATCTCAGCGTTTTTCGTCTCCAGAGATGACCAAATATTCAGATGATCGCTCTGCAAAAACTTCACTTTGTACCAAAGACTCGAAAATATAGCATAGAAGAAAATGAGCTTCATTTAGAGCAAGCGAACATTCATGGCACCTAGGCAATACTGTTGAAATAACCTAGACCGAAAAACTACACAGAGACATATCCTTCGACTGAAGTTATTAGCTGCATAAATCCTCAATGAAAATGTTCCCCTCTATGAGACGCCTTAATCACAGGTTTCGTCTGTGGTCTGTCGTAGTATGGCCCCGCTCCTCCTGTTACTTTTCTTCATGATCACATGAGTTACTCTGTTTTCAGTTGGTTACATATGGAATTCATAGAGAACGATCGCGATTTAAAAGTCAAAAATAGCGAATATGGAAGTTTCGAAGTTTCCTATAACCATCTAGAGCAAAATACAATATGCGTTATGCATATTTTACGAGCAAATTTGTACTTAACAATACTGAACGGTGGAGAAAATAACCTCTGGACACAGAATTTCTCTACTAGGTGTATCGCCATAGAACACTCGCGAAATAACGGCTGGAGGATATACAGATCGAACGGCTAGTGGATATCCATAAGCATTCTTTAGTGACAGTGGACGACCTTAAAAATTGCTAGAATATAACAAAAAACAATACTTCTCAGCATTCAACAAAATCAAATTTAAAAAGAAGACGGCAGCAGAGAACAAACTTTCAACTTCAGCAAAATAGGGGGCAAACGGAACAAAGTCAATATCTAACAGAAATATCCCACCTCCCAAGGGTTGCATATCACCTTTAAAAGGGGTCTCACCTGTGAGTCAACCAACCCCGCGATCAGGCATCCTATGAACACAAAAGTGGGAATAACCGGGAGATACTATATACTAAAATCGTATGTTTAAAAAATGTGAATGCTAGAAAAATGTATGAGGCATAGTAACACTCTAAATAGCGCAACGTCAGTATTATCAAATGCTAGGTAGACTGCATCTAGCAGAGACAAACGTTCTCGAAGATAGTGGACCTAGCAAAAGAAAGTTATTCGCACAAATAAACGGAAGAAATGCGCCGATGAGTGGCGCGATATATGCTCTTATAGCTATGCACGTTAACGCTGCATTCACTTTTATAAATCACCAACGAAATGAAATGAATTCGTTCCCAAAATCGACTAATTACACAAGCAACTCGATCCGCCACAACTTAGGTTTATACTGTAAACCAAAGGATATGATCCTTGACACTACAGTTTCGCATTGACTCGCTGCTTTTGCGGCAGTGGAAATTTTTGAAGTATCGTAAGCTTTGTATGCCATTTTCCACATTGATTGGGCTAACAGATGATAAATGGCGATAACTGCTAAAAAGATAATACCACTGCAGGTGGACGAAACAACAAAGACACATGGTGATCCGGGTGCAAATCGATGGAAATGCGCCGTCTTGCAAGCGGATAAATTCGTATTATTCCACCGGCAATCCGACAATACCAAAGGTAACGCCATTGGTGGGAAAAGGCTAAGATGATTTGCCAGCGGGTAAATATCGGTCTGCTCTATACACTCCATAATACCCAAGTCAATCAAATACATCTGCAAATATAACAAATTAAAAAAAAAAACACCAAATATTCACGGCAGCTCCCATCGAATCCCCGCTCGTACCGACTGGCTGAATGCTTATCCTAAATTAAAAAAAAAAAAAAACAAGAAAGAATTTTTCAGCCACTAATAAAACACCACGCTGCCAACCGCATTTTTGATCTTTATTATGCGTAGTCTTAGTACGACGATGCAAACGTTAAACTACCCAAGTTACCGTCATCGTCATGCCTCATTACGTCAACAACTTTCGGCCTCTGTGGTTGGAGTAGGCCAGAAAATGAGACATAGCTCCAGAACATCACTTGAATCGGCAGTCCTATAGAAAACAATCAAAACTCATTTCAGATTTTGCTGTCTACAAGAGCCGCATAGACAATAAAAACACAGCGCAGCATCTTTTTCACAGCCAGTTCCTAAAGCGTTTATAGATTTCCCATCTGAGACAAACATTCCCATCTGCGGATGCCGCCTGCAAGAAATAATACACCTGTGAATGCCCCTCCTTTAGCCTCGCGAATAACGTGAACTGTTAAGGAAGTCTTAGTGACGCTTATTATAGCTCAAACGGAAGGGGGACGAATGGGAGAGCAAATCCTGTGCTACTGTTTCGGTGAAATCGAGTTGGAATGATGATCGAGTCTTCAGAACTGCATGAAAAATTGAAGGTGCTGCGTTTCTGAAACATTCGTCCATATTATCCTACAAACGTCCCAATTTGTAACTATCGACCACCAAAAGGCTACACCCCAAAAAATACAAAGATGCACTCTCTAGGGTTATAAAACTACTGTTCTGCTTAATATCTAGGGCTGATCGACACTTCCCATTAATGACATTCCTCCTTTCCTTCTCCCATTTGACGACCTCTTACAATAACGCTTGCTATCGATGTAGCGTTCACCTCTACTTTCTGCAGTACTAGTGATCCTCTTATTATTGGGAAATATTCCTCGTACCTTCTGGATATATCATTACACTATTTCATGTCTTATCCGAATATTTACCTCAGAGCCTCTTCGTTCCATACCCTTTTCGCTTTCAATGCGTACAACAATCGATGAGGTTGAGTTTCAAGAACAATTCAAGTTCTCTAAGAGTTAAGTTTCACAACTCTTAGAGAACTTTCAAGAAAAACTCACGAAACTATCAAACTGTCCACCTACGAAGTTTTCATCCTTTCCACATATGGGAACATCGTAATAAGAATAGAAAAGAGGCAAGTGAAATAATAAATAAGCATAACCTGCCAACGCGTGACCGAGTTGAATTTCACTCGAAACTGATTGCATACGGCTCGTGCAAAGCGTTTCGATGAGCGTCTATAGACGATGTAAACCGCTCCTATAACAAAATCACTCACATAACACTTTGCCACCTATTAATTATCACGTTGCATTTCCATATTCCATTTTTTGCAAAAAATGCTTCCGAGATTGCATATTACTATCTTCTCCCGATTATGAGAGAGTATTCGTTAATCTAAACTTGATAAATTCTCACATCTTTCCTTCATAACGGTGTACTTACTGTAAATCCATTTCACCTCATATTCGAGTGGGAAACATTTTATGGATTTTTCCGAGAACTCCAGGATCTTAAAATGAAATGAATTCCACGATGAAGACATTTCTTTGAAAACGAGTGGACAATATTACCTTCAAAACTAAGCTTAAAAGGCTAACAAAGAGGTGAACATTTTCACACGTCCTCACCTCTCATCTCAAGTGATCAAAGAAGACAAACCAATAAAAACTTAAATAATTAACACTCACCTATACTGACATGCTTCGCCGACTCCATTGTAACTGCGCTCACATCAATCTGCCTTAGCGCATCATCAAGCAACTTGTTCTCCAAATCGAGTCCATGCGACCTCACATATAGTACATTGTTGACGTTATCAACATGCAATACCGTCGCTCGCATAGGATATTCATATGGAATCAGATGGCGTGGATGAGGCACCACGTTCGAGCACATGCAATAGGCCACTAAATTTATCAAAGGTGGTAGAAATTAAGAAGGCTCCGATCTCTATAGCAGGCCAAAAGTGAACCTGATGCGATTATAATACTTCATGGCTATGAAGAAACCTGAATGACCTCCATTCTCTTTCGCTCCAATTGCAACGTTGCAAAGTTGCTATCCTAATGAACAGTGCAACGGGCAGGTCGCTTGCGCCGAGCGAAGTGAATGCGCTATGATAAATTTCTATAAAGGCAAGCGAATGGTATCAATAATGGTTTCCATCGAGACAAGGCGGAGGAAGCGGGGAGGAAATAAAGGGACGGGTGACAGGGATTCAGACGATGATGGTGGATACAATATATCAGAGCAGCACAATGTCTAATCCATCCATCTCCGTGAAAACATTCAAGATGCAATTTGAAATGGAACCAATAGGAGCAAATTACCGGAACGGAGTATGAAAGAATTAACGCCGGAAGCACAACGCCACGCAATTAGTACATTCTGCCGGAATGAGGAAAACGGTAACAACAGAGCAAAAGCAGAGCACTAAAAATTACCACGAGCAGTGGAATGAGGAAAAGAAAAAGAGGAAAATCCCCTTTCATCCCTAATTTAAACCTTCTATGGATTAACGTTACCGCTCTTGTTCACTACTGCGTAGGATAAACAGTTCTAAGCAAACTACAAATATCTTAGCAAAGCTCGTAAAAATTACGCATGATTCGTCGTTGCCAACCATTTTGAAAGATATTCAACGGATTCAATATACATTCATCGGCATCGTGTGCATCTGATTTACAGAATGGACAGCCAACATTCCCGTTCACATATAACAACTGCAAAAAACATCGTTGAAACAACATAAAGGCTGTAGAACTCAAATAACCAAGCGGTTATTCGAACGAGATGAGGTTATTTTCGCCATAATTCTCTAGCGATGAACTGGTTGCTTGCGATTCCCCTGACAACAAACAAATCAAATTCAGTGGGCGGAAAACTGAAGAACCGAATAAAAAAATCCTCTCTGAATCGAACAATTCAAACAATCCTATAATTCACAATGATAACAACAATTGCAATCATTTTCGAATTAAACCGAGCCACAAATTCTTTAGTTTAATTAAACACTATTCAGTTATTTCCAAAATATGAAAATGATCTCTGAAAGGAAAAAAAAAGAGAAAGCGCTTTCATTTGACCACCCATCTCTCGAGAAAATAAATAGAAACACCTCTTTTCGGTCAACAGCGCACAATTCTTCGTCGAGCCAAAGTGCTCTTCCGGTGGAAATGGACGCCACGCTGGATTTGCGATGGAGTTTCATTTCTCGCTTCTTTCGAGACGGATGACCACACAATGTAGACGAACTCCTGAATAGGAAATCATACCTTAATAGAAGTAATACGAGTATTTACAGGGATGAGAGAATTTCGATGGTCTATGTTGATGATTACCGATCAAATGACAACATCATTAAGCTTGAAATGTAAGCAATAGGTTGATGAGGAGACTTCCAAAAACGCAACCACTGAAGCTAAACTCCACTGGTGAGCGTTTTTGGACATGAAAAAGATCACGAAAATGTCTAAATAAATTCTATCCGCCGACTTGGTTAGCAAGTTTATATATCTGCCTTTTTCAAAGATCGTCGAGTCTCAACTAACTTCACATGAAAGAGTTCTAAGCAATGATGACAGCTTCAATTCTAAACTCTTTAGAGTTCAACGAAGCCTTCTCTCCAATGTTGCTAGGACAGAATGACCTAAATTTTCTGGAAAAATTTCAGGATGCGAATAGTTGGAAAGATATATTTTTTCACCTTCTAATAAATATGACCCTCACAAAGAATGCAATTTTTTAAACATTCCGAAGAGATTTCATTTCGACTTTACAATCGAATCTGCTTAAAATGCGAATAAAATTTCGCTAGAATCAAATGTTCCGCGACGACGATTTGAGAAAATTTCGGAGTTTTTTAGTTGAAAGAGAGTATCTCATGCCAAACTTAATGAAATTAACTGTGGAGGAGGAAACGGTGAATTCAAAATATCACTTCAATCGCAACAATGATCAACAGCTTGAAAGAATGCACCAACAATGGAAAGAATTCAAATCGGCACACTTTTACACCTCTACAAGTACCTCTCGTTCCTCTATTTCAGCCACACTAAGGGTTTCTCAGAGTACTCGTGGGCTAAAACAACATCCCAAAATCTCCCATATGCGAATTACAGCACCACTCAATGGGTCATTCTGGAGTGACCACTGAATCTGTTAACATATCATAAATTGTGACTCATCTATCAAATGAATAAAAATTCTTTGAACAATGCAAATATGAGGACTCGTCGGATAAGAACCGAAAGGCACGGAAAAACAACATCGATGTTACAGCTGAAAGGATATGGCAGCTGAAAATGACGCCAAGGCTGCTCAAGTCAATATTACTGGCGCAAAAGTCCATATCTTCGCCCAAATTGTCCTCATTTATTTATTCATTTACTTTCTCTATTTTATATATTTTAATAGCTTAAAGGCCTAATACCACATAAAACAATAAACTATGTGTCTCTTATAAAGCACTGATCTAAATATATATGTAACATCGCTCTAACGAACAACTGAAAGAGCACCGCTGAAGGATAAACGAAGTGTAGAACACGCCTCTACGGGCATTATACGTTCCAATGTTATGATCGCCGCCTTCAGCGTACAAATCTTGGACGGGACGTTCTGTGGCAAAACCCCTCCGGCAATGCCTAGTTACCACTGCAGGTCAGCAACTTAAAACATACAGCAATAGTATGCCCCAAGCACATTGGTTGCAAAGAACGTGGATTCGTATCACTGCGGCGGCAATGAGGTCAACCAATGCCACATCTCCCACCCTAAAGTGGCCAATACCACGTACTCAACACTCGAATTCTCCAAAGTTCAAACCCTTTTTCAATGCCTTTTTCTCATTGACAAATAACTCATCCAAAAATTGAACGGTGAAAGTGCTTAGAGCAACAACTGCATCTGAAAAATGCACTGACTGGCAACTTCATCACTGTACGGCTTCCATATGGCAGTACGTTACCGGTCTTTAATATTGGTGCTTCATGACGTCTGACCTTTAAATAACGTTCATGAGCTCGAAACTTTCCGTATCTATTTAACGAATCAATTCCAGTCAGTTATAGCCTATAGGCCAGCATCTAAAACTATGACAACCGGCTGTCTCAAAGAGAAATTTCCTGCCCTAGGCATATAGGTTGCTTGACCCGCACTGAGGGCAAATCAAGTTTACCATAATTTTTCTCTGATAAGGAGTGGAGGACGATGCGTTTGATAAAACGGAAAAAGAGAGGTTCTATCAAAGGAGGGTTGGGGACAAGTCCCTATACGTGGAATAATTACCCAATCCTGGGACATTGAAATTATTTACGCACAAGGATATCGCCTCATACTCTAAAAGTTAGCCAAGTGGTCGTTCGCTTGATATCATCTCCATGGATTTTACTTTAGAGACGGGTGGAAATAAGCTGAACATCTTTTGACGGTGTACTTTTGGCCTACTTAAGCAATAAAATATCTTCAACACTTTCGAAGCTCTCGAGTCATGAGCGTTGGACTAAATGACGGAGGGGATAGCTGGGGAGAGGTGAGGTTACTTCAGTTCAAGAAAAAATAACGTGAAGCGAACATTTCAGTGCACGAATTAGATACTCAAAAGCAATGCATCGACCTGATGTCACATATAAAATATTCATACTAAAGAATTACCGCAGATTATGTGAGGATATCTGTGGGTAATGAACTGTCTCTACATCTCTCGCTCCCCTTCCTTTTTCGCCGAATCTCCATCGTCTGAGGCATTGTTGACTTGTGCTTTCAAAAGAACATGATTGTTATGCACAGCAACCACCTCTGGATTAATTGCAACCAAAAACCTCGCATAAGCGTTTTCCACTGCCCCCAACTTTCAGTTGTTCGAAAAGTTGTTTCTCTCGCTGTTCAGGTGTGAATGATCCAGACTCTCATACTCTCCGTTCAATGTGAATCCATGAGAAAGAAACAAGGGAAACCGAATCCACAATGGGATTATTGTCCTTTCAAACACAACAACCGAAGAATACGAAAAAAAGGTTAAAGTCTGAGAAATAAAGAGCAATTCTTCAATAGCACGAAGGAAAGCAAACAGGAGGCGATGAATAGAAGAATGGAGGGGCGGGGGGTTAGATATTGAAAAAGAATGGGGGGAGGGAGGGAGGGTCAGATATTTTATCGAGAATTTTCAGTCATTTCGTTGATCAACACCCATCGAAGCCCCTTTATTGAACTCGATAAGCGCACCAAACCCACGATAAAACTACCAAGTTGTGTTCTTATGAAAATGCATCTCGTTTAAAATATCATCCAAAAAAAGGACATCATCCCCACACTACATACTGCTCCAAATTACTCTGAATAAGCCAAAAATTGCCTATATAGCGTCAGATCATGAGGTGAGCCGCAAATCTTCATTCCCTCAAGAACTAAATCCACCCAAGCAATGATTTTTTGGGCGCTTATTCACGGATAATTCAACCCTTGCCCTCTTTGTTCGATATGGCTAATGTGTCATTACACGGACAAGTGTCATACCTCGCGGATCATACGTATTTCAACAATTTCCTCAGAAAAATGTACTTCTCCTTTCCTATTATATTTCACACCCATATCTTATTAATTAACCTTAGAAGAGGAGCATGACTTATTAATCAACCTTATTAATTGCATACCTTATTAATTAACCTTTGATAACAATTCCACAAACGGCGGGGTTGTATTCAAGGTGAAAAAGATTAATACAGCGATTATGCTGCAAAACCTTTCAATTTACCCTGCTAATAAGCTTTATTAACCTATTATTCATCGAAATGAGAGTGGATCGTATAAAAATGCCACCGAGCCGCCATCAACACCAACCGTACTCGGACACTACAAGTAGGCGCAATGACGAGGTGACTTAGGAATTTAGCGGCAAACGCACGCGTTGAATTCGAGAAAACGCTCAATTCATAGCTAAGCAACAAATCGTCTATTGATAAGATCATATCAGTGATAAGATCATATCATAGAGAAGAAGAGGATTTCAAAAATTCATTAGATGGAGCATATCTCAATTAGTCAATTATTCGTCATTTAAGGCGGAAAAAAAACGGAAATCTAATTTTCTTTTTTCTTAGTAAAACATCGAATTAGCATTAACTATAAATTACATATGGTTAAATTGTTGAATGTGGAAATTCAATGATGGAAGTTTCCTTCCTCTCTAAGGCATTCCCGGAAATGAGAAATTCCTCATTCGTACGAATGATCTTTCGATTTTGCAATTGGCGACGCTTTCAATTCACATTGGTTGAATTTCTTCCGAGAATTTCATATTATCGAAAGATATCTGTTGTCTTTTGTTAATTTCAGGTTATAATCGACTTTCATAGAGCTTTTGAATAGTTTATGGAACCCCTCTTCGGCGCCTCTCTCTAGCCAGATATTCCTTTTCTTTAAGATTAATTGCGATACTTATATTACTGAGAAATGAATGTGTTGGCTATCAGCTAATGAAGCACATACCCTCTCCACTGTTCTGGATCGTGCATTGGATATTTGCACGTCGATATGTTCGATGAGATTTAGGTCGATGAAATTTGATCGTTTAATGCAAATGTGACTGATAAAATGTTGAATTTAGAAGGCAATTAGGAATGTTAAGCATGTAGTTCATATCATTAATAGGCGAATTTAAATAAGTCGAATATTGATAAAAGTCAACGAAGAGATTCCAAGTGGATTGAGCGGAAAATTTATGAGATTTTATCGCGATATATGAAAATTATTTCCGCTTAATCCTATAATTCAACTGCAAAAAAATCATTTAGAAATCTTCCATTTTGTTTTTTTTTTGCTTTAGTATCCATAAAAGAACGGATGTCATAAATTATGGATAGATATAATTTGTTTTATTATTCCAGTGATAAATGATAAGTGAAAATGATAAGCATTGATAATATCAGCTAAATATTTCCAAAGAAAAAGCTTTTTTTGCGTTCAAACGCTTATCACTTTACCTGAAAAATAAACTAACTGTTGGTAAACACCTATCGGAAAGAGATGACATGAGATGGCATGAGATCATTTTGGATACGTTGACTGTCCATCCAATACGACGATCACCTGTGTCCATGACTGGAGTACATTACATTAAGGAGGAACTACCTGTCCCGGCTTGATTATTGCTTAGCAGTTGTTTGTGATAGGAAGTTGCAGCTAACGTTCCTAAGCCTTCTCAGATTCTGGACCTCATACGATGCAGCCTAGGTTTCCGACCATAACTTGCAGATCCACAAATTCTGAAGACAATACAAGTTTGTCACTTTAAAGCAGAGATTCCTAGGTGGAGATTACGTGCGCAGAGACCGCTAGACTTCACTACAAGGATGCAAATATTGGTCGTATACGCCAAAAGCTCTCTAAACATAAAAAGTTCGGGAATAATCCACAAAGACCATCACACCTTGATAAGCGCACTAGCAATATTCAGGTCCTCTGTGATGGTGAGATTTTCATAACATACCGATCAGGTAGTACGAAAATGAACCTTTCGAGGGGAGGAGTTGTTCGAGCAATCCGATCCATTGAAGTATGGGTGCATTAATTAATTCGCTGCTTGTCTACGTGTAAATTGTGGAACTGATTGATGCTTAAATGGATAAAGTGCAAAAGCAAATATCATGCCAACATATTTGATGCACTTCTCTGCAACTTCCATTTATAAATTTCTTTCAACAAACCATTTCATATTTTAAAAGATCAATTCGTGCCTCAGACAATGAGGTTTCATAACGAACCTTTGAGGTAATCTGTTCCGGAAAAGTTTTTATCAGGTGGGAGAACTTGTTGATCAAACCGAAGTGTTCTCAATTATAAGGCAAAAGAGGCGATTATGCTGCAGTGAGAGCTTAATTTACAACCTTGTAACAAACAAGTGGATAAAGCTATAAATGAATTTACCGGCTATACCGGATATATTTCCTATATTTCCTAATTTCCTAATTTACCGGCTATAAAAATAAATATTTCCTAATGAATTCGGCAGATCAGGCTGTCTTAAGAGTGCCCCTCGTGTGTTGTCCGAGATAAGCTGCTAAAAGGCTCGAGAATCCCTGAGTTGCGGGATTATTACCTTCGCAAACGTTAAGCAGCCGAAAGGTTTTGCCTACGGAACCATAATATGGCGTCTATTCTTCTGCCTTAGAGGTTCTCCACTAATTACAAAGAGAATGGCATAAAATGAAGCTGACAGACAAACACTTGGAGAAATTTTTATGCATACATAAAAATCGTTGTATTCCAATGAACACTTCAACATATAAACTATGGAACTTTGTCGTCAATTCCCAAGTAATTTAAATTTAAAAAAACTGGCATAAAATTCCATCCCTTCAAAGATTCTATCGAACAAAGTTCCAATCATTTGCGTATTCCACACGCACTTTGGACGATTGCTCCATCATTCCTTGTTGAGGTTTGTCGACGAAGTCGTTATTTTCACCTTTCGACCTGCGGTTGGTTTACCCTTCGATTTAGGCTACTACAGGTAGTCGATATAAGGATTTAAGATCAGGTGGCTTTATCCATGCGATTTGTCACTTGCGATTTAGCATATTTCCGTTGGCTCGGCACTGACACTCACTATGCATTCAAGCTATCCACTATGCAGTCCTGAAATATTCAAGAAATCAAGGGCGATAATTTCTAAGTTATCATAGAGCATTTCTCATTTTCTCGGCATTGTTGCGTGCAAGTTTAATTCATTCAAATGGACAAATGATCTGTGAAAGTCGATATGAATAATTACGAAGTGTGACTGTCGACAACTAAAACCTTCTCCAAATGGTTATTTATCGGACATCTTATAAGGGAAGGAGGAAGGATGATGGGAGAGGAGAAATCCTTCACTATTTCGATGATAGTGAGCCCAAAAGTGGAGTTTTTAAAGTGGAGGCTTTCAAAGAATCTGATTTCATCAACGTCATAACTGTCTCAATTGCCTAAATTCTTTGAATTAATTGACGATTAATTTCAATTTTTAATGTTTTAAATTCTAAACAAAAAAGAGAAGAATTCTCGAAAAACTTCAACTTGAAATGACAAATTCATGAAAATGAAAGAAAAAGAGCGCATTCCATCTAAGAATCTGTTTTCTTCAATAATTCGTTCCACGAAATAATGCATCATTTCTGGAAATGAATGCACCTCACCTATCTTGTCAGTCATTTTTAGGATTACTTCAGAGAAAATTCTACCCGAGGCCGTCATATTTGTCGTACCATTTTATAAGATACCAATCAACGTTACGCAATGCCTCATCTCTTATTTTTCTCCTTGATTTATCTCATATTCAATTAATGAAATTTATTTTACTGTGATGCCTTGCAGGAGGCTTCAGTGGGCTGTGTTATACATAACCGAAAATGACCACCGAAGAAGGGTATGTTTTCTTTTTTTGGTCCCCAAATAAATAAATGCCCTTTATTTGGATTTCAACTAAAAATCCCGAAAATTTAGATGGAGGAGAAAATCAGGAAGTTTTGAAACGTCGCCAATATTTTTACTTGGAAGTATACTTCGAAGTAAAGGAAATATAGAAATGTAATTGCTAGTGATGTGGCATCTTTTAGGTGATCATTTTATCCTTATTACCTTTCAAATACAATAATAAATCATATCTATCTAAGGAGCTTTATTCTATTACTTTATATAATGTTACTACTATACAGCTATATATAGGATACTCATACTGTACTTTTTAAGTAGACATAAGAAAGTATTAGGTTAAAAAAATGATGAGAGAAGGTGATATAACAGTTCAAATATTCTACGCGGGAATGTCATCTACTTCAAGACAATTTTTACAGAGCTTAATGCTGAATTTAAGGCAGTTTTCTGCTCATCGCGATACTCCTGGAGCCGTTACTTACCTGTGAGGGAAGATGGAGAGAATGATGATCCAATCACCACCTATTCCAGTGTACCAAATTCTCTCCGTTCTTCCGCCGTTTCTTATCGTTCAGCCAATAATTATCTCTCCAAAAGACTAAAGAAAACTGTAACTTTCATGTAACATTCAAGAGTTTTCGTTTTTCAGGAATACGACGATCGGCATTGGTGATCAGGTAAGTTCTGACAAAGACCTTATAAAATATGAGGATATTAATGGTTAGATATTTTCATCAGCTCATTCTTCTGTGCTGTGACCCGCGCAAAACCCACTCAAACTGTGCTATAAGTTTCACTGTGAATGACAGCACGTCGGGTGGATGAACATGAGGAATTCAGATGCATGAGGCCTAAATGATTCACTCAACTGCAGTCGCTTAGTTTTCCTCAGGTGCAAGACAGCTTTCAAAGTTAACAGGCTTCCTTCTTGAATTAATGAAATTTTCAGACGTTTTCTCCAACACATTCAAAGTCATGTATTAGGTTTCTCAGGTCATGCAGTATAGATCACTTTCGTAATACGAACGCCACTTGAATTATATTCATCAACGACAACTGGATTTCCCTCAGCTGCAAACGTTTAAAGTATGCGATACGCAAGAGATATTCTTTCGATGCCAATAAAACATATTAAAAGATTTAAAAATTCTTCGAACCGTTTGTATGCGAGAAAATACTGCTTTCCGGAAAACTTCATATTGAAACGCTGAGATGATCAATTCAGGAGTCAAAACAAATCTTGTAGACGGCAGCTGATATTGGTGGTATATCGATGTATGATATTTCGATATATGGCGGTGATAAGACAAAGCTCACAAGAAAAGAGCGTATGAGACGCCGTGCTAGAAGAGTGATAAAGGCGGGTCTTCGTGAGGATCAGTACGTCACTTCCAATTTCTTCATTATTTTTATTGTCTTAAGTTGCTTATTGTTTATTTTGCACGGTCTTAAACCAATTATTGTTAAGAGTGCATTGGAAATTTTAACCGTCTCAAAAGAGATGGTCAAATAAGAGGAGCAAGAGAATCTTGAGAAAAGGGTGAGGAAAGGAAAGGAAAGGCATAGTGTGGGAACTATTTCTTAATGCAAAGCTTAATTTTCTGATAATATAAATTTGTGATAACTATTTCATTCTCCGAAAATTCATGAGTTCATTCTCTAAATGGCTTAAGAATTAAGCTAACTGGATGTAGAAATGAATGGGGGGAGGCGGCGATTAATTTTAACAGTCCTCTAGACTGAGTGTATAACCGGCAATAAAAAGCATTACATAGTTAATGTTTACTTCATTGCAGTGAATTACTTCCAACAAGTGATTTAATTTCAGGTGTTAGGTGAGGAGAGTTATTAGCTCTCAAAAACGGCACTTTTAATTTCAGGTGTTATTGTTGCTCACTGGAAGGTGTGCCGGTTACCGCATGTCTCATAATTGCCTCAATGATTATTTTTGCAATTGCTTGTGTTTTCCTAGTAACATTTATGATAGCCGGTTTCAGTATTACACAAACATTTACCGAGCCAGGCGATTAACGTTATTGATCTCGAGATCCGAGATCATTTTAAGTTATCGATTCTTCATTTCCATACTTCATTGTTTATCAATGCTAACTTCACAGTTATGGCATAAAAATTTCTCTTGCCTCTTTTAAACATTTTCCTCTCATTTTCAATCTCATTGGATGTCTATCTTTCAAAGTCTTCATTATTTGCAGCTGAAGTATTATTTCCTCAAAGATCACTGAATAACTCTCTACGCCAATCTTCCATTTTAGAAATATATTCAATGCATAAATTTCCGAGGAATTAATTCAAAGCATTGCAAAAAACAATTGAAATAAAATATTTGAAATTTTCATTTCATTAATAAATGCTAATTTTCCGTTGATTGCAAACATCTCAATAGATATCGCGCACTATTTATTCTTAGGATTTATTGCGTTAACTCGATGCCCGAAGTTTGCATTTCTCAAATAAATCGGCTCTTGAATATCTTTGTGGATATAATCCGTGATTAATTTCATCGAATAGTATATAAATCATTGTCATCATTTCACTCAGACTGAGCCTATTCGATCCTCTAGTGGGAGCTTTATGAATTTTCAAGTCAAGTTTCCAGGACAACCAGCGTGTGATATACATTGATGCCCTACCACCACTCTGACTTTGAAGTGCTGATTGAACGCCTCATAACTCCCTTCATAATAATTAATTTGCAAGGGATCAAACGTGCAGCAACTGTTGTAATTGCTGGGATTGGCGTGGCACTTTCCGGATTTCCACCAGCTTGTTGCATTAGTGTACTTGTGAGTACTCGTCGTTGCTTGCATATGAGTATCCGCAGGTTTTTCCGTTTAGAGGATGAGGTGACGAGGAGAAATGGGAGATGAACGAAAATGGCAGAGAAGGAAATGAGATGATCGAATTTCAAGATATGAAGATGTAGCATTTAGTTGTCGGTGAGAGACGCAACAATAGCATTGGAATTTCGTCATGGGAACTATGGCACAGCATTTTAATTCAATTTCGATTACCATTCATCATCGCTCGCATAATCCAACATGTGAAATTTCAAGTTCCTATACATGATTCAGTTTGACTTCTATCCATAAAGAGTATTTGCAGTATAACGAAAATCTAACCTTCTTTTTCCGGTCGTTTCTTTGTCACTTTTAAGCAGTCGAGCGTTGTGAGGTGGTGCAAGAAATTGAAGTCGTTCGTTTTTAAGTAAATAAGCAAGTATGATTTGTTTACTATCGAGAAACGGTGTTCAGCATATGTTGGCATATGAAGATAGTAATAATGAAAATGATGCTAAATCATGGAAAAACAATTAAACAATATAAATTCCTTGATTAAGGCTCAAAGCCTGTTCGATTGATCGTTCGATCATGTTTGATCATCAGAGAATGATGAATAAACGCTCAAAAAATGAAGGGTGATTTTAGCACCGGCAAGATTAGTTAGCTGATGATAGGAGAGCGAAATGTGCCAAATGAAAGCACTGCATTTTCCTCGAAATAGAGGATTATTTGAATAAGTGGTGCATACGGCAGAAACGATTATAGCATTGTCGACTGGGATAAAATTCCAAAATTTATATACAAATATTTTTTAAATTTTCTAAACTGAGATTTTTGATGTTATTGTAGCTATGTGAAATTTTTCAACTTCGAAGATATGAGGATCGTTGGCTACATATTGAAATTATTCAGTTGTTCTCAACTACACAAAGAAAGTATCGAGGGTATTTATAGTTTTAGTTTCGAGGATAATTGCAGTTTTATCGAGTTGAATTCAGTTTATGGAATTGTGATTCATAGAGGTATTTTATGGGCAATCTTTTAAATCCATGAGAACAATCATTGTGCTTTGGAACGAAATATAGAATATTACGAGGATTTTCTCTATCTCATCTTAAAATCTCTTAGTTCATCAGAAGATTTAGTCCAGTGGCATTTATTTCTTGCTGAAAAACAAAAACAAAATAATATCATAAAATCAACGTTGCCTATAATAATTCACCATTAATTCGCAAAATTAACCTATTGGCGCGAAAGTTTTTTATCGCATTTTGTGACGAGAATATTATTTTTTTAGCTAATGGTATATTCTCTTTTAGTTTTATAGTTATTTGAGTCGTTGTGAGTAATTAATTGATTAATTATCTACTTATTTAACTAATTAATTAACTCATTTAACTGATTAAGCCATCAGTTTCAGTAAATTCGTCGTGAGTCTACTTTAATCTCATTTTATCTCTATTTTTCGTTCCAACTTAACTTTTTCTTTCTGATTTTTGATTTTTTTCCAATGTCATTTTCATAAATTTTCAGCTACTCATTGCACGAATTATATCAGAACTATAGTCGTATACGTCTCTTTGCTTTATCATTTTTTCCTTTTTTCATTTCTCTTTTTTCTTGCTGCATTACTTAATGCAACTTGTAAATTTCCCTCACCATCACCTCTTTCGAATTTTTCACAAACATTAGCCGATATTTTCTATAAAAATAAGTGAAAAATATCGATAACTGAGAAATATTCCAAATAAAAGGCCTCCTAATACAGATGCCAATCACCTCGAATTTTTCTATAAAATATCGATAATATTCCAATTTGCATAAATGCAAATTTATTCCACTTAATTTACAAATTCGACTTAATTTAGCAGTATTGATTTCTTGTAGTTTAATGCTTACATATTACCATTCAACAGTGATGTGTGCAAACACAAACTATTATCGATTGCTAATGCGTAGTGCTGCTGCTTTACTTGTATTGACGAGCAATCCCGACGATATGCCGACCGACTTTCGCATTTTCATTGCTTTCGGGTCGGATTTTTTTGCTCTATTTTATTCATTTATTTTTTCGAAATTATATATATATATATTATATATTATGTATATATATATATATATATAAAATAAATAAATAACTGTTAGGTTTGTTAGGTTCTTTGTTTTTTTTAGCGTTTGATCAATTTGCATAGAAAATAAAATTATTCTCCGAAACTGTTGAATGAATTTTGTCGTATTTCTCATTTCTGCAAATTATGAATATTGCAAATATTTCTCATTTTTACGACTTCAGATATTCAGAAGAGATTTCCATCATTCAATAATTTTCCAAACAAAAGTAATTATTTTCACGTAAAAATCGGAGAGTGACCATATATATTATCTGGAGTGCTTCGTAGTCGGAAAAAGCCTTCTGTGATATATTCTTGTAGGATTAACCTGTGGAGGAGGACAAAGGAGATAGGGAATGATCTCGTTATGAGGTCTATTTCAAGGATGTTTAAAAAATAAGCAAAGTTTAAAGATCATAAGGAAGCATTGCTCATTGCTCTCCCCGTCGGTGAGGCAAGACATCGGAGCAGTCTGTTTGTTTTCACGTCGTTGATTATGCAGCAGTGCTCTCTCGATCTGTTAGCTTCGATAGTCGGCCACTGCAATCCGTCAGTGTTTATATTCGTAGGGTGTTGTTGTTCACGAGCGAAGATAGTTGAATGTTCCACGTTGGCTATTATCGGCTCTTCTTTATTTCCTCAACAAACCTATCTCACTTTTCTTTAAATGTTTTGATTATAAAATATATATGTTAAGTGGTTTCCACATGACCATTAAGCTTGCTATCTATTTCTTGTGATTACGTCGTTTTGTTCCGATGTTTTCGAACTGAATTCTTTAGCCGATATTCTGAGGCGAAAAGTTATGTCAGTGAAATTAAATGCAATGCTGAATTAATGAGAAAATATTCGATCATTACTTCTAAATAAACCATTATCGCTTTCAGCCAGGTAAAAAGTGAGTAATAACAAGTAAGAGCAAATAGTAACAGGTGAAGGTGAATAATAAAGCTTCTTATGAACGCTTCCTATAACTTTATTAAGAAGCATGCTTGATATCGCGGAAGCAGACCGGCAAATAAAACCATCACGATTTATGTCCAGTCAATTTAACAATTTTCCCGAAGAATGCTTCATTTATGTGAAGCCTCTGAATCACATCGGATGTTTTGCTACCACTTAACACTTTGCTAATCGTCGATGGTGAAATTTTAGATTTACTGATTGAATTAAATTCTTCAGAAAAGAATCATCTTTATGGGATGAAATTATTCGTTATAAATATTTTAATGTTTCAAATCAACGAAATTATAAAGTTGAATTTGTGAACTCACTGAGTCTCAACCACCCTACGCTTCATTATGTTCTACCTGAATGAAAGCATCGAAGAGCCGTTTCATTGTCACTGAATAGCCGTCGAATGTTATCGTCGAATGTGAACAGTTGTTTTCTAATGAGATTGAACGTTTAGAGACGAAATTACTCTATATGCTCTCTCAAGTGCTCCTTCAGAGTGCCGAAAATTAAACAGATGTTTTTCCGATGATTTGTTGGTCATATCCGTTGAAATATATATATGCATTGTTTGGCTCATTTTGCTTATTTCTTGGCAAATTGTTTACTTCATTATACTTAGGAATACAACTGCCGAAGCATTATTTTCGCTAACTCTTTTCTTTATTTTCTTTACTATTAATGCATAAATGATGAATAATCCTTCCTTTATTCATTCTTTCTCAAGTGTATCCTTATGGTAGGCCAGAAGGCTTTTCCCGATATCGGATAAGTTATAAGAGGACGAAAAGAAAGGGTGGAAGGGTAGAGGAGGAAAAGTAAAGTATGGGCGGAAATACGCACAAATCGCATAAGAAAAATAAAACATTGTTCTCTTGGGCAAGTTAATAGTGATCGAATGAGTGATTTAGTAGGGAATGTTGTAAAATACGCATTCATCTTACGTGGATTCACTTTTTTTAAACTTATTCCACTAATTAATTGTGATTTTATCAAATTCATAAGTGTAATTATTGGAGTTTATATTAGAATTTTTAGTTTAATTGAAATCATTTGTATATTCAATTTAAGTAAATTTGATTAAACAAATAGATTTAATTAAAAATACTTCGAAAAATTTATCTCTGTTTAAGTAAAATATAATTTAAAATACAAAATTAAATTATATTGTCATATGTTATCAATTTCGTTAGAAAAATATATGAGGAAGAAAATGTTTTGCTGAACAATTTTGCAAAAAATTAACCTTTCCGAAGGCGAATTATCTATTCAAATGGCGGAAATTGATGTTTTAGTCCACAAATCCATTTATTCTTTATATATGCGATGTGTAAAACTGGATTGATGAAAGGCAATTTTTTCGTCAATAATTACTCTCTCTTTTAGATATTTATCTAAGAGAATTTCATCTAAGAAATATTTTAGAAATTATTTTCTTAATTTTTCTTTTCTTTTTTTTCCAATTTCATTTCTCCAATTTTCCAATTTATCCATTTTCCAAAACAAATCGATCGTTTCATTGATCATTTTTCAAGGAAAATGAATAATTTGATCATTTTCTTAATTATTTGAATTTTTTTCTCGAAATTATCTTGAAATTTTTCATTTTCTTAAAGAATTTTTTTTGTTGTTTTATATTTATGTTTATTGTTTATTGATTTTTTGTTGTAAATCAAAGCAAATAAAATAAAATTAGCATAAATGATTCGTTGAAATAAGATTATTATATTCATTTATATATTTTTGACTTCCGGGATCGGCGCACTTTTCATCTATTTTAGATATTCGATTTCTTATGCTTCGCTTAGTATTTTCATGATTTGATTGTCTTGAGGGATTTCCACGACACGTTTATGGGGACACGACAGGGATTTGAAGCTTTCCTGTAAGTATCTGCATAAAATTTTATAGTTTCAACGATAGTCATACATTCGGACCTCGTAGCGGATCGAAATTCTCTTCGATCCGCATAAAATTTTCAATTTTCTTCTTCGATTTTCGATCAGCTACACATATATTGCAAACAATATTTATTAGATTATTTTTATGCGTGTAAATTTCAAACGTACTCAGAATACTGCAAAAGATATGCATGTAACATTTTTTGCGGATTATCTCACTGGAAGCTTTATGTCACTCTTATTTAAAGTGGTTTTAATAATACCGAGGTTTTGCGTCGTTCTTATCATATCAGTAGAACATCCCTCCTCGTCTTATCTTATCAGCAGGAGAAATGAGTGTTGCTAATGCTACGCAAGAAATAGTTTGTTCTTTGATTGCATATCTAATGCAATCCATTGGGTAAAGAATAAAATTTCCTGCACTCTGGAAAGTATTTATCGTCTAGAATAATAACAGTAATGATAGGCGTATGCTGTCGGATAGAATCGCCTATTCCACTGATTTGTTAATATGAGCTTATCTGTTCATTGGTTGATTTGTCTAGCTGCTTTTGTAAGATTCCTCGCATGTCTTTTCGGCGGTCGTGCGACCTCTTCGATGCTGGGACAAACTATTGAATGGAATGATGATGAAATGAGATTCTCACTGCTCATAGGTGTAAATTTTGCAGCTCTTCAGTTAACATTCACACAAGGAATTCACCATTAGGTTTCTCAGATTTCGTTGGAAAGATGGAAGTTTTATTTTGGTGTTTAAATTTCAATTTTTCTTTTCAATGTTTTCAAAAGTTTATTGGAAATTCCGTTGTTTTAAAGCAAAAAATTTTAAATTACGGTCGAAATTCGTTAAAGAATCGTTGATTTATATAATTATGCGGTCTTCGTTTGCAGTGTTGTTTGATGAATTGTCAGACTGAAATTTAACGAATATTTTTTCTTCATCTTTATTTTTTCTCTTTCATTTCTATAAAATTTAAGAAAATTATCTCAGCGTCATACATAGGCGGTCGTTTCTCCTCAGCTGCTCGCTCTCCTCCCCTCCCCCCCCCCCCCCCCCCCCCCAACTCTTCACCCGTCAGAGATTTTTCATCTCCATGATTTCATATGGGAATTTATGAATACATTACTAATTAATGGATTACTAAAATTTTCCAGAAATCGTACGAAAAGCTCGGCGTTTTTCCCTTAATTTATTATATGAAATAAAAAAATTTAAGTGTTATTATTATTAGTAGCTGTTCTTAGTGATGAAAGATTTTGCCGACTATTTGAGGTTTTTGTTAATAATCAAGAAAAATCTTTATTGTAACATTTACCTTGGAAATTTATCGATTATTTTCCTTCTTCGTAATTCAGAGATGGCAACTGAGTGAGAAATAGATTGTGGAATTTCATAGTTGATAGAAATTTGTAGTTATTTCACTATTATATGTGCCAGAAATAGTATATATAACTTTTAAAACGTTTCGAATATCCTTTATTTTTTCGAAATCAGCATAGGGGGGGGGGGGGGGGGGGTCGTATGTCAGTTTTGTTTACCTCGAACTTTGGTCACAGTGGTGATTATTGCATTCCATTATGAACGATGGTGAAATCAGTTGATTCAATTTAAGCGCTTGCAAAAAGCGAATTTTCCGTCACTTTCTTGATTCCCTTTCCCATTGGTGCCTAGAAGAAATCTTAGCTATTTCGAAGTAATATTTCAAAGTTTTTGCTCTTCAGTTAGATTCTCACCTCTCTAATGCCGTTCTCAGGTGTTACCTGGATGTTATCCTTAGCACCAACCTCAGGTGTGCAATAATGAGATCTTCAATAAAAGCTTCTTATAGTTTACTGTATAAGATGTTGAGCATGTTTAATTTTATAGTAGTTTGCGATTTCGCAGTATGCTGTTTTCCAAAACATTGTGTTGTTGTGATATCCGTTAAGCTGTTTTACCTTCGATTAAAATTTATTCTCTTCAAATTCGTTAGATGCGTTCAACGAATTCCATTGAAACACTAAATTTACATTCTAATTCGTCCTCTCCAATGAGCTTCATTCTCCAGTAAGTTAGCTCTGAGGTCATTCTTCCTTTATTTCGTCAGGTTCAAGGTAATCATAAATTACGAGTAGCTTCACCTCAAATTTCTACAAGCTCATTCATTATCTAGAAAAGAAAATAAAGGTGAAAAAGTGACTCTCACTCTCTCAAGCGTATCGCATTGAGGGATCAAAGTGTGGTTGTGAAAAATCAAACAAAAGCGTTGCAGTTGGTCGTAACCCAGCCTTTACTAATGCTTCACTTTGTTTCTTTATATTCTTATGCTCTAATTTGCATTTTTGTATATAAACTTTTATTGGAATATTCTTTGTATAACTGCGGAAATTCGATATATGAAAACATTTGATGCGATTTTTACGTTCATCTTATCGATATATACGAGCGTTGAAAATTCAAATACTACATAGTTCGCATTGAAATTTACTTGTTGGAAACAAAAACACATCAGCATTCGCTACAAACAAAGCCAGTATTTGAGCCACCGGATGAAAGAAATCTCCAAGTTTCTTCCGTTGAGCGATAGAATCTCCGAAAGAAATTAAAAGAAATCTTCATTTGGTGATACGCTGACGATCATTTAAGTCGTTTAGATTTGTGTATTATTCTTTTTTAATTTTCATCTTATTAGCTATTTGATTCGATATCGCTAAAGCGCATAAGAAGCTTATAATTTTGATTTTCCTCGTTCGATAGATGGTAACTTTTCTATCCAATTCAAACATTAAAGAGTCGAGATTAGTTATTCGAATATTTAGACGTTGATGTTGATAGATATATTCCTCTTGTTGGTCGGCGTGAATGAGATCTAAATTTTAGGTATATCAGCGATCGTTCTTCTCGTCGATCAATCACGTAAAGGAGCTGAGAATTCATTATACGAGTTCGGCACTATCAAAGTCTCTATTCAGTATATAAAAAGGAGCAATATTTTTTGTCGAGTTCATAGTTGAAAGGTGCACAATCAAATACCGATGGCATATCATCAGGTTCTTTCTCTTCGTTGGTGGAATTTACTGATTCTTTTTTCGTTTTCGTTCTTCTTTCTATTCATCTTCCTCTTCCATGCTTCCTTCTCATGTTCAGCTGAAATCTGTGGAATTCAAAAAAATTTAGCTCTCAAAGAAGTTCCTCGAATTTGTATGATCTTTCCTGATCGGGTTGTTCGCAGATAAGGCTGTTGTCTTTAAGCTGTACATGTAATGAGAAATTAGATGTTCAGTATTTAGCACTGATGAAGTAAAAAGCGATTTCTCATATTCACGCGTTGAGGTGAAACGCGTTAAATTCGCTGTAGTTGGATCTGCCATGAGGAATGAGAGTGAAATCGGACATAGTCCACGATCATATGGGAATTGGTTAAGCTGAGCAACAAATTTTCGAGGTGCCTATAAATTAGAACTGGCATCGGCTTTAATCCGCAACCGATCATGACTCAAATCCTCATTCGCGTTCCTGATTTCGTTGCAGACGACGTCCAGGTCGAATTTGGCGGAAATTCGCCTCGTAATATCGGGCTTAATGCATTGAAATGAACATTTTTCTTCCATTACCAACATTTAATTGTTGTTGTATAATAAAAGAATATGAGTAACTATGTAGAAATGAGCAGTGTGAATAATGTGGTCTTATTAAATTGTCAGATTGGTCCTAATGTCAGTTTGAGTGGATCTGTAAAGCATCTGAGATATTGGTACGTTGTTGATACCACTGTTTGTTTATTATCTTTGATAGGCACCCAGCATTTGCTAAGAAATAATGAATTAGAACAGCAGTGAAAGCTTCAAAGCTGTAAGGTTCACCTTGTGTAGATGTTCACAGATATGGGAATGCACATGTATTTTTGGAGGAACTGATGCGAACGCTGGGTACATGATATAGTCCCTAATTTGTTGGGAAGACGCTAAGAAAAGTGAATTTAAAAAAGATATTTTTGTGTGCTTTAATACCGTTCCGGATGCCCTACGGATCAGAATTTCTCGTGCAGATATTTTTCCAGATTTTCCAACAAGAAACGGAGACCTATAAAAGGTTTTTTTTTCAAATTTACGAATACAAATTTTCGGAATATAGTATCATAAATTATTTGTTAAGTCAATTGTAAACTAGTAGTCAATAGTAGATCTATGCAGATTATCCAACAGTTAGCCAGAAATTTCTTATAAGCTGTAATAATTTCTCTTGTTCATGCATAATTACCAGGTATTATGCGGAAATCAAGCGTAATTAACAGGTAAAATTAGGTATAATTAGTTTTTCAACTCATTATATGGTTGGTTGCATAAATATATTGGATATTTAAACAATGATTCTATAAGTTTTTATCATCTTATATACACATTAATGATGAATTAATTTTGCAGTTAATAGAAAAGCAACGCGAATATTTCAATGCAGGTGAAACAACAATTATTGAACATCGTAAAAAGAGTCTACGTATTCTTAAGCAGTTGATCGAAAAAGAACATGAACTTCTCGAAGAGGCTGTTTATGATGATCTCAAACGGGTACTTACATATTCACTAATAGTGATAATTTTCATTTTTTCTTCTTCGGATTTAATTCATTTTAGTTTCTTGTTTTGTTTTAAATTAGTACCACTCGAGAACTTATACGTATGCATTAATTCCACTCAACTTATATATATCAATGTAATTATTACCACTCAACTTGTACATATCAATGTAAGATCTTCGATTGAGAGGAAGAGAGTCATTAGGTAGTATTTGGGAAAATATGGAATGAAAGCGATTGAAATAAGCAAATTTTCGCTCATTTTTTGTCTCTTTTAAGATGTGAGAATATAAATACTATAGCAGAGGTAATGTTTAGGTTTGGATCTCAATTATTTACGTTGAATTACGTCGTAAAATGAATTTCGATTGAATCTAAATTAAGAATTGCCAATAATTTTCCATTTTTCTATGAATTAAAGCGGCGATTTGCTTTTTGTTTTCGACGTTTTTCGTTTATTTCATTTTGCTATGTAACGATTTGATCGGACACAATTGTTATAGAGTTCTCTTTGCAGTAAACTTCTTAGAAGTGGAATTTTTCCAAACGGAATTGAAAAATGAGAAAATTCTTTTATTCCACGAGAAGAAATTGCTAGGAGCGTCCGCACTGTTAGAGAAATTTAAATTCCTTTTCCTTCCGACTCGAATAATATTGAATTATATCGTAATTAGATATGCAAGAAACTGTCATGAAAGTAGGAGAGACAAAGGAAGCGGTAATATGCTGAAATTTCCCAGTCGGATAACTCATCGCAGTTTTAAGGTGGTGAAGTTGTCATATGGCAAATAGCTAAAGCACTATCGATCACTGAAAATTTCTATTAATAGATTAAACTATATTTCAAATATATCGCATTGTTAGTGCGATTATAAATGTGACATCCGTTTTGCATCGTTTTTCGTGTAAATCTTTTTGAATGGTGGAAGTTTTCTTTTTTTTGAAGTTGTAAACTAATAAATTAACCTACGGCGATAACTTTTATATGCTTGGAAATAACGCCGCATTTCCGTTACCAATTCCGATGGGTATATGACGAATGTTTATCGGAAAAGGTGCTTTCTTTAAAGATGAGACGAAAACTTTTGAGGCACCGAAAGCGACGTACGAATTGGAATTTAGCGGACCACTGTGTGAGCTGAACTATATGCTCGACAATATTGATGAATGGGCAGCTCCACAGAAGGTAATTCAGAAATTTCTTTATATCGGTTGTGTTAAATATCCTTCCTCTCCATTCTCGTCTCCCCCCTCACCTGCCTCCCTCATTACCTTCCATCCCCTCTTCCTTGTTACGTTTACCATCAGCAACTAAAATTATTGAATAAAATGTTGGTCATCATTTGTTCATAGTTTGTTTTCTTAAAAAATTGACATATTTGAAGATTTTTAGCCACATAGCTTCATTAAGTAGACGAGAAATGCTAAGATTTAACTACGGAGCTTAGTTTGATGTTAATTGTGCGACATGTTTATGTGCTCTGTATAACCGGCGATGTGCTGATTGAGATCGCGAATAGAAAAGAGAGAGGAAGTGATAAATTTTCCGAAAATTGTTTCATTATTCCATCCGATCACATCGAACTGAAAATATTCTCGTCGAATAGTGTTACCTGTAAGTTACCTCTAAGTAATAATTCCTGACTTATAAGTACTTTTATTTGCATAAATGAATGACCCAATTGCATTTTTCGAGTTTTTAAAAATATTTTTCTACGATACTTCGCTTAGGTTGAGAAGACATTTTTGACCATACTGGATACGCCAATGATTGCTAAAGATCCACTTGGCGTTGTATTGATAATATCGCCATGGAATTATCCGATATTTTTGGTTATACAACCGCTTATCGCTGCTATTGCAGCAGGTTGGTTTTAGTATTATGCGAATTGATTTTAATAAGTGCAACTGTAATTTATTTTATTTAATTATTTAATGATATATATGATTAAATAATATATATATTTTTATTTATTTATTTATTTAGCGAGTTGAAAGGAATATTGGAGGATTCCAGTTATTTCCTCTTTCATGTCATGTTTTCTTAATCAACCAGACGGAATAAGCTGCAAATAAGAAATAAATAGATTATAAAATAAGTAGATGTGAAAATCTTCAATAGCATCTGTTGCTCTTGATGAATCGAAATGGAATATTGCGATAGAAGCTATTCAATAATGTAGTGGTACGAACTGCTACGGAATTCCCCTCTAACGTCTCCCGACTTGAATCTACTGAATGCATTTCAATATCGGTACCACATCATCATAATGTCTTTAGGCAACGCAAGTTACAAAAGTGTGCTAAGAATAGTTATATTTAGAAGGGAGGTTTCTTTTTAAAATAAAATTGTCGAGCGCATTGTTCTACGAAAGCTTTAGCCTGCAATATGTTCAGTATTTTTGAAGCTTAGGAACTGAACAGACTTGAGCTGGAGCTCGAGTTTTTTGAAGCCGCAATTCTTGCAGTTCGTTGGATTTTTTTCCGATCGTGGCCTTTTCAAGCTCTATCACTCCAACATTTTTCTTTTCAGGAAATACAGTAGTAATAAAGCCATCGGAAGTTTCGGTGCATACGTCAGAAGCGCTTCACAATGTTTTCTCGAAATACTTCGATCCGGTTGATTTTAATTTTTATAACGTTTATTTAAAAAATTGGATTTTTTAGACCATTAGAGGGGGACAGTTCGGGAGTTTAAAAAATGGAAATGCATTGCGAAAAGTGCTCTAGATATGAGCGACACGTGAAATGTGACCATGTTCGTAACCTTGATATTGCAATTAATGCTTATCGAAATAAACTGAAAGCGTGATATTGAAGGCGTTGCGATTAGCGCTTTTGTCAGCACACTCAGCAGGCAATCGCATCAGCAGATATTAGTAAACAGTAAGACATATCGAGTGACTTATTGATGTATTTCATCAAGCCGACCGATCGTGGCAATCTTCATAGCAAGAATTGTTTCGCCATGTTTTTTCCGATTATGTCTTGTTGCTTGTTAACTAACAATTGCAGTAGTTGGGAACTTTCTAGTATTTTAATTTATGCACAAAAAATAGAAGCAATTTGACGGGGTTGGTTTAAGTGCACGCCCTCTATATGATGCTGCTGGCGTCTATGTGAGATAGATATTGAAACGCGTGGGTTTCAGCGATTATCTTTGAATAGCAGAAATCCGTATATTGTTCTTATTAACGAAAAGTCTGCCATAAAGTGCCATAGTATGAGCAAGAAATTCTTCTAAATTTTTGGTCAAATTGGTGAAATCTGGTCAAATTTCTAAGCAGTTAGACGACCGTATAGAAATCTTTGCATGAAATCGCCGTTGCAGCAGTTGGCGATGAGTATTACTAGATTGTTTTTCTTTGTACGCCACTGGCGTAATTAAATCGGACGCTCGTCGAATTCGCCTGATTTTTCAAATCTTAAGTTAAGAGGCATTAATGAATACTTAAGTAGGAACGAGTAGAACAAAATTTTCCGGAAATAAGTCAATTTTAGAGAGTTTAGGGAAATAATTGTGATGATTTTTTGGATTTTCTTTTGTTGATAGTGATTTTAAAATAAACATTTGAAATTCTTTTTGCAGCGTTACATAGCGGTTGTAAACGGTGGTGTGAATGAGACAACCGAATTGCTGAAGGAACGCTTTGATCATATTTTATATACAGGTTGTCCAGCAGTGGGAAAAATTGTAATGAAAGCAGCGGCGATGCATCTCACTCCTGTGACACTCGAACTTGGTGGAAAATGGTCAGCAATAAGTAATTATCTTGTTGAAATTCGTTACTCGCTCGTACATAATTAAGTTTTTTGTAACTTTAGGCAACTTTAGAAAGTCCTAGAAAGTAGATTTTGTCCTGATAATAGCTGAAAAGTTCACCGAGATAAACGAAATTTTACAAAGATAGTGAGTGCAGTGAAAGAAGAGTGGAATATATTGCAATAAAGATTACTGAAGTTTTTTTTTGTTATTTGGGGACGTTTAAATAAAACGCTATCGGTAGGAAAGGTTTGTCCTTCTTCATTCCTTGTTGGATTTCCGCTAATATTTCGGTGTTTATTAACTGTTTCCGATTTAATTTAGCTTTAGTTCTCAATAAAAATGTATTTTACATTTTGGATTGTGTTGCTGATAAAAATGAGGTTATTAATACCCTCGAGGTTGCTTTTATTTTCACTCGATGTTCCCATAAAAAAAGGTTCAATTTAGGTACTCAGTAGTACCACTTAAGTTGCTGTTTTACCGATATTCACCTCAAATTTGGTAATTTGTTGATGAATGTACTAAGTTACTGTCCCTGCTGTTTTACAGTCCCGTTGTTGTGGAGAGCGACGTTGATATCAAGATAACTGCAAAGCGAATAGCTTGGGGTAAGTGGATGAATTGTGGGCAAACATGTCTCGCACCGGATTATATCCTTACAACATATGCCCTCAAGCAGCCACTCGTCAACGCCCTTCAGAATGCTCTCGATGAATTTTACGGTGGAAGTATTCAGACGAGTATCGACTATAGTCGTATAATTAATGAACGGCATTTCGAGTTCGTTATATATTTCACTTAATATAATTTTTTTCAAAGACCTCATGTGAGGTCACTATTCAAAAAACTTCCTTTAACTTATTTCTAATCATTGTTTTTTTAGGAAAATTTAACGTTTCTATTGGTAAGATGTCACTGTATTGGATGTGATGAAGGGCTGATTTTAGTTAAAGCATTCTCTATTTGCTTTTAAACACCAATGTTTGATGGTGAAATTTTGAATTTTATTTCCTTAATTTATATATAATTTAAAATCGCTTATGTGAAATTTGTTATGATGAAGTTGCGAGATTCGATTTGAGCAATTATATATACATGAATACTCATTTCATTATTCAGAATTATGGTAATATTGTGGCGAATTGTATAAATGTAGGAAAGTAGTTGCTTATGGTGGTAATTGGGGCGATGAATTTTCCAAGATTGAAACCAAATTTCAGTTCATTTGGTTCTAAAAAATAGTTGAAAATACGTTACATGGAGATCAATATTTCAATTCCCATCAATCATTGCGGTAAATTTCATTATCGGTTACAACACATGATATATGAGAATTGTTCCGATGATTTTTGTGTAATTTTCTTGTACCATCAGTTCGTTAAATTATTCGAAGTTTGAGCTGTCATTTCTTCTTGAGACGACAATAAATGCTACCACTAGAAGGTTGGACAATAGATCTTTGGCATATCAAGAATAGCAAATGCGTCATTTAGTGAATTGTTGGTGTCTTTTCTGTAGATCCCCCAATCAGCCATCTTTTGGATAGTATTAATACCATAAATAAATATTATATTATCGTGAACATAGGTGATAACTGATTTTTTTTTAGAAATCAATTCTAAGCCGTCCAAAGCAACATTTTTTCAGTCGTCTGTCGGCAATTTTGGAGAAATCGACGGCGACGATTCTCTACAAAGGAGGCGAATTGGATCGTGATGATCTGTTTATACCACCCATTATAATAGACGCAAATAAAGACGACTCTACTATGGAAAGTGAGGTATAATATTCCATTATTTTTAACAGTATAGTCTCTTTAGTATCATGAGATATGCAGATATATTTTAAAAATTGCTATATGTTATCAGCATTAATACGTTATTTCACGTTATTCATATTCAGTATTTCTTTCATTTACTTAAAATTCAGTGGAAACTTTGCGTTGATGACATAGAGAAAACCATCGAATGTTTAATTAAAAATGATATAAAATGACATCGACATATGAAGTTGATAAATTCTGCTGGAAATACGACAGTGAATTTGCATGAGAAAAGCGTCGACGAGTCTATTCTCTGATAGATTCAAGTACAGCCATAAGTCCATAATATTTCTGGAGAATTCATCGAGCTGTGTGTGGACATATTTTTTTGATTTTTAGCGTTTATCACCCGTCGTTTATTTTCTTTAATAATGTAAATTCTGTGAATGGAATTAAATATAAGAAAGGAGTTGAGAAAGGAAGATTCGTTTAGTTAATTCGCTAAAATTAGGAGCTCTACGATCGAAATTCGCCAGTGAATTGTGCGTAATTTGCGAGTCGTTCATAGCTGAATCAGTCATTTCGCCGTATTTGCTAGTATTATCGCCATTTTAAAATAAACGCAAAAGTCGCTGTTCTTTCAATGTACTTGTGTAACTACCGAAATCTGCTGATAAATTCCAAAAATTTGTCTATCATTTAGAAAGGCAGTCTTAACGTTGCTAAAGCTATTGATAGGGTGATGTGTTAAGGAAACATTTGAAAGTCGTTCGCTTAATTCATTTTTCTTCAATCAGTAATGAACGAGTGGAGCTCGTCACTCTTACAAAGTTGGAATTGAAAATATTTAGAATTTCAGCTGCTTAATGAGTTAGTAATTTGTTTGGTTGTAATATTGCCCAACAAACTGTGAAATTCATTTAAGATATTTGGACCCATTCTACCAATAATATCGGTGAATGGATTCAATGAAGCGATTGAATTTATTCGATCAGGTGAGAAACCATTAGCGGCCTATTTGTTCACTAATGATGAGCATAAAATACGTCGTTTCTATATGGAAACTTCAAGTGGCGGTATCACAATCAATGATGTTGTCATGCATATCACAGGTATTCACTATCGTCCACCTAATTTCCTTCATTATTTTCTTTTTACTTAAGATAGCAAATCTTTTTACCATTGCCGTATTTCCTAAACACCTTGATTTTTATATATGAAATGTCACATATAGAATATTTTCATGTCATGCATATCTGGATAATTTTTATTGCCAGTCTTCCATACATCGCCATTAAGTTTCCCCCCACCTCTTAAAAAATATTATTTTTATTCATTTAACAAAGTAGAAACGAAATGAAGGAATTTCAAGTGAAGAAATCAATTCATTTTAAGTTTATTTGCTTCAATTTTCCGCTTATCTGTTTCATTATATTTGCTGATGAGCGGTTCGTCAATATTTACATAAACAGTCCTATATGACTGATTCCAATTGATGGAAATTTGGGTATGGGAAATTTATGATGTTGAAGAACTTCTCGAGGTGGGTATTTATTGGAAATGGCAGATGGTGGTTAATGCTTGTTCAGAGTTATTAAAGAGGACTCCTGTATTGCCGAGTAAATGAGAGGGGTGTATGGGAACAGCCGAAAGAGAGAGTGTGTATATGTATTTCGAAAAAAACGTCGATGAGGTGTCTATTCATCGATGTCTTTGCTTTCTGCTTTTGGACGTTTTCTCGCGCCATGTGCTGAGCTCGGAATGTCGTTATATCGCAGAAACTCATTTAATTTTCAATTCTGAATTTGAGACTTGCAATTAAGGGAGGGAGGGGACCATGTCTATTTCTAAATAACTGGTATATTAAGTAATGGAATACGATATTTTCCTCATTTTTTATTGACGTAATGAAGATTTTCTATAGTGGACACATTGCCGTTTGGTGGTGTTGGTCAGAGTGGCATGGGACGATATCATGGAAAATTCGGATTTGAAACATTTTCGCACGAAAAGGCTATACTTAAGAGAGGATTCATTGGTGAAAGCCTTACTGCGTAAGTTAAACTTGAAGTAATAATTTATTTATTGCAGTATTAATTTTTTGCTCAAATGAATGAAAATAGAGTTGGTAAGGGAGAGATGTTTCTTTCTACATAGATTCCAAGCATCATAAAGCTTATAATGGCTTATGAGATATGCATCTTTCCTCGAATTATGTCTCTGTTGAGGTGATCCTATTTTATTTCATATGATTTGCCGTATCTGTAGTCGATTATTGCATACGTATATTTTAACAATTTATTGGAGAATATCTTTTATTGTTTGTTTTAACTTCTATAAAATATTTGCTTCGATCTCTGTAAGTGGGAGTTTCCGAATCATTTATAATTTTTAAGATAAACCATCAGAATAATTAAAGTAAATCAATATAAGAAGATTTTAGAGAATAAAAGATGATACGAACCCCTAAGAGAAAAACGTTATGAAGAAATCGAAGGTGAAGAGGAATTTTTCGAGGTTTTCGAACCTTTTAAGTGAAAATTTCCGATTTCTTGAAGATCAGTACTATTTGCAAATATGAGAAGACTACGACTATAATGACCTCAGTTTATTTATGTTGGTTATTATTTGCTTGAAATTCACCTTATTTTTTAGAATATTTTTATTCTTTTACCATTTGAACTGTAGTTGATTCCTAATCCAATTAGCGGCACTTAAAATTTATCACTATATTCAATGAAAGAGCTTTATTTTACGCTATTTCAACGAAAGATCATAAAACCATGAAGAAATTTTTGAACAGATTTATCTAGACCACATATGGCTTTCTTATATAATGTAAAAATCGGATAAAGGTCATTGTTTCAATGAAAATTGGCCAAAGCATCTTTATAGAGTTCGATATCCACCACTCACCGATAAGAAATTCGCTGAAATGAATTCATTAATGAGCAATCGTAAGACTATACCAAAATTGCTGAGAAAATTCCTATCAACGGCACCGATCGTTCTCATCGGCATTCTTATTGGTGTCCTTATACAGGTATTTCATTTTTTTCTATCCTTATTTATGTATTTTATTTTTACATTCACATTTCATATGTTCTTTTTCGTTACACTATAAATTGATAATTGCATCAGTGATTGCTTTTCAGCAAAAAGACTGAAGTAAGGAAAGATAAATGTATCCAAAAATGAGAAATATTGGCTGGTTTCTCAGCGCAGTGCCGTTTAAATGGGCAAATAATCGAATAAAAGTCAGTGGAATTAATCCAGAACTTGGGAGGAGAGGAGGAGAGAGTGGAGAGAGTAGATCCTTTTGACAAGGCTAGAGCATCTATCGTTGTGAGTTTTGGTAATATTTAGGCTAAAATATTACGGTGACATCTTGTCTCTAAATTTATGTGTATTTGTTTATCCGTCCCAATATGTTGATCGATCGGTTAGGATAGCACAGCTGGGTAGCGTTGTTGAAAATATTGGTGCGATCTGTTAACTTGACGAATCATATTTTCTGTGTCAACAATATTCTTCTTTCCGTTTCAGATATCCTACTAAGTTTCTGAATATAGACGTTTGCATTTTCGTTAGTTATCATTCATAGGGATTACAGAGTTATAGAAATTTGTAGACTCTGAAATTTGAGATTTAGTGGAATTTAATTTTAGTTGAAGTTTTCTTTTGAAAATTACTTTTATTTTCAGCGTTATGGTCTCAGATGACTGACGATTTGACTACGTTCTTTCGAATCGTTTAGATGGGAAATGATAGATGCATTTTGAGCAATGAATTACCTATTTATCCACTTACTTGCTGATATTCTTTTTCATTGTTGTATTTTTATATTGCCTGAAATTTGTCCATTTTTAATGTAATGGTGCTTATATTCTCTTTGAGAGAAGGGTGGAGGGGGAAGGTGAAAGAGGCCTAGTAAAATTATAACAAATTAACCTTTTATTCTAGCCGTTCATTTCATGTCTTAGTAAGGAAAAGAGAGTTAGAGAGATAGAGTTGATCTGAATTCCGGTCAGTTTCCTAGTTAAACATTGTAATTTAAATTAAGTTGAACTGTAATCAGATGAAATTAGGTGGCCGTTATTTTCTTCCGCGATCGTTGTTATGAAGAATGAATCCATTCGTAAGTTCTTTTCATAGCTTTTTTTAATGCGCCTTTTTACGTAATATGTCTGTAGCGTATGACGATATCATGTCCGATTATAAGTCAATTTGTCCGTTCATCTTTTGGTCTAAAGCCACTGAAGCTGGAGTTAATAAATTTGATTTAAGGAGGCTACATTTCAAGTTGATTCGTCATTTTTAATGAAGTTTTGGTCATTTAAACGTGCTTAGAAACATGCATAGATTATGCAATCGGAATTGTGCAGTTAAGGGTAAAAAAAGCTTTGCACAGGGGGTCGGTTTAGCGGTACTTTGAATACCCTATTGCGTATACTTCATTATGTTTTCTCACTTTGCAGTGTTGATCGGTGTGGTAAGGTGTATCGGATATTTGTACTGACTCATCTGTCACGCCTTTCAAAGTTTTTGCTAGAACGGCATATCCTTGTATCCGAAGCGATGAAAAAAAACGAAGAAAATTACAAATTTTTATAATTTTTCAGAAAGTACCGCCTACCTGTTGAAAAAATTTCTGGAAGAGAAAACTTTTCCAAAAATTTCTGGAAGGGAAAACTTTTCCAGAAATTTCTGGAAGGGAAAACTCCAGAAATTTTCCACTCACAGATTTCCTCAGATCTTCTATACAATCCAACGTTTTGCAAGTTTGTTATATTCATCGCCTATGTGGAATATTATTACACTGTGTTATTTTCGTTTACATAAATGTTTATATGATTTTTCTCCTAATATATGTGAAAATTTGGGTGAATCAGTTTTAATAAACGCTTTATTTTATAAGAGAAGTTATTGACAAATTAAGAGGTGGTGAGTTTTTATTTCACATCATTTTTACAGTTTTCGTTGAGTAAAATTCCAATTGTATCGACATCATCCATGTAGAGATAAACTGCCGATGCCCCTTTAGCGTCTTAATTTTATGTTACTCAACCCTCTAATGGCTGCATTACTTTGGTGTAGATCAAAGGCGTCGATGTTGTTTATTGCTTGTAAATGAGTAAAGGAAAACATCTCCCACAATCTGTTGTATTGTGGTTGATGGTTAGTGTTAAATTTCACCACACTGTCAACGGTCTTCTCGTCGTTGCCCCATCACTGGAGAGGGTACATTCTTTTGGCGATATATCGATATTGCTGAATTCGCCCATAATATATTCCTTCATGGACATTATTTGTTAGTAGTAAGTTGTTAAACAATTTCTCATGGCTTTACGGTCATAGTATGTACTTACAAATTCGACAAGGATTAATGACGGTATCACGTTTCGACATATATACGTGTGGTCCGCTTTTTTATCCCTATCTGTCTAACAGAACCATGAATGCTAAGGTGGCACAAACAACTGGGTAGAATATATACCGAAGTTGAGCGATCCTTCTCGTCCTCGGCAGACTATATTCTCGTCAGCCGGACTAGGCCGCCCCTAAATACCGTTCTTTCATATGGTGTTACAAATGCGGTCGATGCGCATATATTAGATCTCATCATTGCTGCGTCAAGGTTAGCAAGTTAACATTGGATTTTCGGAAACGGTTTCCGCCATCCTTATTTACGTATTTCCGAAGCAATATGCATTTGAAAGTGAAGAATTTGTTGCAGAATATATTCCTAATAACTATTACACCTATTCTACTTTGCATATATATATAACCTATAAATCAAATTGAAAAAAAAAAAACAACAACAATACATAATATAAATCAAACTTCGTAAGGTGTCCGTCCACTTAGCGTTGCTCATCATGGCTGAAATGACTGCAAGGCAGAGAGGTCATAATAATGGGGGAGCAAGCAACGTTACTGAATGAAGAACGAATAAAGCTAAAAAAGAATTGTCGCACCAATAGACTTCAAAGAGAGGATGAATTATTGTCTCGAAGAAAAAAGAATGCTGCAAGAAAATCGGAATTTTACGTCTGAATTAAAGAAATTAACCACTATGAAGAACACTAAAGAGAGAAATGGAGTCTATGTCGGGTTCCCAATCCAACTAATCACTCTATGACGAAGTTGGAGGATTTGCTATTTGGTTGAGGTGAAAAGAATGGAAAATTCGTTCGATTTTTTTTTTCAAACAGTCTTTAAACTGCTCAAAGTCAATTATAAAAATCTTATCAAGTGTCAGCGTCAAGCCAAGTGATAGTCGTGAATAAAATGAAGAACGAACTTGCAAATGCATATGTGACGCTCGTTTGGCAAATTCCTCAGTGATCCTATACGCTATTATGTGACCATGGATTTTTAATGACGGCGGTTACAACCTCCATGAGTTTATAACGTTCAAAACGCTATAAGTATTCTACTTTACATAATTGATCGGATGTATTGCGTAAATATGCGAATAGTTTAAACCGTTTCCTAATATGAGAACATCACCCCCGACGTTGAATTATTTCTGGATAAGTTGATCGGATAGGCAGAATGTAGAAGCGCATGCGTGTTTCTTTGATACCTTCAACTAAACCTCAATTCTAAGTTATTATCAGCTTTTTTTCGAGCAGTCATTTCAGTGATTGCCACTAATAACTAACTTCCCTAACTTTATATTTAAATTAATTTTTAATATTTAATTTTCATAATAATATCAACATCCGCAGTAAAGTAAATTCTGTTCTGAAGCTATCGCTTAACGGGTATTTTACGTACAATTTCTATTGAATAAGTAAATCTTCCTGTGGAGAGTTATTTCATTATTTATTTCCTTTTGAATTTTAAGTCGCACGGAAGCTCTTTCAGGAATATTCTACGAATTAACGAATTGCCTTCGCGTTCTATAGGGTTAATTATAACGGTAATTTAAAACCGCAACTGAATGAATTAGGAAGAAAAGGTTTTCTTTAAAAAAAACTATTTTTACACATAGATATTTCACGAAAGTAGATCAAATAACCATACGAGACGATTAGATTAGGCACAATTGTGGTGCCAAAGAAAAACCTTCATTAAACGTTTCACAGCTCAACCAACGGCTATGCGGTTGTGGTCCACCATATGTGCGGAGTGCGTTCCTATATCGGCGAGAGGCTTTGCATTAGTGCTCTCTTTGCTAGGTTAACTTCTATCATTTTATTTTCAATGAACTTTTTCCATATTTTTTACATATTTTATATTAAAATTTTCTCATGTAATAAATATATATTCCATTTATGAAGGATAATTGAGAAAAATTTCCATATGTTCATATTTTTTCGTCTTAATTTTTGCTGTTTTTTTCCTCATTTATCGTTCATTTTTCATTTTTCTTATCAATTTTAATAAATATTCATCGAAGAAAATATTTGAAATCGCTCCTCTCTTTTATTTCGAAAACAATGAAAAGTATAATTATGGTCGACATTTTTTACACCTAATTTCTATGGTCAATGACAGAGACTGAAAAGTGAATCTTTGTCAATTATTCCTTAATTGTTTGTTATTTTGGCGCTTTTGTCGTATTTAGTTCTCCTTCCGCTTTTCTCCTTACAACACCTTAGCAATTATAGAAATCCCACTAGATATCATAGTAAGAGTCTCGATCCGACTAAACGAACATTGTTGGTTTGCCCCTCCCTCCTCTCCCCTTCACGGCTCCCTCCCTCCTCTCCCCCTCACGGCTTGCCTCTACGATAGGTATTCTCGACGGTCATCAAAAACAGTGTTTAACATTTAATTTGACTAAGAGAGTTGACTGTAATATAAGGTAGTATAAATTACTAGCGAATACTTTTGTTTTTGATAATAAAACTAATGAGGAAAAGAAATTTTCCTTTATTGAAATGAATAGTTTATAAAGATTTTAATAAATATTTATAATTTCTATTGGTCAGTACCATCGATCCTCAATTTCCTTTGGCCAATGACCTCGAAACGAGATGCTTTAGACTACTACCAAATACAGCTCATTTCAAGTGACCAGTCAAGGAGGAGGTCACTCAGTTAAGGTGATTTTCGCGCGCCGTTGCAAATTCAAACGTAAACGTGGTGGAGGGGGGAAGGGAATGGTGCGGAGCGTCACTGACCGATAAGATTGACCACTGCGGCAATGCTTTAAACGTCGCGACTAGACACTCGCTCGGCCGTCTGCAACCTTCCTTTCGAGCGTTTATAAAATTACCTACTAAATGAACCTTACCGTATTCTGTACGTAGCCACGAATTTACGGTTATTTATTTTCGATGACATGGTGAATGCTTAATGTTAAGGTGTGTAACTTTTAGCATTTAGTATCGCAAGATAGGATATTTGCGAGATTTAAGGCATTTCACAAACAAATGGTATTAAACGAAATTATGAATAAGTTTAAGTGGAGAATCATGAGTACTAAGATAGGAAATATTTGTATTTAGGGATGAAGATGATTGGAATGTTGCTGATAAATGCGACCGCCGTTCTAAGGCCGGAATTATGCCTTTATTTATTTATTTATTTACTTATTTATTTGTTTGTTTATTTACTTATTTGTTTATTTGTTTATTTGTTTATTTATTTACTTATTTATTTTTAAGCATCAGAAAATAGGCCAAAAACTTCCCCGCTTTGCTTTTTCCAAAGCTAATTTTTGATCAGTAGTCGTTCCAGTCGATTCTATATCTAAAAAGTCGTCAGGAATGGTTTTTAAAACTTATATTAAGAAGAACTTAAACTGTAAAATAATTTCACTTCTTGGAATTTTTTAGCTTAATTATTAATTTTTCAATGCAGCATTCTTTCTACTAATGTTGTTATCCTAACAAAAGATGTTAGATATATCAGTAATATTAATTCCATAGTAATTCTTCTCATATTTCCAGTGAATATCCTCTTGAGTATTCAAGTTTAAAAGAGTTAAATTACTTACAAATGTGTCATTTAAAGCTGCTTGTCAACGGACTTTCTCATAAATAGTTGTATACTTACTTAAAGTTGTATATACTCGTATACCTAACATTGTATACTTGTATATATAAAGTTGTATACTTAATAACAACGAGTTATTGGAGAGAATGCATTCAAATTTGAATAAAGAAGACGAGCATAAAATAGGCTTCATTCTATACTTTTCAGTCAGTCATTTCGGCTCCTACTGAGATATTTATTGCAGCCTATATTCGTAACAATGAGATCCACATAAGGTGTAGAAAATGCCGACTATATTTCTCGCTCGAATTTTATACTTATAGGTAAGCTATCAGAAAATGCCTAAAATTTTCAGTTTTTTTTCAGTTCAGTAGGTCAAGATCGAGAGCCTCTCCGTAATTATTAAAATAAATTAGTCTATTCTATTCGATATGAAATGTGAAATTCGGATGCATTCAACTATGTGAACGATAAATATTGCTCAGTTTCTTAAACAGTTACAAGTTTTCGAATCATATTGAACGCTCAAACATAGATGGTTAAAGAAGCGTTATGGCGCGAACAATATGTACACGGACAACGGGCACATATGAGTCGTAAACGATAGGACGCGGTGGGTTTGTGTCGTCTCATCAAGACACAGCGTCAGGCCGCATTTCCGAGTACTGTTTACGCAGCTTTCTAGCGATGATAATACAGTAAAGTGCATTACTTTTTATTTTTCGTTTAGTATATATGTATCTCATTTATTTGCAGTTATATGTATCGTCCAAGTTGTCATCAAACGTGGACGTTACTCAGCTAGGATGTATAATGTCTTTAATAAGAGGCTTAAATCACTTTGACTAAGATTATCTCTGAATCTTATATGGTCTATAATTGTAAAGGGGATGAATTATTGATGAATTTCCAATTATAGTTGTGCCAATGGATATTTTTGTGATGGATGTTATAAAAAATAAGTCCCTTCGTTGTCGAAATGAGATCATTTAAGAGAGCCGTTTATTGGAAGCGAATTTTTAGAAAGTTGTGATCTTCATCTTGTAGCCCACCGTTTCGTTAAGCTTATCTTATAGTTTAGCTTAATTGGATAGGCTATGAAAGTTAAATATTCAAAAGCGAAATCAAATTTACACTTAACCACTAAACACTTGATGAAAACTGTCGTAAAGGTCTTTATTGTTGCCAACATCGAAAGAGTCGGATGTCTTCATTGCAGATGATATGACTTTAATATTTGTAATAGCCTCGAATACCTTAATTGAACTATAACTGTACGTTAATATTTAATGTGACATATATCAACGGGTATTGTCAGTAGGTGCTGATCACTGATTATTTTCAAAAGCCGTCGCAGCTTAAACGGCTCTCGATATTGTCTCACATAGATCGGTCGAGAGTGGAAGATCCTATGCGCAATTTTTCTCCCATCCTGAATTTCGCTTCCATCATCCGTAATGCTTACGCTAATGATATAAGAAATTGTTTCAAGGAATTTTCAAATTGAACTTCAACTTAAGCGTAAGTACAATGGGAGCTCTTACCGTCTATCATTATTTAGATCTACCAGTCATATGTTAAATACCGTGTTACGTTTAATAGAAGATTACCTTAGATAGAGAACTTGTATTGTTTCGTCTTCTTTTCGTAGACTGATCGATTTTTCAGTTTGATCGGTATCGATTTGATTTGACCGATATATATATAATCTTTCCCAGCAAGGTTATTTAGAATTATTCTACTACAAAATACTCTTATCAGAAAATACTTTGTTATTTTATTTTATCAGTGTTTATTGCTGGAATTTTTCAAATTCAAGGAAAAGACGTCATATTTTTCATAAAATTCTCAACAATTATTTATGGTAAAGTATAGTAATTCAGATTGGGGAAAAGTGTTCACAGTTTATTTTAGTTAATTCAGTTTTTTATGCGACAATAGAATATTCCGACTTCATTCAGAGGAATTTTCTCATCGAATTTAAGCACCCAATTAAATTCATTGTTTTCATTTCCTGACAATTTATATCAGTTTTATCTTCTTTGACTGATATTTTGATGAAATTGCCTCCAGTATTGAGGAAAATCTCCACTCTTTTACTTGAAATGAAACTTTTCCCACTTTATGGGAAGAAAAATATGAAATATAAGTTACCTGCTTGTGATATAGACTTAAGAAATCTACCTGAGACATAGATTAAAAAACAAAACATAACTGAAGTGAAATTTGAAGAGAAACCCCAATCAGCGAAAATGCAATGACGCGTAAAAATGAATATTTGAGAGGAAGTGTAAGCCGAGAAGAATTGGCGGCAAATCGTTTCGCGCCCAATAAGGCTGGATTGTCGACGAGCGTGTATATTGAGTACTTTTTCAATTCTGCGGTGATTTGCTTCATTCTACTGCGTTATTGGTTGGATGTGAGGGCGGATTGGTGTGGAGCGTTTTGTTTAGCTTTGCGAATTAAGTATTCAGCGAATTATCGAGTATTTATTGGGACAATTTGAACAGATGGGATATTTTGTATGTATTTTTTAAACCGAATTTTATAGATAATTAATAATTTTTTAATTAAAGAATAATTTATAAATAAGATTCCATAATTAAGAAATTTGTGTAAAGAGGAACTTTTTTAAAATATCGTTTTAGACAATTTAGAATCATAAACAGCTCTTTGATTATGATATTTCACACTTTCATTTCAATCATATCAGAAAATTCGAAGAAAAAGAACGAAATTGATGATTCTAATTGCTTTTTTTCAAATTTATTGTCTTTAATCATTCAAAGGTGCAAAAAAGGATATTAGAAATTGTGAGGGATATTATCGCCTATATACGATGGGTGTAATTCCACTGAAACGTAAAACAGAGCAACGAAAAAGTGGATAAATTCTTCGAGTGCCCAAAATTCAACTGAGCTAAGCAATCGAATAAAATGAACAAATCGTTCGGCTTCAAAGGGTCAATTGTGATTTGTACCAATATTCAACTGTTCAATTTTCGGGAAGATAATTGTCGGTCGAATTAAACGCCTATGCCAAACTATAAGGTCGGAAATGATGCTACTGCATCATTTCCGACCTTGCTACTGCATCAGTGTACAATACTTTGTACACTCATCATAAATACATAGTCTGGCCGTGTGTACGTAGTCTGCGTCTCTCTGCTAAACATGTTTGTCTCCATGTCTATGAGGCTTTATAAGCTTGACTGCCTGGAAATTTGTTAAAATTTGCAAATTACATACGGAAATGTCTCACCTTTGACGAGAGTGGACGCGTCTAAATGAGTCAGCTTATTTATCCTGCTCGCTGTCGCTGTCGGAAATGCTCATATGTGCAGCTGCAAGTGCAGTATATTTAATGATTGCGATGTTACTCTCTAGCACAGAATGCGTGTATACCTGTGAGATGTACGACGAGCATCTTTCATTGAATTATGCAGCATTGATGATCGTGAAATTCGACCACTGAGAAAACTAAAGCCGGCCTTCTTTCAAGCTGCTAGCCCACTGGCTTGAGCTGGAAATTGTAACTTTGATTGGTCACTCGCACACTTTGGTCACTTCTAAACTGTCCAACAAGGAGGCCTTCATTGCAGATATATCAGATCAAGTTTCAGATGGTTTATGCGGCATCATATCAAATTTGACGTTTTACTTGAACAGAAAAAGAAGGAAGTATAGAAATAAAATGAGAACTGTGAAATTCTCTTTAGTAATTTGATATAAGCCTAGTGAAATATTAGGTTGTCCCTCTCTCTCCTCCTTTCTCTTTCACCCATCGACTTCCCCTCCTCCTATTTTCATTGGTCTGAGTGGAGCGTAGAAAGCGTCAAATTCCATCGAAGGTTTCAAGTCTTGCAAAATTCATGAAATCGCTTTGAGTAATATAAACTGAGGCTTTTTTGAAATGTAAATTATATATTTTTTTTTCATATCCAGAAAGTGCCAATAGATTTAGGTAATAATTATGATTATTATGGATAACGTTGACATTTATAAATGGAATTTATAAAAGCACTTATTTAGAAAACGTGCAATATGGATCGTTCAACTTAGGAAATATTCATAAAGATAATTTTAGTGTAGTATTTAGTGGAAATAATAAGTATTTGCCGTTATGATCCGACTGGGCTTACACTGCTATATTATATTGCCTCTGACTGGAACCTTTTAATGGCCATGAGGTTTTACCTGCCAGGTGCGCACATATGAATCATCACTTGAAGAGATCAATCTCAGCAATGTAACTAACCGTGAAATTGAAGCGAACAGAATGCTACCAAGTATGCAACTTTTCAAATTTCAGTATTACGTGATCATAACCTTCTTTAGAAAATAAGTTAATTAAGTGTATTTACCTTGCACTGACCCAGACTAATTCATTTATGACCTTGTCAAATGCGGTACTCATCAAGCAATGCTTTAGATCAAAAAAGCCCTGGTGTTATGTTGCCATATATATATATATATATATATATATATATATATATATATATTTATATATAAATATGTATATATATATATATATATATATATATATATACATATTTATATATAAATATATATATGTGCATTAGATATATGTTTGAATTATAGTTGATGAGTCGGGCGATGTGTGACCCCGTTGACTATTGCAGCTTTCGACGCGGTTGCTCCCCGCTGTGAGCTTGGCAGTGCCTCATCGCACATCCAACATTCCTTCTTGATTTCACAAGTAGTGTGGAACGCAGATCGCATTACATGCCACCTTTGCCCTAGGAGTTTTACGATCAGATGTTTGGTGATATACACGTGTAATTCGTTTCTCGACCCAATCATGTGTATACTCACTTTTGAAAGCATGCATCCTCTTAGGATCGTTTTGGCGTTTCTTCCTTACTAAAAATTGTGCATTATGGTATCTATGAAATTTGCCTATTCATTTCTTGTGAACATAAAAAAGTTATCTTTAACAAGTGCCGTCGTAATTTGTCATATCAAATCTTTTTATGATTTCGATTTTGAAATTATTCTTCACTAAGGGGAAGTTGCCTTCGTTTTCATTTTCATACCCCTTGGTGAAGCTCATTATAGCGTTGTTGGATATGTATGTATGTGTCGGTGGACGTTTTTCAGATATTTTCAACCTTGCAATCAATGGAAGCATAGTCATGAAACCTTGCAGGTGCAACATACAATAGTCGAAGCATAAAATGACATTATGTGGCATATTCGTTCGTATTCAGCTATAAACGTTTAGTGTCAGAAAATTTCTTGTGTATTTTAAACCTGTAGAAATATAAATCTATTGTTTATATAAAAGCTTTTCACCAACGACGGAATCAGTAGAATGTAGAAGGATTGTTTTTATTTCTTGACAGTAATTTGTTAAAGAGGTTAGCATTATGCCAATTTCTTTAGCACATTTTTCTGCTTATTTTCTTATTGCTTTATGAGTACAGAAACAAGAGCAAACAAAAGCATAAGACAGATATGAAACATAAATGGAGCAGACGGGGAAGTTGTACTGCTCATAGCATACCCGCTGAGACGTATATGGTACCCAGCAAAGCATCTTTATAGATTTGCTGCACCCTTTGTCGCTGATCTAATCGTATTCTCAAGATTACTCCTCTAATCGACTTCGTCGGAGCCTTTGTCCTCCTCTTCCTCATCTGTTTCGATGGCGAAGTCGGGGCAGAACAGGTGCCATTAAATGCCTGGCATGGGCATTTATAAGCACATATATCTTTCGGGTTTTTTGCACACAGTTTTTGTTTCGTGATTTGTTTCTGCCATAGGTGTTTTATATTTTGCTTCCTATGCCATAGGCAAGTGTGTTTGCTTTTGGTTTATTAAATTTTTGGTTAATTTATACGTAATCGATGCTCTTGTAAGTGATGTTTCCATTAAAGAAGTCAGAATATAATATGGTTGAAAAGAAGAGCTGCAAACAGTTTCAAACGCTGTAAATTTCATGCTTTAATGATCAAGGATTCACATTTATTCTATATTTTGGGAATATTTTCCAATGAAATTAACTAAACTGCCAGTTTTTATTTATAGAAATTTTGGAAGCAATGGTATTTTTGCAAAAAATCCTTCATATATTAGGGGCGGATATATGATTTCAGAATTTTCATCATTCTGATGGGATTGTCGCCGTCATCGGTGAGTAATGCTCGATTATCGGGTACACATATTCAGATTAGCTATTCAGTTTACAAATGCATAAAGTGATGCGAAAAACCATCTGATTAGGATGACATTCAACTGCCACTTCTGATGACAGATGAGGCGGCCTTGGCGACGCACGAGAACAACATTTCCCTCACATATCGGGGTCTTAGGTATGACCATGAGCGATCACCAAATACAATTGATGCCTATCGTAAACTTCGATGTCGAAGGTATCATCTGCCACTTATGCGTGTGCATCTCATTATTCAAATCAAATAGAGGAAAACGCTTCTATTTTGAAGGTATCATCTACCACTTACACGTATGCATCTCATTATTTAAATCACATAGATAGAGGGAAGCGCTCTAAGAATGAAATATAATATGAATTTATGTATTCGTTTTACCTGAGCAATGAATATCAAACTTAATAATAAGTGGCTGCTATGTAAAATTTTCATTCTAACGTTGGTAAATTCGATTGCTTGCAGGAATTTTCAGTAGGAGATGTCGGAAATGTACGTTTTTTTTGCTTTCATTGAATGTTTAAAAGTTCTTTAGAGTTTAGTAAATATAGCATGGAAAATTTGAATCATTATGATGTGCATTTGCATCAGAACTTCCCCCCACCCTTTCCCCACTTCTCTCAGCATTCCCCGCTTATTGCCCACTTCTTGATCATATTCAATAAACCGTGAAGCATGAGTTTCATAAGAATCTTCTGAAAGTCTCTAGAACTTGAGACGTCTGAGAGCGAGCCTTTCTTCCGTGGAACCTTACTGTACACTCCAAACATCGAAACGTTGTGACTCTGACGTTCTTTTTGCTCTAGTTGAAACTGCCGGATGGATCAGTAGATATGTAAATGCCAGGTAGTGGATATTTTCAAAGGAAATTCACAAAAATATTCGGAAGGTCTTGGGATGCTTCAGATTGGATCAATCTAATCGAGACTCGCTGGGCCATTTTATCTATCAGCTAATATCATTCCACCAATAATCTCCTTATCACTGCTAACATGTATCCAGCGGTGGGACGATGATCCTTTTCGCCAGTTTCTAGTTAATAATTTTTGGTCTGCAAAAAGTCACAGTTCAAAAATTGTGTTTGTTCATTGTTGCCTCCTCTGTTTGCTTCTTTCAGCTGCACAATTCATTGAGTTCATTAAGATGGTATTTATATGCTCGATATTCTAATTTATTATGAATGGAAATTGCAAAGATCATCTGTTTTTAGAAATTTTAAATTTTCCAAGAACGATCGAAGATTCCAAAAAATCTGTCAGCCTTATGGTTCGGCGATCTCTCGAATTTTCCCTTGAGAAACTTCCGCAGGTTGAAATTTTTCCCGAAACTGAGGTTTCTTCTTGAAAAGTCCACTCGATCTAGCTCATGGAATATTTCGTTTCGTCACGAATCAACAGCATCGATATCATTGATTTCAATTCGTTGAGAGAATTTTTTGAAGCCAATTTCGATTTTCCAACTTACAATAAAATTTTACCACATTTGAGCATATCTGTGATAACGTGATTTTTCAATTTTCATGTCATCATTATAATGAGGATTTGAAATTTCTGAATTTTATTTATAGGTTACAAATATTCTCAAAAAATAGCTTGTCGGTAATTCTTTGCCATATCTATCAAAGGAAATACTGAGTAATTCTATTAGTGGAATGGTTGAGGATTTACTCAATTTGGTCGATTAATCTTGAGACTTCATAGGAACTTGTCCTGGAAGGCAGTTTCTAGGAAACTAACAAATCGAGTATTGCTAATCGAAAATTAATTAAATGAAATGAAAATACGCTTAAAAAGGCGAGGTGTTGGGAGGCTGTAGTTTTATTGGCTGTGAAATGTACCAGGGAGGATATTTTCAAGTTTTTATTTTCCCACTTCAATTGATCGCCATACAGAGATTCAGTTTTCTATCCTACGACTGAAATGCGTATAATCATTCAATTGATTATTTTATTCATCGAATATTTCAAAATATAACCGTCTGATGTTGTGAAAGAACTTTTCAAGTAATTGAAATATTTGCAAAAATATATTTCAACTACATCCGTTCTTCGATTAAATGAAAAGATATATTTCAGCTATACCCGTTTTTAGATTAAATGTCATCGTTTCCCATAGATTTTGTGAGGTATTTAAGAGAAATTAGAAGCAACCTTTATAACTTAAAATGGAGGAGGGGTAATATTACATCGATCTTAGCCTTCCGTTCATTGAAAACGAGTATATTTTCTGTGCCCATTAGGCGATGAATAAAGAGAAAGTATTTTGTGATGGAAATTTTTTCCAGGGAATGTGTCGTTGATTTATGCATATAGGAGAATATTTCTTGATGGGAATCTATACAATTTCATAAAGTAACTTTTACATTAACAAAGATATTTTAATGAAAGTATTCCATATCAGCAGCTAATTCCAGTAAATAGAAATAATTAAGTGATATTGACGAACAGTTTGTGACCATATTTGGTTATCGTTAGTTATTCTCCTTTGAGGGAAAGTTTGACCTTTAAAAGTTATCTCTTTAATTTTCACTTTAATGGTATATTTCCGCTCTATTCGAAATACGAGTATTTTTGTGGATTAGAAGCTGATATAAAAGGCGGATCATCACAGCGTAACTTTTTTTTATTTGGACGGGTAGATGAATTATAATTGCGGGTAAAATGGACGAGTAAAATTATAATTGCTTTATTTTCGATGCAAGTAAATATTTTCCCGTACCCTAATATTGTGATTTTTTGAAAATTCCTTACTCTAATAATGATTTATTGAAAATTTGGAAGGAATTTCTCATTTTATTCTCATCATTCATAAGAAATAAATAATTATTTTATTGTTGAATTTTGTTATCGCTCCAATATCACTCTGTACTTTTCTCAGCATTTATATTAGTTAATTTTTTCATCCATCATTTGCGTAAGAAGTTGCAGTTTCAAGAGTTCTCTTTATCAGTATTCCATTTGCCATTCATCTCTATCGCATATCTAGTAACACGTCAGCTAGTGTGCTCAGGCAAGTGTCACATGTTTTTTCTTTGATTTAGCTTAAGAGTCTGGATTTGCTTCTTGAAGAGCGGCATGCAAGCTGTGTGATGGGCAAACAATACGTTTAAATGTCAACAATTCACTGCTGACCACTTGTCGACTGATTCCACCGTCCATATGTTTATATTTTGTTCGATGATTCTATGCGAGTTGCCGCATTGACAGCAGCTCATATTCGGTAGGATGATATTGCTAGTGATATTCAACGTTTTCTTGGATAGATAGTACATCTAAAGCAATACGTAGTGATGTAATTAGTAGGTCTAGAAAGGTATTAATAGAAATAGTAACTTTAGAGGATTGATTAGCTGATATGACAGAAAAATTAATGCTTTGCTTATCAAATCGGTCGATCTGTGCGATTTTTTGTGTTAGCTTGTATAGGTTTACCTTCTCATTGCCGAATTCGGCAAAACAGAACGTTGGATTGTTGAACTATCACGTTGGATTGTTCGTAATCTATGCATAGCATATTTTATTTACTCTCATCAATATAAAACCTGTGATGGTCCCGTCGAGTTAAATTCTGATCCTGTGGATAAAATTTTCAATTCATCTTTCATTTTAATATCATAATTTATATTATACTCATTATCATAACAAATGACTCATCATACAGCTGGACAGTGTATGGAAAGAATAGTGACAATATCACTTTCATAAAAAGAAATTTATCGGTAAATCGTCGTAAAATAGAATCTCTGATAATAGTGGATTGTTTGATTCATAAATATATGATGCTATGAATAGTTAGCATAAAATGAAACGCTGAAAATGGTAAACGAATATTACTGAGATTTTATAGCCTAACATCCATCTTTTCATATATGTGATCTTAATATATCCAAATTTTCCAGGAAACGATATTTTTTCATATATTTTCAATCTAATTTTTCCGATTATTTAAGCGGATCTTTCTGCATCCTTCTTAAGCATCGATTATTAGCGATCGCATACCAACGGGAAAATTAAATGAACGGACTGGTATGTTAAGATGACATCCTAATGTGAAATATACCGAAATGAGCGTTCCATCAGAGAATTTTAAAAAGTAAAACTATTCTAATTATTGTCTATCTGATCACTCGCCTATACAAGAAACTCTGTTATTGTGTTCAGATCAGTCGAATCCATCACTGTGTTAAACTGTCGCTGAAAATCTTCAACTACAATCAAAGAAATTCTATGGCGAAACGATAAACCAATATAGAAATATTCTCCACCATAAGCAGTTTTGTTTTATTTTTTATGAATGAAGCTTATTTAAGAAAATAGGGAGATGATAGAAGGTGGTGAAGATATGAGAGGTGCTATTCGCTTAATGATATTCTTACTTTTGTTTCATAAATAATATTTTATAGGAAACAAACACTGAAGAAAACAATTGGAGAGTGTTTTTAGTGCATTTAAGGTCAGAGTTGAAAAAATGAGCTTATTGCTATCTGTGCAGGTGAAAATAATCATATTGCCTCCGATTTTCTTCAAAGCTATCTTTTCTCTGATTAATCGTGACTATCCAAACCCTTATTCGTATTATGCTTCTTTCCCCTGTTTATTCTACCTCCTACCTAAGGTCATTCCCTGTGTGTTCCCTTGCGCCCTTCTACTTCCTGCAGATTCGTCACTATTCGTGAGAGATCGTAAATCGATCTGCTATCTTTGTACATCAAACATCGACACCAGCAACTGATGTCCAATTTTGTCGTTGCTGTAAACGATAGCGGGGATGTCTATCCGTATATACGATATGAGAAAAAAAGCGTCCTCTGCGTTCTTTTATGTTTTAGACGTCGTTTCTTCTTCGGTAGCATGTACGCCACTTTTTCTTCGAAAGTTAACGTCGTTCAATTTAGGAGAAATTAGAAAATAAAGGTTTTCCGGTTATCAGATATCGCCCACCTGGGTGGTTCATGACCACCACGATCCATTTAGAGTGGAAATTCTTTTCTGGCTACAAAGAAGCAATGCTCCATCTATTACGAAATTGCAAACAGCTCTGCTAAATTTGAAGTAATTTGAAAGACACTATCTAAAGAAATAATTTCAACAGCGATATGGTGTTTATGGAAAATAGGAAAGCGCGCCAGAAATTTTATATTCATCAAAATATGAGCTTTTCAAAATTTTATTGATAAGTGTCTCAATCAGTTGCTTAAACCGCTGACCATCTTTCAATGATCGATTAGATCACATAGGTTTCTTTTTATCTTAAAAATTTCGGTTCTTATTCTTCCGCCTTCAAACCGAATATTTGAACAATAGCAGAACGTATGAAAATTTTTTAGGGGATATTTTTCGAAGATGATTCATAAACCTCATCATATTTCGCACTCTAACCTCACTAGTCGCCGAGTTGCAACTATCTGGCAGGCGGACGGAAAGGCAAATCACCGTAATAGCACATTTTCTGCGAAGCGGATGAAAGGTGTACTTCAAATTACCATTAAATATGAATTATATGTCATATTTTTTCGTAGAATTTTCCAAGTTGAAGGCTCAATCGAATCGCCGTTTCAAGAAACACTTCGACTTTTAAATTATTGTTCCGTCGAATTCATTCATAGAAAAAAAGTAAATCCTATAAAGTCTACAGAGTATTTGATCTTAAAAGCTAAAATTGCGCAGAGATAAGTATAATTTCGCGGAGCAAAGTAATGAGATTTAAGTATACGGATATTATGAAGAGGTAGTAGCTTAACAGCTAATAAAGAGATATTGTTTCATGTTTTTAAAGAGATTAAGGGAAGGGGAGTGTTCGGAGTGATCTGTTATTCAATAGAGACCTTCCAAAGAGGTCGGCTACACTATGAAAAGCATCATCGCAAAGCATAAGGAGTTAAGGGAGAATCGAGGGACGATTGGTTAGTTTTCCGTTCTTTGTCGCCATTATTGTATCCGATACGGACGCAACGACGATCCCGATTCACTGCTAGGAATCGTACTTGATCGCTTTCTCTTATCGCCTTTTAATTTGAGTTATGATTTCGAAACGACTATTTTTGTAAATTCTATAGATTAAAGAAATATATTCGAAAGAAAAAAGAGGAATAAATTTTTTTCAACATCAGTTGGAGATTAACATGGATTTGTTTCCGGCCTTTTTTAACCAAAGCACAGTGATCTTTTTAGAGATATAAAGCGTGAGAATTTCCTCGTTATCTTGTCATTTAATGATAATTGAATTGTGTTTTGCGATGAGTTATCTCTATGTATAAATTAGCGCCTTCTACTATGCGAGAAAAAAACTTTACGCATATTTGGTGTTTACCTTCGAAGTACTCAATTTTTGATGTCTTCTGAATATTTCGAATATTAACGTTTTCTTGCGTTAACAGTATTTACTGCGATATACTTTACTATACTTAAATGTTTGATTACCAGTTATGATCATCCATACAACTATAGAATTAACGCCATACATGAGTGTGTAGCGGGAATCGCTTTTTAGGATTTCTTCATTTCTATTATCTGCATTTCTTAAGCAATTTTTTCTCTCGCCATCTCTCTATTCGTAACGAGCATAATTTAATTTCATTATCGCATTTTCAGTTCACTCACCCAAAAAGTAACTTACTTTGCCGACTTACCTTGCCGATTTTGATTTTCTTAAAGAAAAGGTTTTCTTTTTAATTATATTTATTTCATTTAGATTGGTGTTTTTTGATTGAATTTAACCAGAATTAATGCCAGTTTCCTGGTGTTCTTTTTCTTCGAAGTACTACTTCTCGTCAAGGCACTTCGTTTGTGATCATCCAGCCCAATTGTTCTGCTTTCAAATCCCCGGCATGGATGCCAAGAGTCGATTCGTTATTTTTATCGTAGTAAGCTTTATTCATTATTGTCAGGATGAAATCCTTTGGAGTAGTGAAATATCTTACTTGATGATCTCCATATTTTTAGAGTTTATCTTTTATGCTAATGGTCAGTAAAAGGTATCTCGTAAGTTGCAAGTCGTTTTCGTCCCGCAGTGGTTTGGCTCTTATTTTACACGCTTCGAACTATCATTCTACTAAGCTGATTTCCATTCTACACCCATCGAATTTCCATTTTATACCACTCGGACTTTCACTCTGTACCGCTCAGATTTCCTTTTAAGATCAATCGGGTTTCCATTTTACAGTAGTGAGATAGATGGGTTTTCTACTTAAAATATGCGCAAGTGAACAGATCAGTATAAACGCTTTTTGCGTTTATTACAGTATTGCACTTTATTATTAACTGTTGGTAATTTCTATTTGTTTGATGATTTAATAAACGGAGTTGGGAAAAAAACGCATATTGCGCTATCTATTCTAATGCGCTTTGCCATTATTTTTTCACCGCTACTCGGCGAATAAAAAATAAACGATCGCTTTAGTCGTTTTCTTCAAAAACTTCAAGAGCGCCTTTCAATCGATTCTTTGAAAGAACTTCAGTCTCCTTTTCTCAAGTTTTCCTTTAAAATATATGATTTTCCATACAAATCCTCTCCTTATCTATGTAATTCGAATTTTCCTTTCCGAAATTATTTCATTTTGCAGTTTGAAATTAATTATACACTCCAGTTTGTGATCTCTTGCCTACAAGTGCGATCTGATCTTTCGTTAAATATTTGCAACTCCGTTCTAGAGCGCACCCTACGCGCCTGAGTAGCACTAAGAACGTTAGGAGTTGTTTCGCGGTATCGAAATCACCGATCCAGTATGTGCCTCCATTCGATCTGATCACGCTACCCATCGATGTGTTTCATTGTTGGTCGCCGATACGCGTATACCCTTTATGTATGTTCGCAACTCTCTTTGATGATATTGACGAATCGTTCACGTTTATTTCCCTTTATAAAATATGTCGATGCATAAATGGATTCATAAATAATCCGTACTTTTATTAGCATAAAATCTGCTCAGCAGGTTTATTTTCTCAAGAAAATATGCAGAAATAATTGCTCAGACGATATTTTTCGTGTGTCTTCTTTGAATGGCTAATTTCAAGGAGAAAAGAGATCGGAGAATTCGCTAATGTGACGTTAAGTTGCAATCTATACGAAGAGCAGGTTACCTTGAGTATTTTCCGGTGGATATATGGTTATTAATGGAAAATTTATGAGGAGAGGGGAATTTTTTCAATGAAAATTTCGTCAAATAAACTAGAAACATGTTATTTTCCTGAAATTTATTCTCTTTATTTGTTCTTTATTATATCCAAGAACTTTGGAGAAGTATCGCTTAGGGTAGATCGGAGCTTTCGCAACTTCTCTACCTTTCGCATCCTACAACTTGTTAGATTTTTTTATTACACATCAGCCAAATTATCTTTGATATTAGTCTGTCGCTATTAGCGATCATCCATTATCCTGTAATCGTGCCATATATCCTGCAAAATGTAATTTGTTCATTCTCGTTATTTCTGACGAATCGTTGATTCGGTTCATTCGTTGAATATTATGTTTGATATATGGTGATAGATTTACGTGCTTAGTATTCTTTGTTATTACCAGCTTTTTCTTTGTGATCTTGATGACAGCTGAACTTCCCCCACCACATATGTTAGAGCAGGTAAGGCAATGGAGTTGAAGAGGTGAGTACGCACATCAATATTTATTACAGCCACAAATTTTTCGTGAACGATAAGCGTATTTCATCGAAGACAGTCCTCATCTTCCTCCTCGATATCTTTGCATGAATTTCTTGCTTGAGGTGAGCCCCACTGCTAACTTCGTTTATTTATCTTCCATTCAGCGTCACTTAAAGCAGGCGATGAATAATTGGTTGCTTATGTTACTTTAGTATGAAACTATGAATCGTTAGGCGAACTTTCTTTATTATTTTGCATTTCAGATTTCCACTCTGTACTTCACTTGTCTCAGATTCTTTCCTCGAGCTGAAAACTATTTCGTTGAAATTGAGATCCGCTCATCGTTGTTATTAATCTCAGCGGTCTAGCTGATTGTTCCAAAGAAAGGAAATCTTAGAAGACTCATAAAACACCATCTACCTGAGCGAATTTCTTCTTGGAAAGTTAAAAAATTTGCAAATTTCCTTAGATTAGATTTTAAGTAAATTTTTTATGACATACTTAATCAAACGCATTAGGAAAATCGACGACGAGGGAATGCAAATGCATAGATTGCGTTCGCTTGTCTTTCCGAGAGGCGCTCAAGGTCAAAATGATCATCTATAATGTTTTAGTTTCTAAGAAATCGGATCTTTCTGTCGGTTAACTTTCATCGTGCTGTTTATTAGCGCAATCATGGCACAGATGTAGAGTATCTTCGCTGGTCTTTATCACCTCCTTTTTTCTACGAAAGCACCGTCATCGATTCCTTTCAGCTGCTCGTTAATGAGGGTACTGTGGGAAAGTTGTTTTTTGGTGTTCTAAGTACCTCCACATAACGGTGTTTTAATAGTAAGATGAGGATAGTCGCTGCTAAAAAGTACCTCAATTAGACCAGGGAAATAATTTCCTTTTTGTTTAAAAAGGAGCTTTCGTCAGCGTATCCGTCGTTTCGATTGGGTCGACTTATGCAGGTTCCTTCTAGCTCTGTAAAGATATTTAAAATCAGATCCTTGAAAGAAGGTCTTGGCACTGCCAAATTCCATGTTTTCACGAGTGATAACCCCTTACGTATATGCATATATGCGTTCCTGCACATCTGTGCATGCCTACCTGTATGTATACTCATATACATTTTTATATATATACAAATATATACGTATATATATTACATATATAAATATACATATATATATATACATATATATATATATATATATATATATATATATATATATATATATATATATATATATGTAATATATAAGCGATTTCTTTAAGAGGGAATATCCGTAGATAATTAGGTGGGTCCGGGTCTCAGTAATAATTTCCCATGAAGCGTCGAAAAAGGGATCGATAAAAGCACATGGGTCGGAAGGGGATGGAAAAGAGTTGCCATTGAATATTTTATAGAAATCCCGCCAAAAAATGTGGAGAATAAGGACAATAATCTTGGTTTATAGAGGTCAATGTTCAGGCCGTTATCATTAGAAATCTTATATTGTCGAAGATGCTGAGCTATATATGATTTGATGTCTTGCGGGTCGCCGACGTTGATCTGCAGCGGCGTTTCCGACATTGGTATTGAGTACGTAATGTTTGATTGAGTTATCGTCAAGTCATTTGAGTCAAATTACTTTCTGTTTGTTAAGATTCAGCACATTTTGCATCCGTTTGTTTGCATGGAATAGTGCGAGAAGATGACGATGTTTTATTTGTAGCTTTAAAGATTGCTCGAGACTTGCGTCCGCTCCTGTATAGAGGGCTTAAGGATCTTTGGGGATCTGAACAACACGAAGCCCATGGCTTCATTGTCGTCTTCGTATCTTTAACCTTGGCGTATTTCGCGCATTTCCTCAAACGTTTTTTTTTGACGGATTTTTTGGATGCCTGGAAAGAGACTCAGTTAATGGTGACTGAATGGTAGTTGTAAGAGAATGATTCTGGATGGCGCGTTTTACCTCAATTCCTTCATGATGTTCCTTTTGATTTGATGGTTTTTATCAGGTTCTCATTTATAGTTTAGTTTTTTATAGTGCACAGTCGGTCTCAAGAGGGTTCCGAGTAAACTGTGTGGCTTTGTCCTATCAAGTTATTCCGAGCAGTGGTTTCATGGGAATGCAGGCAGTGGAGCAAGTCGCATGTAACCACGATGAAATGGCTCGTTAGTACCCGACGGGCATGAGATGAACCTAAGCTCTCGCCTTCGCGCTACCTCACAACTTGAGCTAAGCGGAAGTGGTAATAGTATGAAGGAACAGAGTTATTCGTAATGAATGCCTTGACGATTCAAGTATCAGGTCTTCTTTAGGCAGCAACTTTGTGTTCAATTTAAAAGTGCATTTAAAGCGTAGAATTAAGGATTCTAATATAAGCGCACGCGAGCTTTTTTGAGCTTACAACATCGTCGGAAATCTGCGACATCCTCATCTTCGTGCATTTGAAATTATACATTGCGGTCGTGTATAGCTGAGCTTTGATGAACGTATCTGATTTCTGGGATATGCATGTTTGTCCGAGGATTGGAGTACCGGTGAATTCTTGACTCCTTTTCTCCCACTTTCTCTCCGTCCTCCTTGGATAGTATATTTGCAGTTATCCAAGCTATACGATTGTTCTGATGGCATTTTTGCAACCTACAGCACCTTGCCTGTTGGTCAGTCGTTGCCTTCGAAAGTTTCATTTATTTATACATATATGTATAATGTGTTGTCTATCCGTGCTTACACGTTTAGTCGTGCACTCGTCTACTGCACGCATGCTATTTGCATAGAAATGGCTTCGTAGATTTAACAGCCGCTAAAAAATCCGTGTTGATCAAACGACCACTGGATTTGACCCTGTTCTGGTAATTCCAAGAATTTTTTAAAAGCATTTTCTAATGTAATCTCATTTCGTTTGGAGCTGAACGTATTGCAAGATCCATTCTCAGACAAACCCTCGAAAATGTCTCTCTTCCTCACAATAAAGAACCTCACAGACTTGAGGTTTCTATTTAATGCTATGCGTACTGTAACTCACCACTGAATGGGCCCTTGTATCATGGAACTACATTATATTCTTTCTTTCGCTGTTGTGTTACTTCTAAACAACTCGTTATCTATAATTACTAATCTCCCGATATTCATAGTGTCTTCAATGTTCACCGTCTCCTTTCTGATCGACGCACTTCACAGTCCTCACTCATCTATTTATGCTGCGAAAAACCTTATGAAGTAAACTTTTTTTTTCAATATCCATGCGAGGAAAGCGTTGCATTACTTTATACTTATTTCTGAACGTAACATACGATCTGGTTGCAGGTATTTTCAAGGTGAACGGATAGGCAAATCAACGCAATGACGATCGACGTCGATTATGAGCTCAATTGGAATAAGGTGAGTTTTGATGGATTTCCCTCATAGTCTAATCGAGGATTACTGACCGGAGGGTGGACGCTCTTAGTTTTTCCTTCACTCGAACCAACCGGTTTCAGAAGTGCCGAAAGGGAGGAAAAATGCGTCGCATTCTCATTTTTAAAGTCGCTTGAAATTTAAATGTGCCTATTAGGATTCTTTTTCTTTTTTTTGCTTATTAAGATTAATAATAGGGAAAGATCTAGGTGAGTGCATAATATTTAGTTGCAGTAATTAATGTTAAGTTTACATTGACATCAGTATTTTTATAAAATCATCTTCATGAAATATTTTATGCGAAAGAGTGGAAACTGATGCTGTCAAAGGACAGCTTCAAGCAAGCGGTTAGGACTTAATGAGCGCATTAGCGTCCATCAGTCAGCCAGATGCGTTGTCGTTGTTGCATTTTGTTGGTGAAATCGAAAACGATGTCGATCGTCTAGATACCTGTATTTCCGATTTTTTAAAGTGTCCTTAGGAGGCAACTTAGTGTTTGTGCCACAAATCATATATTGGGACTTCGATATTTTTAAGGATGAATGATCTCTCGTTGAAATAAATTGTCGAATTTGATTTAAACGAAATTAAGTGGTTAATTACGTTTGTTATCGTTTATTTCCTAGAAGCTTTAGGAAATCAAGCGGAGTAATTAGAATCGCATAGTATCGATGTTTTTTATATATGCAGTTCACCGATGATGTCTATAATTATAAACTTCGATTATCGACTCGAGTTATTTTAGTACACCTTCCAAGGTTTTTTATTAATGTATTTTGAGCTAAATTTAAACATCACTTCATTCACTTTAAATGTAACATGATTGACTTTTTTTAAGGAAAATATACCAATTGGAGGTTCACTAAAGAAGAAAGCCGCAACATTCGAGCGTAATCCATCAAAACGTAACGTTCTCGGTGAACTACATGAAATTATTGGAGACGAGGTTTGATTTATTCTATTAGACACTTTTTTATTTGTTGAGAAACTTGAAATTCATATAGGTATTGACTACTAGTTGCTAAGGACAGTGATATAAAGGTGATAGAGATAATAATAATACTAAACTGATGATGTTAAAAGACTGATTTGATATGATAGACATATCATATATTTGGTAGAAGTGGTTCTTGAATTTGGTTAGGATGTGACCAGCAAAAGCTGTTCGATGATAATTGAAGCATCGATTTTCGAAGCCAGCTTGATTTCTACCCCGGTATGAAAGAGCCTCTATAGGTGTTGTTGGGTATGAAAGAGAGAGCATGAGAAATAAACACGTAATTTTTCAATTTTTCCAGGTTTTTTACTCTCAAACTTCGTTTCAATTTCTCATCAGTAACGTTAAATTTTATATGTAATCCTGTTTTGAAGATAATTTAGAAGCTCGCAGATATCATTTCTAAATGCTCAGTGATTGTTTAGCTAAGATGAAACGAATTTATATCGTTTGAAGGTGATCTGTGAAATATTATTAGTCACATTTCGTTCATTGTGGATGAAGAAGGACGCGGAGTGGCCAGAAAAAAAAATAGAACACCAGAAATTGAAAATTTGACTCTTTTTTGGTGATCAAGCTGGAGAGTATGGGATCTTATTTTTGCATTTTTCACCTTATTCCCCATTCAACGTCACAGTGATTCTAAAAGATATATCGTCAGATCCATCGACTTTTGTGACATTTATTATTTCTGTCCTTTATCTTATAATATTCCACCATCTATAATTTTTTTTTTACAGAATAGTCCAAAACGTGGAAGGAATCAATCACAGTCGAATGCTGCATCAATCGATGAACACGATATGGAAACGGAGAAACAAAAGTGGGCAAAGATTGCCCTCACTCTGTATGTATCGCGTTCCCTCGTTCATTAATCTTCTTCAAATTATCATTTATTTCAATCAGTTTTTTTGATTAAGTTATATTCACAGCCTTATGTAAGTGGCAACTATGTATGGCGTATGCCAAACAGAAAATGAGCCTTGTTACTGCGCCTGTAGAAGTTTATTCCACCTTTAAAGTCGGCTTAACTATCTCTTGTGATGAGCGAATTTTTCGATCCTTTCACGCCTCCTTCTCATTGGGAAGACGCATTTGAAGTTATTCGCGTTCTTGAGGGAAATAGACACGAAATTGCTGTCGTAGGCAAATGCTTTGCAGAAAGTTGCTTAAACTTCTTATCAGTCAGATAAATCTGCGTTTGTAAAGAGATAAGAGTATAAGCAGCTATTTGAATAAATGTTGATAAACGTGCAGCTGTTGACGGCAGCCCGCTCCTCTTCCTCTTCTTTCCCTCATTCATCCCCCACAACCTCCTCCTATCTCCTTTCTGATCGCAAGGATAGATCCAAACGAGTTTCAAATGTGCAGCTATCACTGAATTCAATTTTATGTGAGAAGCTGTTAAACTGCGACTTTTAGGAGTTTGAAGAAGTTCAGTTTGTGACTTTAAGATGACCGCATTTTCGCATGCAGCATATTTTTTAATCGGATTTATTGAGGTTCTATAAAAAACCGATTCGTTAAAATCATCGAAAAAAAGCATCCGTTTTAAAGTATCGTATTTGCAGTCGTTGCGATAAGGAAAGTAACGAAGAGCAATTAATGGAAGAGTTGTTAAATCTGTGCTCATGGTATAACGATCACGAAGAGTCAACCGGTAAGATGATTTTTTAAAGGGATATTTTGCCAATCGAAACCGAAATTCGTATCGTATTTATGCTTACGTTTATAGGTTTTTCTGTGGTTTTTCTTTTAAATGATGAACAAAGAAGTATTTGTGAGGAAGGAAATTCGTGGATAGTGGGAGCAAGCTGGCATCTCCAACTCGCACTGAATTATTGACGCCAATGAATATTAGGTTCTTCTTCAGATATTCGAGAAATATGTGTATCAGAAGTACATACGTCCCATTTGATGATTCGTAGACCACATGAGTTTATCTCTAATCATAATCTTCGATTCCAATTATTTTCTGTTCATGGGATTTCTTAAGGGATTTTTGTGTGTACAGAATTTGCATTTTTTATTTAAAGCATGTGATTCGTCGAGTTGCTTTATAAGCGCTCAAAACAATCCTGAATTTAATTCTCATAGGTTTTTTTGTTGATGTTTTTAGTGCTTCAGTCAGGTGTTATAGCAAGCAAAATTTATTGACGATATGCTTTTTGTTTTTTCGATTAATATGAAGTCTTGCTATTTTGGAAAATGCTGATGAATTACCGAGGTATTAGGTCTTTTAATGAGATTAAATACCTCGGTGAGGAAGGAGGAGCGCAGCGACAAGGAAGAGGGGAGGAGAAGGGAATTTGCACAAGGTAACGATCTCAGATATGTTTGCGACGATCACTAAATTATTCTAAGAAATAAGGTGGGGTTTTCAAATGTTTCAGTCTATGAACTAAGGAAAAAAGTACTCACCTGACGTTTTCGTTATTAGGCATTTTACTGATGCGACATTTGGCAGCCCATTTTCTAATATCTCTTTGAAATGTACTAATGACTTTTTGACTATTTCATATCACTAACGAGTTAATTATAATTTGCTCAATATTTTTTTTAGCATTAGCCTTAATCTGTCGTCACTCATTATGTGACGCATGGAGTGAATCTTCCGATGAGGATGACGATGATGATGCGTTCATGTCATATATTCGATCGCAGCAGTTCGTATTTGCAACTTCACAGGCGAAAAAACATCCAATCTCATTAATGCGCCCTCAAGCAATTCCCTCTAATTCTAACGGTAGCTTCGCTTTTCTTTTAGTTCTATTTTGTGCAAATTTGTTACACATGAACATCGATCGTTATTGTGCCCATTGGTTTTATTCACTATTAAGATGGAATTCGGGAGTACTAAGATTGTGAATGTTTCATTAAATATTAATCGATCCTCTATTGCTAAAGTTTATAGAGATTTATATTATATAGAGACTTGTATTCAGAAAAATCTGAAATGTGGCTGCGGTTTAGACTTCCTTGTATCGAAAAAGAAAATTTGAACGGAAAATCTGGCAAGTTTCTAAAGAAATATTTTGAGAATAGCTGAGAATTTTGAACGAAAAATTATGCTGCATTAGATATCATAGAAGAAATTTCCACTTGATAATAGTTTTGACCTGAAATTGCTTCTGATCAAATTTTGCTTCTAATTCGGTCTTCCTCCTTCATAGGTCACTCTAAGGTCGGCGATTCTCTCATCCTCCCTTGGAGAGCGATGTCATACTGATCAGTGCTTACAGACGAGTGGACGTAAAATTTACTCTCGTTTTCTGAAAATTCTCAGAGACAACCAAGGTGGACCTATGCTGATTATCGTCGAGCAATGAAAACCATGTTTGGGTTTGAGTTTCCAGAAGGGAAGGCCGAACCTTAAATTAGATTGGTGAGGGAAAAGTTTTTTATAGTTTCGCTAGAAACGAACCACACTGAATTTTCATAAACGACGCCATTCCTAATTTAAGCTTTACCAGCACCCAATTCTCTTTTCTCTTGTTCCTTGTTCCATCTCCTCCAACACATTCCCCATCCTTCAAGCATCTCTTTTCTGTTAAACTCATGGAAATTTGGAATATTTAAAAACTTGTTTGATGCGAAAACAGTATGCAATAAATTTTGAATGATGAAAGGAATGCCCTTCATGCTTCGCATATCGAAGTTTTCAGAATCACGTTTAACGTCACTGCATCTGAAATCCCATCTTTCATTGCTCGACTCTCCACTATCTTTGGGTTCATCGAACGAGAACGACGTCCATGCGAATAGTTCCGTGCCGCAGTATGAGACTTTCGGTGAACGCAACGATCAGCCTGTGGAGAAGCGTATATGCATCGAAAGCAACAAAAAGGATGATTGCTCGAATTCAGTGATGCCTCCGTGTTCTCCTTCAGTGGCAGTCAACCACCTCACGTCGTCAATTGAACGGAAGTCGGACATTATATTTCGTGAGAGTTCGAGTGAAGTTTTGGAAAAGGTGAAGTAGTTTCTAGTATTTCACTGGTATTAAATAGTAATAAATATCCAACTTGAATTCCATTTCAAAAAGAATTTCTAAGTTTCTATTGACTCAACCATTTTGATTATTTTTCATAGAAAAGAGTGCAACTGAAGAATCTAAAGAATCAAGTGAAAAAACCTTTGAAGAAAATTCAGTTGAGGAGTGAAGAGATTAAGGCGAATTTTATGAGAATTGGTAATTTTCTATCCTTTTTTTGCAATGCGTTGGTTTATCTTTATATATGATTGAGATTTGCTAATGGCTTAGTAATTGACTGCAATTGCTTTGCATTTATTTGTTTTTCTTTGAATCGGCAGTGTTACTTTATTAACGCGTTCATTTTTATATATTGTAGCAGCATCTATTAGCGTTGCAGGCTGACTCACGTTATAGCATTATAGTATCTGTGGTATACCCATTATAGCATCTGTTATAGCAGAGCGCATCTCCTTCCTAAATGGAATTTTAAGCTTTGAATTCTTCTTAACATTGTTCCACTGTGACATTATTCTCAAGAAAAAAAAGTTGGGCAATAATGTAAGCCATTGGGGAATAACACAAGCTCACCTATAGTGGTCATGTAAGCAAAGTTGCCAACAAAATTGTCCATATGATTAATCATCTAATAAAAAATTGGTTATTCAAATGATTAAAATTACCCATTCGAAGTTTCGCAGATAAAAATGAACTAGCTGCAATTCATGAGCAATTCCGGTATTCGTAAAACTTCCATTAGTAAAACAGCAAAGAAATTATAGATGCTTTTATGAAAAGGGGTTGAAATCGCATTTAATCTTCAAATCGTTGTGGAGTGGGAGATTTCTAAAACCGTCTTTTGAAAGCGATAACTATGTGCTCTATTCTCAGATCGCTAAAAAAATTTCCCCAATTTCCGAATTTTATGTTGATGGAAAGTAAACAAAAAGAAACAGGTTGAAAATAAACTTTTTTGTTGAATAAAATAGTTTCTATAGGGAAATCAACGTTTCAAAAGGTAAGGCCTACTTTGTCGGCTTTTTAACTCTTCAGAAACTTTTAGGCTTTTTTTGGTGTGGTGATCGATGACAACGACATATCGTCACAGTCGACGGATCAGCGCACCCCGAGGCAGCCATTGTTCATCGAAAATGAATCAGAGAACAAGTCGAAAGAACCTCAGGCACGTGGAACTATGCAGATTTCTCCTGGATATCATGATTTTTGGTCTCATGTGGATTTTTGATGATGACGATTGGTATATGTTAAGTTCAAATATTAGATAATCGCACTGTTTAACAGTGGTCAGTGTATACCTTTTTTCCCACCGGGCAGTGAACGTTTCCTCGAATGAAGTTTTGTGCGATTAGCTTGCGAAAGACTGTTGAAACACACTTGGACAACGATTGCTTCTCTTGAATTATCTAAGGATTATGCAGTCCTCTTCTTCAAGCTATCATTTACCAGTTTGGAAGAATCTGTTCTGCTTAGTTCTTTTCAATTAATGTGGTAACCGTTGACTTTTATTTACTTTCGCAGATTGTGATACACTACGTTTGAATTTGCCTAGTAGAAACATTCATCGCCTCTGACTTTTGAATGTTACGGGGCAACTGAAGTATACTGGAGCAAAATTGAAATACCACAAAAGAAATATCGAAACATGAGAGGACTGAGTCTCGGAAAATTGTAAAAGCGGTCACCAATATTTCCCGATAGCACATTAAAGAATCGTTATGTTTTAAAATTTTAGAATGTTGGGATTTTTTTTCCATTTTATTTTATATATTTGTTGGTTTGATGCGTGTATTATGGTAATATCTTATGTCTATGATATGGGAGTCATATTAACCATTTTATTATTATTGCTTCAGCTTAGAGGAAGGACTTCCTTTATGAGGAGTTGGTGGATTCTCAAATAATTTAGAAGTTTTAGTAGAGGGGAATCGTATTTATTGATCACTGTGTGCACCCATCGAGTGGATAGAGGTTTGATCGGAAGGAGGAATAATGAATAGAGATTGCTGTTTGATGTGGATGTATGCAAAATTCGATTGCCAAAATCTGTAAGTGATAAGAAGTTGAAAGGCGTTTTTCATTCGTAGGTATGAGATAGAAGTGTCGCACTTCTTCATCGGAATTCTTCATCCACCTTTTTGTAAGCGTATTTTATGGTTCATTAATTGGGTTGGTCTATGAAAGATTATTTTTTATATAGCGAAATTGAGATTTGTCGAGTCTTAGAAATTCTCCGTTTGAATGTTTGGAAATTTTAAGCTTTCGTTTTGCAGGGAAAAAACTGCTAAAAGCGCTGAAGATCGTACCGCGCCCCCTTTACAGTGATTTTTTCCCATGCGATCTAAGAAATTTCATAAAATAGTTTACTAAACTTGCGGACTTCATTTCGGGCTTGTCATTCATTCGCTGAAAACTTCAACTTATTACTGCCATTGATTTCTTTTATACTAAATGAAGCGGTTGCTTCGTTGTTGTATGGTACTTTAATATTACTCTTAATTGGCCTTTAATGGAAATCTTAACTTCATTAATTGAAAAGTTCATTTCGCTAAAATAAGTGGAAGTTACAGTTGATGAATAGTTGAACCAAACTTGGTTGAAACATTAGAAGGACATTTCGTCGTTGATTTTGGATCATTGAGGATTTTTTTAAGGTTATATTCGAGCGCATAATTTATTCATTATATTAAGCGTGCTTTGCACTCATTCCTTTACCGCATTTTTTACATTACCTTTTTTCGGCTTTGATTTTCATTGGTGATTTCTGAGAATTATTGTAAACACTAGGGACTCATTTCACAAGGATATACTTCAGCTCAGAACATGTCCTCACTGTCCAGTTTCGTTTGTTCAAATGGTGTGCCAACTTCCAAGAAGCATTCCTCATATAGTTGAATAGCTAATTAGAGGATGGTGCATGCAGTGGCTTCAATAATACCCGTTGAGTGGTTTTTTCAGCAACATGGGTCCCGGTCGGAAAAGATAATTCAATGTAATTGTGAATGCCGATAGCTAGGCAGTTGTCGAACGATGCAATTCTTCCGTTCCGCGGGGACCACTTGTTGACTACATCTTTCCTCATGAGGTATGAATGAGGATTTATTTGGACAGAGGAAATCTGGAATGGTGGGGAACATGCCCATTAGTTTTAAATAGTCACCCATTTGGCATATTTTTTCGATAGAAGAGCATCAGAAATTGATCGATTTGATCGTCGATCCTCAGCGATGCGACCATCATGTAGTTCAAGGGGACGATCTCAGTAGCCAGTTACAGAGGGGAACATAAAGAATTTTTCTAAGTTTTTAAATAGTATATAATGTACCTTAGCATATCATCTCTTAATCCATCTGTTCTTATTAATTTTCTAAATCGGTTTAGAGATGAATTTTGCTTTTATGCTTCGAGCGTATGCTTTGTGTGCAGAAAATCAATATCGCCGATATCAATAATGCCATATCTTTAGCATTAGTATAGCGCACTAATTTTTAATAAAATGCTATTTTATATGAAAGTTTTTCCGTTGATTGTTGCTTCCGCATTTTGCATATGGATATATGACCACTATGACCAATTGTTGGATATTTTGCGCTTCTTTCGTCTATTGTTCTTTCGAATGTCTTTCTTTGGCTTCTTATATTTTGAGCATTAAGATGTTGTTTTTTCTCCTAAATTGCAAAGAAATTGCCATCTCTGTTGAGGTGTCAGCCAGATGTTTGAAAGCTTATAGCAGTTATATTTGTCTGTTATTTAATTCGTTTCCGTCATATTGTTCTATAATCCTGCGCTGCGCTTAATTTATACTCATATTTTATTACATATTTTCCTATTTAAATTTCCACTATTTTATACTTTATGCTGATTTCTCTGACAGTATGCTTACTATATATTATATATATGCTCTTTTTGAGTTTATATGCTATATTCTAAAACATATTTCGTGCTTTCGCCAGTTACTTGCAGAAAGAGAAAAAAGGGAAAATCAGCCTCCTCCATTCAAGGCTTGCACCAAAATACTAGTAATACTACGACCGGCAAATATTTCTTCATGACGTCTCAAATAACTACAGATGCGTTCACATTCGGCGCGCTACCAACGAATTTCATTTTACAGAGGATGGTTGCAATCGTACAATCATTTAATGAATCTTATCCACTGTAGCGTTTATAAGAAACTGGGAATATAGGTGCTGCATTGTGCATCTTATGCTACGAGATCAAACTTCGAAATCATGGAAGTAATTAGATCTATTTTAAATAAAAGCCATGAAAGCCTTTTCCGGGTTTATTTTTAGACAGTAAAACGCGATTTTGCCTTTCTCGCGCAGATGAAATAAGCGCAGTGAAGAAAAAAAGTAGGTTTCTTTCTCGCTCGGATCGCTTTGGTCGGCTTTGAATCGTTATTCAGATTTTTCTTTGAAGAACCGAATCAAAGGCGATCAGTAGCCACATAGATTACTAAATTATATCATAACTTATTATTTATGCGAACATTTTCAATTTTTGTCGACTATCTCTCCCGTCATCCTCGCAATAAATCGATTACTTCGTTTGGTGAGCAAGACAGGAAGTTTTTATGAGCAGACTGTGGCCATTAGCAATTTCACCATCAAGTTTTGTCTGTTTTTCTTACAGCGAAACCAGCGCTTTATTCCCAAAACGATGGATGAAGCAATTTCCGAATTCATGAATAATACGATATTTTGAACTGAGTACATGAGGATTCAGTGATCACTGAGATAAATATGCTGTCGGTCGCCGTGCCTGAAAAATGAATCAGATATCCCAATGTAACAAAATCAGTGGAGAAATTGGTAGCATGGAGAGGTCGTGAGAATCAAATTGAGGGAATGTGAAGACCTGAACCATCCTGTTTGGTATTGAAATTTAAATCAAAAGAGAGGAGACAAGGAGTTGTTGACCATCTCGAAGTCTGTTTGTGGCATAGTTATTATAAAGTGCTACTCTTATGCACAACTGAGCTACCTCCACGGGATTTCACAGGAACTGGCTGTCGAAAAATCAACTTCAGCATAATCAGTTACAGCAGAAAAATTTCTTGCATATCTGGTTCTCATATTTTCAAGCGCGAGGGAAGATAGAGGGAAATTTTTCTCGAGGACTGGTTTTGGAAATATAAAATTTCCGCCATTTAGCTACAAAATTTCAGCTGTTTTTAAGTGTGCGCAATTTTGGACACTTCGAAATGATTAAGTGTGTTAATGTCAATTGTGTATTCATCAAACTCTTCCGACTTATGAAATGAAACTGCCTCATGGAAAGGCAGACAAATCAGCATATACAAAGAACGCAAAGTATTATGGTCTTTTGTTGTACACATGTCGCAGTTTGTCAAGTGCACTGCAACCTTCTTCTTTCATAGGGAAAAACAGCAGATCAGTAGGTGGTATCTTCCAGTAAATGTCTAAATCAATACCAAATGAAAAAACGCATTATATCGTACTTTACAAAAAATTAGGAATACATAGGCATAATGCTTGGAACATACCCTTCGCTGTTTACGCACCCACGCGGTAATCTTCCTTTTAAGCTCATTCTTTGTCAAATTTTCGTTTTTGGCGATTTCGTCTAATGCACTCAGGGCTCGTTCATCGATGGGTATAAATTTCGCTTCTTCGAATGAGATACGTCGTTGTTCATGCATTGCTGGATTCTGCAAGAGCTGTAAAAGAACTGTACAGGTTCGCGTGAGATCTTCGCTTTCCACGCGTGGCTTCCGCGCAGTCACTAGCCGCTTGTACCAATCATAAACTTCGTTATAAACGTGGTAATCCGCTTTCCCCATAAGTGCATCGATCTAAATTATCAACAGATCGTTAGTAACGTCGTTGAATAACTATAAGAGTTTTTTCAGCAGCTGTTTTCAGCAGCTAGAAGAGTTTCAGCAACTAGAAGAGTTTCAGCAACATATGAAAGCCCGAGCTGTAGCTGGAGTGCTTTTATGTAGGAGACAAATTTTTACTTGGCGGAAATAAGGAGCAACTTAGAGCTGAGAACAGAATATGAATGCAGTAGTAATTGTTTTTTGTCATTACCAACTTCTCATCGTTAATGAAAACACGCTAATTCAATCACCAGCCCATCTAATTCTAAGAAAGTATAGTAAATCCTTTGGGTCGTGTCTCATACTAAACCCTTTCCCATCTCATATGAAATAGCTTGCAGAATTAATTACTGTAACACGAATGTTCTTCTGCGTCGACCCAACGAAGTTCTATGTTGTCGTTCCTGAATGCTCCTAAAAGTTTTCTGTGATTTTAAAGAATTACGTAAATGGTTGCGGTGATGTTTACAAACCTTATTTGAGGAATCATATAGTTCTAATATCAAGACCAGAATTGTTATCTATGACCTGTGATACTCAATTTCTGAAATACAGGCGAACGATATTTTGCAAATATCGACGAAATGACTTCGTTCCATGAATTTGAAATGGGCTCAGATTTTCACCTTCAAAAATATTTTCGCAAAATCAGAGCGTTGATAGAAATTTTTTTTCGACTGTCATCAGCATTCAGTGAGAAACTTTAAAAAATCGAGAGTGAAGGAGAGAAACTTTCGGAGGATCCAGGGGAAATCTAGAGGTTTTCCCGGAGATCAGGAGGAAAATTCCCTCATTCAGTACATTAATGGAAGGAAAAATAATGCTGCGTCGCATAATTCTTAATATTTAAGTAATAAAAGGTAAAGAAATTCAAAATGTTTGCTTTCATTGTGCCTTACCTCGAAAAAGATGTTTTCAAATTCAGAAAGCTGGATTTCGCAACTTCAAATATTGGAAAACAAAGGTATCATTAAATATACTATTTTTAGTTTTGTATTTTACTGGAAGGAAAATCTTCGACCTCTAGAGCACTTTGAAATTCGTTAATAGTTTCATCGTTGTCTATTTCCATACGTCGTTTAATGAGTTCTCTTGCTGGTATTGATAACGTTCGCATTCGTTTCGCCACTTGTGAATCCCATTCCATTTTTTGCTTTGTCCATTTTTTCATTTGCTCATTAAACACTTCCTATAATTATATAACTTTATGTAGAAGATTAAGCAAGAAATACAAAATGGGTTAGTTTTTCATTCTTTATGAATGAAAGACTTTTCGGCATGCTATAACTGTGTAGCAAAAGCATCCTTCAAGGCGGAAAGGACTACGACAATTATGAGATCATTTAAGAAGCGTAAGAGAGGCAATAATGGAGATTTGCAATATGCGTTCTAAAAGCGTTCGCAATTACGGACTAAAAGAACGTTAGAAATGGCAAAACACATACCTTTGCCCATAGATGAACAGAGAGAACTATTACATGCTGAGCATAACACTTACTGCCAACAAACAATATCGCAAAATTGATATGAAACGAACTGAAGATATAAAGTGGCGGATGGGCATTGCTAGTCGACAGATATACTTAGCGTTCCGAAATCAACGACATTTATTGATGATTCATAAACAATCGAACTTTGTAACGGAAAAAAATCACTGAAAAAACCTCTACACAAACCCCATTCTGCTACACTTTCAACTTACCAATGTTTTTCCTCCTTGTTTTTCGGCCCATTCTTTAAGCTTTTTCATCCTTTCGCCTCGTGAAAGTGTCACGGAATTGAGTATTGCCTCAAATTCTTTGGCTCCTTCATTATCGGTTACATTGAGAATTGGTTCAACAGCTGCAGCGATATTTCGGATCTCGAAAGGACTCGTTCCTAACATTGGCATACTACCCCATGCATGGTGTCGCTGCATAGGATCATTTGATTGTTCGGAGGTCTCAGTTCCTATGCAGACAATCGTCTGAAGGAAAATGACGTACGCACCAATGACTAGCATTACAGCCTTCATATCCTTTCTTCAAGCACACCTGTAATTAAGGCAGATGGATACGATTTGCTCGCAGTTGCTTATTATATAGGTCTATCCAATATTTCTTTCCGCCAATAAAGTGTGATGTAAAACTGAATGTTATATTGTCGAATATGCGTTAATATTCGCCAATAATTGTTGTGCAAATAAAATATCGTTTGATTTGCATTTCTTTTCTTCGTTTAAGTGAAAAACGATTTATTTAAAACTTCGATCGTTTCTATCATAAATTTTATTGAAGATTAAATTTCTTAATTCATATACAAATCGCGTTTTCGCTCTGAATGTTTGAAAAGTTTTACTGCTCCTGCTCGTTGATGCAAGAATATAGAGCCATTTTAGACGCCCCAGCAATTGACCATTGTGGCTACGTGTTAAGTTATAAGTGTGACATTCACTGGTAACTTGCTTCTCAGATCATTTTGCTAGAAATTCCAGCAATGTTCTTTGAGGCGGATTCTTGGGTAATTTAATTTGCGTAGCTGGAAAATGTAAATTAATAGAAGGCGAAAGGGTTGCATTATACTTTAAGTGCATAACTGATGTGTTGCTTATGATTTTCATTTCCGGGAGCAGCTCAATGGCCTAATCTCATTTGCATAGAGCCAGTACCAAAAGCGCTCCATTTGAAACTATATGTTGACATCGTCATATCTATGCAAAGATGTGTTTGTGCCTGTATTTCCGGTAATTTCAACTTGCAAACTGAGAAAAAATTATTCCTGTATATGTTGGCTCAGAGCCTGAATCGTGGAGCAAGGAGCTTATCATTCTCCTTTCCATGATTTCCTTTCATATCAGTTATGTTTACCAATTATCATCATTTTCCGCTTTATATCAATTATCAATGTTTGTTTGAGTTAATAACATTTCAAACCGCCGCTAAAATTTGCAATCTAATTTTTGTTTTAGAAGCTGTGGATATTTGTCAGATGTGAACTTTTTGGCTAAGAAATTACATGTGAAATTTTACGCCGAAGGCAAGGAAATACTGAAACTTCGAACGACCGACTCGCTTTATTTTTCCTCACTCAAAGTGAGACAAACCAAAATCGATGTTATCTTTTGCATACAATTGTCCTATTTCCCATAATTTTCTGACAAAGCGATTTCTTTTAATTCTTTGCAGTAATAGAGGAATTGCTCGTTCGCATGAACAAAGTGGATTCAAAGGATGTTCATTTGTCGTTGCTATTGACGAGTTGAATAGCATCATAGTAAGCATTCATCAGCTCGCTTATCGCGCTCGGTGTTAGATTTGATAAAATTGCGTCCATCTGCAATATAATGACTCTTTTTCTGGAAGAGTTACACCATCAATCTATCATTACTGCAACAAGCAGGTCTGTTTCGCGTCCAGGTGGCTGACTCCACAGTCAAGGGCATTAAGCTAACATTTATTTAGGAAGTTTTTTATCGCTGTTTTTGGTCGTTAAAGTTAGTGAACATTCAAATGTATCTACACATAAACCTACAGTCGCAATTAAATTTATGTAAAGTTTAATATTAATTTGTTTTTTTATTATTTGCCATATTAACACAAAAACTGTTTTGCATATTTTATGTGTCTATAGATCGACGACTATTCATCGTTTGGTTTTGCATAGTGCGCGGTGGATTTTAAGAGGGAGCCGAGCTAATCTTTAGCTTTGTCCTACCGAGCTATTACGGCCAATGGTCTCGGTGGAGGCGGACGGTGGAGGAAATCGCATGGAGCAATGATGAATCGATTCGTCAGTACGCGGTGGGCAGGAAACGAGTATAAGCGTTCACCTTCACGCTATCTCATAACTTAAGCTAAACGGAATTGGTAGTAATATGAAGTAATATTTATTCGTAATGAATAATTTGTCGGTTGAAATAAATCGACGAGAACATGACTCCACCCAAATTTTAGACCTTAATTGTGGTCCGCCTAGTCGTCACAAAATTACGATCGAATGCTCGCTTGAGGAAATTTTGCCCTTTTCTGCTTATGCACGAGTATGGAAAAATTGCCACCATTTCTTCACTGTTGCTTGATTTCTCTGTGGTCGTTACCTACCGTCGTTACCTTTGAGATTCCATTATATTCCATAAGACCTAGTCTGAGGTTCTCGTCACTAAGTTAAACAACCTTAGTTTTAGTCACTTAAAAAGCTATCTTGCCGATTTTACAGGAGGGAGTGCGATCCTCTTGAATTCAAAAAAAGGTAAATTTTAGTTCTTGGCCCCCAAAAAACTGGAAACCTCAAGTGGAATGCTGATCCTCCGTTTGCTTTGATCTCGATTGATTATAAAATGCAAACGATCCCAACATTTAAATAAATTCGCAAACCGTTAAGTGCTCTCTAGCAAGTTAGGTAAACTTAAAGTTTAGCGTAGAAAGTTATCTCTAGCGTACAGCACCTACAAAATTTCCAACTTCAATTTTAGTGGTCCCCACATCAGACTTCTAGGAACATATCGACAGACAAATACGGAGATGAGTAGATAGATCTACACGCTTAAACATCCACGAAGGGATATTGTAGAGAAGAGTGACAAAGGTCTGTGGAACCTATAAGTTTCCATTTCTTCAAGAAAAACCATATTTGTATTCCATTTCTCAGAATACAAAAAATTTTACCATCATAAGTGCTTTTCTGTCGAAAAATTGAGAAACTAAATAAAGATATGGTAGATACATTTTGCATATGTCTAATGATGTTCATATCGCAATATATTACAATATATAGCGCATTGCCACCTACATGAATCGACTGAAATATGAAATGGAAGTAAAACCTTCGCCAATGCTACAGTTTTTTGAAGCATGCTGAATACTCAAGAAATCCCCTATCAGAAACCTTCCATTTCAAACGCTTGTATCAATAAAAGTATTCATAGGGACATCAGGTCTATTGTCGGCCAAATTAGGCATTCATTTCTGTGGTTTTAAGTAGTTTATTAGATGCCGTCTCCGCATATGATCAATCCATTCCATTCCATCCATCCAATATAACTATCGAATCAGTCCTATTTATACATCAGAAATGCAAACTTCTTGCGCCTCCCGTTCAAAAACTTTTCCATGCATTATCCGTTTGAAATAAGCTACATGAGGTTAAACGGCGACAATTCTGATCACTATAGCTCATAGGTGCGCTAAATTTCCTTCCAGAATGCCACCTAAATTTTCCAGCATCCACGATATGGCCATTCAAAAATGAATTTAAATTCTTCGTCTACTTTTTATATTTGAATATTATGCAATAAGCACTTTTGAAGCACTTGAGTGCGTACTCGTTGACAGATGTTCTCCAAATTTCATAAAATTAAACGAAGCTCGTCTCTTTTTCTCAAGACCCATTTTTAAGTTGCCGTGGACAATTACAGGCCATATCGCAGAGCATTTAAAGGGGCTCTAACAGTAATATCGAAACGTACTGGCGATAGCTCTTTAAACGCAGCACCTATGGCTAATAGACTTGTTCTGAGTGGTCTTTATAGGTGTTTGTGTTGGATACGATAAATAACTGACCCTTCTATTCATTTCTTGCGCTGTCTGTTGCCCACTCGCCAACACATTGTCGACCAGTTGTTGGGCGGCACGTTTTGTCTCGCCGGAAAGGTGAGATATCAGCTCAAGAAATTTGGCACTCACTCTCTCCATCGATTCTTTAGCTTGTCGCTGCGGTTGCATGTATTTTTCCTTCAAAAAGAGTCGTTTTAAAATGCATAAGTCAACGGGGATCATAAAGAAAATTTCCTCATCTCGTAACTCGTCATCAACTTATTGGTAAGATCGGCCGATCTTGTGCAACAATATGATGATTTCAACTTTTATGAGGCACTTCACTCGAAACTATGGATTATGTGACTTTGGAGGATCATGTACCACACCAGTCCGCTCATATAGTCAGCATATTATAAAGTACTTTTAAATGTGCTCCTTAGGAGTAATAATGTTAAGTCGGGAACTACTCGAGATGATCGATTGACTTTTCTCTCCAGCGAGTTGCCTAATATGAACATCCATGACAGCATCACTCTTCTCATTTGATTCGCTTATTTTCATAAATCGCAAAGCATCGACTGAAAAAGGAATTGAAAAAAAGTAGATTCCAGTGTGATGGACAGCTTTTCCTCATGCATTTTCAGAAGCGAAGTTTATTCGAGCAAAAAAGAGTTATTTTAGACGTGAAAAAGTAAAATGAACAAGTTAGGGTAGAGCATGTTTATGATCATCTTTTATGCCCTTCTCTGTAAGCTCCTGTCAAAAAAAGATTATATTACTCTGTAAGCTCCTGTCAAAAAAGATTATATTACTTGCCCGATTGCTTGGATCTAATTGTGAGATAAGCGCATCCATTCGTTGATTATACTCAGTTGCTGAGAGACTTCGGTCGGAAATGATCCGTTTAAATTGTTCGGTCTGTTCTTCGTTAGCACCAACCAAGAAATTCGGAAGGTAATCATCGTAATATACCATCCACTGTGGGAAAACAGGCACTACAAGAGTAGCGTAGAGAAGATGCACAAACACCCTATTCATTGTGTGGCTGCACTGAATTGTTCCCCACTTATCTGCGCACAATTTATGTGACAAATGTCCTTATTTATGCAAAAGAGGCGCATAACGTTCGGCTTTAAGGTCTCAATTTATGTGCTAATACAGATTACATTCAACAAAAAAACGCTCGTGAATATAAAGCAATAATAAAATGGTCATAAATTATTGTTCGACGTCTTCCTCCCTGACGTTAACTTCCAGGAAACATCGGATGTGGGATTATTTTTCAGCCGTTATGAAATATATTATGCAACGAACGTTTGCTTGGTCTCGTCGCCTAACAACAATAAAAATAATAACAACTTTTCCTCCTCCAATTTCCCCAATGGATTGCACGACAATGTTGAATGTTTCGTAGAAATCTCACAAGTTTTGTCATCGACGGTGAAAATAATGAATCTATTACAGCTGTAAGAAAAGTTTCTACGGGCATCGATCTTCCGATTTCTTGGAATGCTACTACTCATTTCCAACGTTAGCCGTTTATATGGAAGCGGTGAAGTCGCAAGATTATTAGAATTCCTTTCAAATGCTTTTGTTGAATTTTCCAATGTTCCGCTTGGATATGTTTCTTTTAAATATTTAATGTCCATGACTTCCCTTATCGCTTTTTCGAGCGTCACCTGTTGTCCATTACTTCGCCTGCCTTCGCTGCGAGCATCGCATGCGCGAGTGTGTGGTGTATTACTTCACGTGCAGTGTTCGCGAGCGCTGCAATGGCTCAATTTCGTCTGATGTCTCACCAATGCAACTTTTCGATTCAGATTTACTTTTGAGGATTTCGTCCCGAGATTGAGTACCTAGGTCTTCGATGCACCCCAAGGGGCTTTCTTCGCCTTTTCTCTTCCCTCACGTCCAAGCCGCGACCCATTTGCCGGCTCCATCGCCCTTTGTCCTCCGTCGCACCGAAACCGTGCCTGTTGCGCGTTCCTCGTCGTCTTTTCGGCGCAAAGCTCGCCATTCTGTTAACAGTTCCCTCCTCTTCTGTGCTTCCTCATGACGGAACATGACGGAGGCACCAATCTGTAAAGCAATGAGATACATTTCCGCATACTTTACGCACAGATAAACTACTTCACCGAGTGCTCACTGCAAACCAGTTCGTTGAGGCGCAGTCGGTACGCAGGATGCAACACCGTTGTTTTATAAATGCGCGCTTAGAAGCCATTCCATCCTACCGAACGGTGGGCAGATTAGCGTAAATCTTCGGGAATAAAACGAGGAGAACCAATAGTGGAGAGCATCGCGTTCTTTGCAAAAACGACTTCAAGAAAAAATTTTAGGAAAGCACCAAGCTTGAAGTTTTCTCTCACCACTGAACACCATTTCTCTCAGTTCTACTATCTCGGCATCAATTTTATAGGGTAGAAATGATCACTGCTTGCACACCGAGCTCTGATGGCTCTACTTTCCCCCATATCCTATCACCGCGTTATTTTCAGCTCAAGCTTGACAAAACTAGCCGTTGACTGTCACCTCAGGAAAGTGCCTTGGGGACAATCTGTCTTAGGATGCAACCATAACCTTCTCATAACCCTCCAACTTCCAGTTGACCTCAATTGTTACCCCTCACACCTCCCCCAGTTAACCTTAATTGTTATGTTTGAACGGTAATTTACCTAATGAATGCATGAACGATCTTAACTTGAAAGGTCTAGCTGGCAAGCTTACGGTATGCGCAGCAGTTATTTGTCACATATAAACAGCGCAATGATTCACCGACAGTTTTATGGCAGGAATATTGGGAGATAATAAACGCCACAAATGAAATACTTGCAGATGTCTCCGGTGGAAGTGGAACATTAAAATGGCAATAAATGAACAGTATTCTATGTGACCGCAATTCTTTGCTCAGTATTATCTCGGAGAGTTTCGAAACCAAATCCCGTGCTCAATCCGCAATGTCGAAATTACTCACACGCTTAGCCCAGCTGACAGCATTGTCTGCTTTAAAGCATTTTATAAGATAATATTTGCATGTGTAATCAAATTTCAAAATATTGCTGAAAAATTCAAAGAAGTAATATGAAGTTTTTCACATTCGACGCGGATATCTGCAAGCGATTTCCTCAAACTTCGATATTTCTTTGCTTAATAGATGTATCTCAACTAAACACTTATAAAATGACTGATTTTACTCGAACGCATATATCTCCTCAACATATACCGCCAGATCTCTTGCTGATGCAATAAAATAATAACTAAAAATCTACAATAACCGATTAGCCTCATTGAATATTACGGCTGTCAACAAATGAGTCGCGCACAACGTATCCGGAATAACTTCCAGTTTCCTTTTTACTATTGCAACAAAAACGTACATCTCAGCCCCTCCCCCCTTTCCCCTCCAAAAAATAAATCCCAAAGGTACTACCACTCCGAGTGCAGCATTTTCTTATCCCATGTTAATACATCTATGCATAAGAAAGCCGTTCATTATGAAACAAAACACAAAGCACAATTAAACTACCACTGCCACATGATAGGGTACCTCCGCAAAAGAAAATCACGAAATCAAAGAGAATGAAACCTTTGAGCTCTATCGAAGTGAACAACATTTGTAGAACAAGCAAACATGGCTAGCAAACACTGAAAGTAATCATGTCGACAGAGTTCACGAGAAATATACATGAAGTGGTCAAGAAGATCGTCCAGTCCGACCTAAAGTATTCTTCTCATCGTATGCTTCGTAAACATTTTTTCTTTCACTACTTCCCTCCTACATTTGTATACACGACTCCTCTTGTCACCCCCTTATTTCCTACAACAATAGAATCCATTATGCAACAAACTCGATAAAAATTAACTATTCATCTCAACGAAATGTGCCAACGTAAGATGCCACTCAGACCTCTTAAAGGAGCAGAACAAAATCACAGAGGAGGAAAGTGTGAGAGTGAAGCGGACGTGCGGGGAGAATACTTTGCAGTGGATGAATATCCGGATTTCGTTAAACGACTCCAGCAATTACGTACAAGTAATTTTTAAACATGAAATAATAACTCAGCTTCTACAGAGATGAAAGACAGAAGTACAAGAAATAATCAGATTATAGCGGAATCTTTGAAGACTTCATAAAATAAACCCACAAAACAACACCATCAAAAAAATTCATCTTAAAAGTTTCTATGATGACAGCGTTAAAACTGTCTGAAAGACAAAAAATCCAAGGCGCCTAGTAAATTCAATCCCTCTTCTCTCTCTCTTTACCGTCAAATTTCCAAGCACCAAATAAAAGGTCGAAAGTAAAAACCACACCTCAAATAAGAAATTATACCTGTCCGATTGTGCAACAATAAAATACCCTGCTATTGAAAATTAAGGGATTCTCCACCGTCAAATATTTTTTCATTTCCTCAATGCGTTGTTACTTCATTGTTACTCTCGACTAGCTGCTCTTATTCATCACGATATCTTCCATTACGAAGCGCAAACACTGAATATCCAATATGGGAAACCGAACAATAGAAAAACGAAAGTAAAGTATATTTATTCATAATGGATGCTGAAAATGTCGCAGATTTACTTTTGGGCAGTATAAAAACCTAATTAAACGTGCGCACTACCTCTGACTCAATATTTCTTTAGGCTGCTCTTTTTTCACCACTATATAAACAGTCAATCAAGAAACGCAAAACCTTCATCCCCCCCCCCCCCTCCCCCGCACTCATTCTAATGCACCTATTCAACAACTCAATTATCTGGAAACGTTACTATCGGTATCTGTGATGCCTGCACAAATTGTCTTCAATGTTGTTAACTTTGGTATATCATGACCCATCATTATGAACTCTGGTTAACTGCGAAGAAAACTGCATCTTTCCAACGAATGATCATTCACAAATGGGCTCAGAAAGACGACAAACCAACAGCAAACACACCTAATAAAATCCATAAGAATTAATGGAGAAACGAAGACGAATATATTTTCAGAAAATTACAGCATAAACCGGGGAGCGATGACTTACATAACCATCGAGTATGAATCAAGTAGAATGCAGCTTACTTCAAAGCAACCACTACGCGCCATCATCATAAAGTAAATCGAATATTAACAACACTTCGAACTTGTATACCACAAGTTGTTAATAAAAATGACACTAGCAGTTGGATCGTTTATTTATTTGTCCGAAAACAGAAATCTTCCTACTCGGAAAACGTTGTTAAATTCCATTAGAAGGAAGAAAACTAAAGAAGTGAAAGCATAAATAAATCGTGGATAAATGGAAGTACCCAGCATACTATATCTCCAAACATCACCGAATCGGCGGAACTGAACAAAACAGACAGCGCTACTGGATGGACGACGGGAAAAGTAACGACCCATAAAATCACAGAACTATTCTGACGACATAGTATCGACTACAAGCCTGATTACTAGCGACATAAAACGAACGGATACCATCAATAAGAAAAAAACTCAAGAAACCGAAATTCAGGCTTTTAACAAAATGGCATCCACTTTGCATCCTCTCACCATACTCTCTACCCTAATATACGAAAGCAGGAGGAAAGGTGCTATGGGTAATCGGCGTCGAAGTTGAGTAAAATGAGTTTCGTATCCTCGGTTCCATTGCGTGAGCCAACGGCACAGACAAGCATCGTTGGCGTCGACTTGAGACGCCAGATACAGCCACCAGACCCACCGGATCGAAGACGTACCAGATCGCGCACGAACGTACCTACAAAACTCTCTTTCCATTCTCCAACAGCATGAGAAGACAGCCAGAACCACCCTTGCAGATCAAGACAATTTCAACAACATTTAAGGGCAGTATTCGTCATGCCTTTTAGATTTATTAAAAATATTCCTAATATAAGCCATGTTCATGTGGAACTATTGAAATTCTGAACGATAGCACAGGAAATGAATTCCAAGAAATGACACTAAGTTCTAATGAAGCTCACGTTCAAGGAAATACGCCAGTTAGTGGATTCATGAGCCCCAAATATATGTACGTTGTCGAGGGCCATGCAGCTTTAAATAATGAGCTGTAAAGAATGCCAATGCTTTTAAATCAACGAGCACAAAGGCAACGCAAATCCTATGCATGAAAGATGCTGTTAGGAGGAAACCAGATGTAAAACTGCAATAAATATGCTTTATAAGCTGCCCCTGAAAATCATAAAGCACATCAACTCAGGCACCTTGTCTAACATCCCACAGCTTTACAGAGCCATCATCACTGCTCGTCGCTACTAGGCCATTTTCAAGAAACTGTAAACTTGTCACTGCAGATGCGTGTCGATTTGGTCCAGAAAGGGTATACTTGCACTGACCATCAGTGATATCCCACACCTGCAAAAAATCTCATAGACAGATATACCTCCGCTATACACATCTGTTTGAAGGGACCACCCGTGAGACTTCTCTTAATCCGCAAGTCCAAGAACAACTATAAAATCTTCATGATGTTATTCACTTAGGTATCATAAAGATTCTGTCCGCGTCGCAGTTTTAGTCAATGAAGATAACTCTTAGTGATAGCTAACGTACCATCTTCCGAAACTATTAGTGGACAAGACCTTCACTTCCGAAATACTCGTAAGAAGAGATATGCAAGCACATGTACGAGGAATGCCCGGAAGGATTCATTTCGCTTTATCCCAAAAGAAAGGAAAGCTAGCAGGTCAACTCAGATTTTTTTTAAACTGAACTTGAAATCGTGCTACATAAATAAGCCGACCTTGACCTGTTTGTCGACTATTCTTTCTCAAAGATACAAATCCCAGGATTTGTTCGTCATGACGCTTACAGAAGACTCAGCGACAGTGTTGTTGATTTCTTTGCGAAGCAAGGAAATAATCGGATATCTCCAAGCCAAATGGAAGGCGATGAGAGAGAGGTGGAAGAACCGCCCTATCCCCGCAGCCCCTCGGGAAAGTACAAATTTGAAAATATCCTAAAAATTTAAAAATTCTGAAGTCTCTTTTGAATTTGATCACTATTCCTTCATCTTTTCCCGTACTCACTTTTTATGCACTCAGTAGTATTACATAATTGCCATCCATCATCCCTGCCTTAGCCTTTATGGGTAGAGTCAACGTATACCCCAGCGTGCCTCTAAATAACTTCCTTTACTCCCCTCTATCTCTCGTCCCCCCCCCCCCCCTTCCCCCAGATTTCCTATAGACAGAGCTGAGCACGATAGAATCAGCAAAGAAATTGCGAGAAATATGAATAAAGCGCAAAAACCTGAAATAAATGAAAAATGTCCAAACCAGTGGCGATAAGAAAGCAAAGCAATATGCGATCTTTCTCTGAACTAAACTGCTCATCCCGGCTTTATATGATAGGCGCCTATCGCACTCAACATAGATTAGAAACCACCTACAAACTTTAGTAAATTACTAGCCTTTATCGTACTGTCCGCATTTCCCGACACCAAGATATTCCCTCTCAACTGCATTCCGGACGTAAGTGATTGATGTCCGATGAGTGTTTGTGTACATACACCCTCACGAATATTCCAAACACGAATCGTCGTATCCAAGCTTCCACTCACAACGATATCACGGTCACTGTCAAACTAAAACAAACCAACACATCGATCACTGCACACTACTTTTTAAGGCTCATTTTTCATATTTGAGCACCTGAAGAAAACCTTCATAAAATAAAGCGTAAACTTTAATAAAAGTGGCATTAGAGACCATACAAAAAACTGACAATCGTTGCAAATTTCAACTTTCTTTTACCAAACGTAGTGATGCAACCCCCCCCCCCCCCCTTTTCGCTGTTTTATATGAATTTTATAGATCCAGCGAGTATGGCCCGAGATATTTTCAGAAAAAATGAAGGTCTCTTCACTGGAAGAAATATGAGAAAAAAGCATGAAGAAAAAGAAAAAACATTTATTTATTCAAAAAAACAGCAAGTGAAACATCTAGGCAATAAATGACTTTATGCAATAGCATCGCGCATTCGACATCACTTTCCTAGTTAATGAACTTCATGAAAGCCGACCGTTATAAACTGATGAAAAACTGAAGCACAAACTGGGACCCAACCTGAACCCCTCATGTTGAACTCGAGCTAAATCAGTCATTTTCAGTACCACATAACAGAGCTCACGATATTCACGTCCACAATTTATTGGTATTTGAAGTTCGACAGGGGACTGCCCTTTATTATTTCGCAATAATGTTAGCTCAAATGAACGTTTAAGTTATTTTCCAGTTACTATAAACAGCAGCGAGGCAGATTCGCCCAATGAAATAAACCAAACCTGATTTACACATGAATGAAAATCATAAAAATATTCCCACCTCAGCCAGCTGGCTGCACAGCACAAAACCAACAACCTGATAGTTTCGGCTCACCTGCCCTCATAGAAGACCATTCCTGACGCAACCCTACTCCAGTATTTCTCATCTCATGGACGTAACAAACGTCTCAATCTTTTTTAGTTTGCAAAGAAATTCAAACGGCAAATTTATCCATCAAAACGTGAACTCAGATGGAATATGTGCAGAGGAATGATGACGGTTGAAAAGACGCAACGCAGGATAAGAAAAAAAGGAAAGTTAATGCAGTATATACAGAAAAAATCTAACAAACACAGATAAGTATGATGCGAGTTGAAGAGAAAGTAAAACGATGAAAAGTGGTAAAGAAAATTGCACAGAACAATAAACATGGGCTTCAGCAAAAGTAATATACCAAGAGCCGACAGGCAAGTATCACAGATTTTGTTCTCAGCAGCCGAAATAATTAAGCAGTATGAATCAACTACTAACCAGTAACGAATAGACACGATTGCTATGTCCAGTGAGCGTGTGGAGGCAACTTCCAGTCTCCGCATCCCATACCTAAAAATCCTGAACTTCCAAGCGAAAATATTGTAGAGATTCAAAAAAGATACAGAAAAAGAGAAATTAAGCACTGCAAAACTTGAAAAGGAAGACGAAGCGCGTTTATAAACAAGGGCTAAACGACCATTCAACATGACGAATGTCCGTCGCATCTCATTACTTCATCAAAATCCATTAACGAATTTCGGCTATTCACGAAAGATAGTTCAAAGAAAACAGCAACCACACAATGCATTTATGCAACGATACACTCCGAACAATCAAAAGAATATGTGCAAACAAAAGGAAAAACAAAACGGCAGATTATGTTCTTATTTTTTCACAAAATGAGAACAATCTTTAATTCCGTGGTTCCTTTTCGAAACTTTACGCTTATCTTTATATTCTCCTTCAACTTCTGTCTCCCTCTCTTCTTGTTTTTTATCTCCTCTACACTATTCCCACGATCATTTCGAATGATCCTCGACTAAGTGCATAGCCTAACTGACTTTCCGTCACTGATATGAATATGAATGAACAAGAAAACCTCTATCAACAATAGCATACACACGAAGGGAAAAAAATTATAACAAGTAGGCAATGAAAACGCATCAGGACGATCTCAAGATAACGAAAATTTTATATCCTCACCATTTCTTGCCACAAGTAATGTACTATGATGATCGGACATTTAACGTAATATCCGCTAACCTTAACCGAATAATCATAGGCACCAGAAACGATACGAACTCCGTCGAACTGAACGCAGCGAACTGCTGCAACGTGTCCATAGAGGATGCGAATGCATTCGCCGTTCTCAATATCCCATACACGTATCGTTGTATCTCGAGAGCCTGACACTAGGCTATAAAAGAGATAACCACTCATTCAGCAATCCAAATTTTATTACCATTCCTTCGCTTATAATTCTTTTATATAATTGTTACGGCTTATATATGAAAGAATATATGAATTTACCTAGCTTTCCGGATTGGTTTCATCTCTTCACAACGGAAACGCGAGATTTCCGTTCATTTGATACAAACTTGCCCGTTCGTAACTTACTGCCTTTAACCGAAGACAACTAAAGGTAACAATTCGGAAAGATAAAATGTGCGAAAAAACAACAATACCATTCGATAATTTTGGAAAAGATGTGAAATCAAATTATGTGGCATATCACAGCTATTTACAGCAACGCAGCGTATAGGTGTTACAAATACTTTCACGATATTCACGCTTGGTCCATGGCTCGTACGATCGTGACCACCGTCCCTCCCATAAAGAAAAGGAAAGCATTGGGCAGACTCTAACATATTCGTGCGGTAACTGAGATGAATGAAACACAGGAGAATAATGAAAAAAAAAATCAAAGTGCCGTAAAGTGTTTTCCTCTAGTGATGCACTCTTTTAAGACTTTTGGAGACTGCATTAAGATCGTTAAGTTTCACCATTAAATATTACGCAGGTAATACATGCGCATACTTCATACAGGCGAAATTTCTTAAAGCTAAGCTAAAACAACTGTGAATACTGACGAAGCTTCCTGCATAGAATCGTATGAAAGAAACAGTCCTTGCTGATCATAATAACATGCAATCTTTTACTGGGAACTTTTCACTTTTCCCTACCACTGAGTTCACGACTAATCAAAAGTGAAGTGGGTACGCTTATGGGGAAACTTGGAAACTAAAGCTGGTACAATGAATAGCTGTTATATAGCCGCCCACCGCCAACGGTGGCCAGGAAGTAAGAATAAGGAACAAGTAATGACCCTATTCTTTCCAAAACAGGACAGTACGCTTCAGTTACAATCACATAAAAGTAATAAACTAACATGCTTCCTTTGAGAGACATACAACGAACTGTGCTGGTGTGCCCTTGCAAATTATGTAGGCAACATCCTGTATCGACACTCCAAACGCGAACTGTACGATCCGTCGACCCACTCACGATAATCGACCCACATTCAGACATCTGCGAGGACCAGACGCCACCAGTATGACCTATCAGCGTATGAAGACACTAAAAAACAATAATGCGCAGACTTAAATTAATCAACAGATTAACATTCTTAACTATCAATAAAATATGGTTCAAATGATAATATTTCCGTATGAGAACACTTTTCAAAAATGATTTTGGGAAAAAAGGGCATTTCTCGGGAAACATATCTGGCAAAAGTGCTTCGACACAATTTGGTCCAACAGCGGATAAAGTGAAAATTGTTTTCAAAGAACCCCTCTCTATCTTCCCCCTCCAAACATGAAATGTAAGTACTTAAGAAACAGGAAACACCCCGTCTCTTTCTTGAGAAAGTATACGCTTTAACCAGATGGAAGGTGCGTTTCGACAGCAATTTTCTACACCATCAACCATATTTTGACACTGATTTCGGAATCTCCCAAAATAACAATATAATTAAGCCAGCAACGTTTATAGCTTCTTAATATTTCGAAAAAAAACTTACAGTTGCCTTGCTAGCTGACCATACTTTGAGTGTGTTATCGTCCGAGCCAGTGACAATTAGATCGCCATGGATTTGTAAACATGTGATGACGTGTTCCTCATGACCTTTCAGGATACACGACCCAGTCAGAGGACGTGATCGCCAATTCGCTTGTACGCGCTGATGACGTAGATACATCGCTTTCCACTTCGACCTAAATGCCACTTTCTGCACACAACAATACTCTGTGTTCATTGATATTTCTGTCAAAAGTAATTTCCCATTTTCTTGTACGAAATATAACGTTTAATTATTCAAACATCGGTCGTTATTTTCTATATGAAAGTCGAACTGCTTTTTATTATTCGGTTCGGTCAAGAATCAAACATCTTAATATTCACCTAGTTTATACCATTCGTAGCCAACCTAGTGCTTTTGTGCCAGTATATATTTTATTATTGAATTTTCTTGTGAAATAATGAAGCTGTAATTTCCTCTTTCCATTAAAGGGAAGAGAAAACAGCGCAGAAATTGAAATTAAATAAAACAATAGACCATAAAGCAGCGATCAGCTTTAAAAAAACCCCCCACAAACACTGCAGACCAAAATAAACGACTTCATTGCAAATTCACATCGGCACAATTATCCAAAGTAAGCATTCCTAGCTCAAGAGAGGTTGAAAAATCGTGGCGCAAGTGTCCAAACTGGGGGATGGCAATATCACCATAAAAGGGCTTTTTTACATTCTCACATATTCCAAAGGGAGCTGATTTACACAACAGAAAGAAAACAATAGGAACAACCAAAATTCATAACAAGGCGATGAACCGATGAATATGTTTTTTCAACTGCAATACTAATTCAAATCAGAGACTGCTCTATTCAGCAGAAAAGTAACGTAGCTACCCACTTAAATACAAAAGAAACATTTTTAACGTCCAAGATTAACCTCGCCAAGCAGACGTTCTTTGGCCCATCGTCTACATCACAACAGTGCCTGTAAATTAAGTGACAATGATCGCATTCATTAAATCATTACCTCACCAAACATCTGCACCTACAGCATATGCGAGATTAACAACTGCAGGTCGAAATCGGCAATAACTATCTGCCAAACACAAAACTGCATTGCATCCATCCTTCTTTCCCTAGTCAAATTTCGTTTTCTGGCTACATCAGGCTAATTTAAATCATTGCTCTTCCATTGACAACAGTTTTTTAAACCGTTAACGCTCATCTACTAGTCGCAATCCACGACTTCCATTCGGCTGCGTCTCATCACCCCCCCCCCCCCTCCCCCCACTGATTGTGGCCCTTCCCTACCCCGATGTTGTTTAAAAGGGCGGCGCTTAATTCCGTTCCCAGAGCTGGACCTACGAATGGCTATGTGTTAAGCTCCGTCTCCATCTCATTCCCGGTACGACGGGGTCGGGCCGAAACTAGGCCCCTTTAAAGCTTCACTGAGCTAAATTCAGCATCCTCTCTCTTAAAATGAGACTGCAGGGCATGCGGGCAAATAATGAAAATGGAGGTGCATACAAAATCGGAATATATGCAAAATCTCACCCCTATAATAACTAAATTACGTGAACAGATTCAAGAACAATCCGAAATTCAAAGGGTAAAACAGTCACATCTTTGCCACTCTCCGATTATCACAACCCTTCGCAATGCTCTAATTCTTTCGAATCTCCTGTCAAAATAACTATGGTTCTCTGTATGCTTCAAAAACTTCCGCAGATATTCTATAGTCGGAACTCATATTTATGGCATAAAATCGAAGAAACATTCCAGTATCAACGTGCTTTTCACTCTCCTTGCAACCTGGAAATAAGAGACGGATTTCTGTAATTAGTGAATAGGTTGCATCACTGTCGACCTTTCACTTTTTTTACAGTAAAATTCAATGGAGACGGATGAAAAAAGGTAAAAATGGAGGTTAGTTAGGACAGTGCAAGCAGTGCATATATATAATCGGCACAAATCATGCACGCACCAGTGCAGAATGGTATAGTTCAACAAACCTATGAGCATGTGGATGGCATCCATGCACGAAAGAATATCTATCATTAGGTGCGGCATGATACCCAACAATTTCAATACCACTCGTACAAGCCGTCTCAGCCCATGCACCGCTTCGACGTTCACTAAATTACAATTTTCACGCCTATTTCTCCGACTTCATTCTTAACATCATCACCACAAATGACAGTTTACGTAAGCATCTTCCACTTGAAACTATCTGAATTCGATTACCTAAATAAAATTTTTTTAACATCAAAAACACTCTCTCATCTTCAGATTTTACACTAACATACACATTTCATCTCACGCAAATCTTATGCCCTTTCTCGCGCATATTTGTTTCCTCTTAATTAGTGGCGTTAATTAGAAAAAGACAAAGTTAAAAGGGAATTATTCTTTATCGTTTATTCATCTGTTGAAAAATTAGCAGTCAAGGTCAAAGGCAAATTCTGATTCTGAAGACTCATCGATTGATCAACTTGATTTCCCCCTCAACAATGTCCCCATAACTGTTGACAGACTGTGTACGCAAGAATGCCCTACTCCCGAGAAATTACAGCGCAAACCACAACGTATGCGCGCAGAGTCCAAACTGATTCAACAATAAAAACAGAAACGGTAAGCCCACACTTTCCAAAAAACTTTTGCCATCATTCCCCGCAAGGCAATCGTGGCTTCGTTCAATCTAACCAATCACGACTGAAAGCAACCAACTGACCAAAACCAGCCAATCAGCCAGAATCAACCGACCAAAAAAATAACTGTATATATTTGCCTCACCCGTTCGCCTCATACCATCAAATATTACAGCCAATCGCTGTTGCTCAACTCAGGTTTCACTCACCTCGGTTTCTCCATTTCCGTCACATTTATTTCTCTGCACTTCTCCTTCCATAAGCGACTATCTTCTGCCAAAGTGCGCCAATACCTACATGTGAGTGATATGCGCGCAATATCTGCCGCCGAAAGAAAACCCATCACGTGTAGTGCAATCTGCAATCCATCGTACTTCAGTTCAACCAAGCAAAGAATAAGTTGATATCCGATTACAATCATATCCGAAATACTTGTCAAAGTAACCACATTCAAGGAATTAGGCATGAGATGTTATGCAATTAATAAGGAAATTTATGCGACAGATTATAAATAAACTCGTGCACTGTACACAACCACAAATAATACTGCTTTATGGAAATTATCTGAAGTGGAGCTTTTCGGATCACTAACGGAATCTGAATCCAGCCCCTCTGGTTATAGAACTTCCATCTCTTTTTCAATAAAAACTATCAATCACTGAATAACTGTGAATCTAACGTGAAAAAAAATGTCTGTTGGTTCATTTACAAGAATCACACGTTCTGCAATTCGAAGAAAAAAAACAGCAATACCTCCTTGGGCAGGTCATGAATGAAGTCTTTCTGAAAGAAAGGCTCGATAACCGACTGTAGATGCCGAACATGTGTCAATGAACACTCATCGACCAATTCCGAGAGAGCGTCCATTTGTTTACATGCTGGCATCCCCTACAAAATCAACGGTACCGTAATTCAATTTCACTCATGCCGCAACAAATCTAAACCTATCACAGCAACTCCAATCGCCGAGCATCACTTAACAAGAAGTACCTTCCAATGACCAATAAATGCGATAAATGTCCAAGCGCAAGATGCTGCTTCAGGTCGTTCTTATTCCTTCAGATGCTCTACTTGAAATTCTTATTCTTTCAAAGTGTGAAATTCAGGCATCCAGACCTATATCGTGATATTCCACCCTAAGATTATGCGCGACTATGCAAAAATGACTTTCGTTTCCTTACCTTTTTATCTTCCTTATCAATATAGACCTATCACACTGTTCACATTTCAATTAAAAATATAAAAACGTTTTCAATCTACAGCAAAATTTCTACCCATAAACGTCCCAAAACTTCCTGCATTTAAATACAGATGAAGACATCCATTTTACACGGTGAATTTTTTGGCAACCACTGCGAAATTTCATGAACTAATATCAGCGCCGACCGCTCCATTCAAAACGACTTCCTAGTGCTGGCCAATTTCGTACAGATTTGCACATCGCATAACAGATGCTACAGGCTAATGACCGAAGCATTGCGCCAGCAGTTCCTGATCATGTCACGCTGACCTTAAATACTGCACAATGTTAAGTACTCAGATAAGTGAGCGATTTTGTCAGCTTAAATCGAGCTCGCTCTCCTCAATAATATAAAATCTCGTTCCAGCTGCAAACAGTCGACATGAAACCATTGAATGGATTCATATGAAATTGCAACAGTACTACCAGAAGCCTACAGAACATGTGCACACAATCCTTTTAGAGGAAGATGCGACTGAATGAAATAAAAACGACGCTGGCAAAGGAAGAAATTTACAGTTACCTATGCACCTTGCATTAGCCAAAAAAACGTAACGTATATTTTCGTACGCATGACCGCCTAAACCCCTACACGCACGAACACAATAAAAAAGCCTGAGATTATTACAAATCAAGATGCGGAGCTGCTAGTGCACGAAGTTCATTATATCTTGCAATCCTCGTTTTTAAACGATGGGTTTGACCTAAGAAAAATCCTAGCTGCCATTATCGTCTTTTCGTTTCCTTTTTTCCGTCAAAGGATTTCTGGACAAAACAGACGAATTACTACTTCTGAACACAACAAATGCGCTAAGGATTTTTATCACCGACCTTTTCTGAAAAGAACTGCTGAGAGTAATGCGTATTTGAAACTGCTTGATTACCAGTAACACTTTTTTAAGCCGAAAAATCAAAAACTATACAGTTTGATACGAAGAATAACGACACGAAGGGCAACCACCTTCACACCCAATTACCTCTTCATATTTCTATGCAAATGCAACGGTTTTCAATTACTTCCTATGCTTCTTCAATTTCTTATAACGTTCAATTCATTGAATGCCGAGGACATGCAGAGAGTTCCCTTCTTTTCTTGACTTCAGTCGAGGAAGAGAAAAGACGAGTGATCCTCAATCAAACAACAATCGAGATAAGCGATAGTCTTACGTCAAGCTTTAAAGGTGAAGAGTAAACTTCACTTGAAACATGGTTAGAAATGAAGACCATTCATGGGCTTCGAGTCATGACGGTAAGCACCAGCACAAAAACGCTTCCAACTGCCGCTGCAAAGTGGCATTCTAAAGCCGTGTATTCCCCTCAAACTGTCTTCATTCATCCAAACCTCAAACTCATTCCTCTAGACACTTTATCACCAACACAAGCCATCTCAACATCCACTTAATAAACTTGCTACCTTAAACACATTAACCCATTGCACAACATCCGCGTCATGCTTACGGATGCACTCATCTTCCATCGGCTGCCGATCTTCTTCTTCGACTTCGATTTCCTTTTCTTCGGGCGATATCGGTGAGTCGATGCGATACATGTCTCCATCTACATTCAGATCCCTCAAATATTTAGCGGTTCCATCATGCGCAGAAAAATATGGCACTTCGCTGACTGATCTGCAACGCACTCAAACAATTTATCAAACTTTTACGCTCATTTCAGTTCCGATAACCTTCACATGGATACTTCCCCAAGGCATATATGTTTCATGGCAACAATAGCCATAATGCAAATATTCCTCTCCCACAACGGATTAGCGTACTGTACGGCTGTGGACGGATGACTTCCACCTCATACACATCAAACGATTTCTAAACAAATCGAGCACTGAAGATATGAAAAACTTGCTCAGCATTTGAAGGACGCAAAAGAACTTCCAGCATCGTCTAACTTTTCAACTTTAATAAGGCAACTGCATGTGATGTGAAATGAAAACATGCATGACATCAAGAGGGATCGACAAATAGACCAATGCACTCACAGCATAAACATATAGCACTATCGACAACGCTTAACTCCACATTAATAACCACGCGACTGCTCACATCTCGTTCTACAACAAAACGGTTACTTCCTTTTGTATACATAACACGGTTTGGCCCCCTCATTCACATAGTTGCTCTATCGACCTCAAATGACAGTAGATGATCCGTTCGTCTCACATATCAATAGTACCCCCCTTAGGACTCCTACGAAGAAGTTCACAGATGTCACTCGATATGTGCAAATTCCTTTAAAAAATTTTCCACGAGCACAGTTAGAAACAAATACGCCGGCAGCATACTTTGCTGTATGAGCAACGCGCTAACATTAAAAAGGCCTGAATGACGAAGTTATTCGTTATGCAATTCCGTACCCCTCTCTAGACATGTGAATTATTTGAAAATATAATCTCGGAAAGAACAACATAACCAAGGAGTATTTCAAGCACATTTAAAAAAGACAAGTGCATACTTGCAAGTACCGAATCGATGAAAACCGTCACAGTGAGGCAGTTTGGTACGCCGGCTTTTCGATGAAGATGGGGATTCTGATGGTTCGGACCGAGTACTCGCAACGTCCATACCACCGACCGATGAACGATTACTACAAGCCGCAAAATAACATGGCAAAAGAAGAACCCGATATGTGCAGTTTCATTTTATCACCAACTTCACATAACCTTCAGTGTTAACTACGAGATAAAAGTGACTGCACTGAAAGGAAATATATATATAAGATGAATTGATTCTCTAAAGTAAGCACTCCGAAAGCATATTCTTTGCTAAGTTTATAATATATAAAAAAACATACAAAGTAAAAATTACAACTCTATGAGATTTGAAAAATTCATTTATTTAATTAACAAGTGTTCAAAAAACAAAAAAATCTGATAACTGCCCAAAAATATTTATAAATACCTATAACTGTTCAAAAACGCAAATAATCAATCCCTTAAGATCTGATTCACAAACGACAGCTCTTGCCATAGCAGTAATCATATCGGGCTCGGATGGTTTATTTACCAAAACTATAGTTTCAATATAGCGCCATGCATAGCGAATTTCCGATCGAAACTTTATGATAATTAACGTTTGAACGGCTGAAATGAGTATTTGCAATTTCATATGGCCAAGTCATTCCCTCGAAATTTGCAGTCGGAACATGAAGCAAATACAGTTTCGGTGTCTACCTGGAAAATGTAATCTATCAAGTGAATCGTCTCAAAAATGGACAGAAGGAAACTGCCTTCCAAGTGTGAACTAGGAGCGCCAATATAAACCCCTGAGCGCATAATTTGTAATCCCTTTTACTCCCTTCCTGAAATCAACTTATAAGAAGGATAATAGACTTCGAAGAAATGCTTAGAAAAAAGTATTTCTCCGAGTGAAAAACAAATGAGCAATAAGCTAAATAGCTAGGTCGAGAAAAATTATCGATGAAGTTACGTTTATGGGCATTGGCGGTCCGCATATATGAATTAAAACTGATGAACATTCATAAATATTAATGAAAATATAGAGGAGCAATAAAAAAATGCAACCACCATATTCATCGACGACATTATCGGTGGGATTTACTTACAACTGCATATATTTTTGCATCTATAGACAAGAATGATATATGCACACAAATCACATATATCAACAGTTATCATATTTTATGAGCTCTATTCATACGATCCGAAACTTTCAAAACTATGAGGCGTTTGAATATTGCAAAAGGAATCGAAATCTATAGTTTGCTTAGAATGGATAGAAACATTTTAAATGAACCGAAACAGTGCAGAAAAGATGAGAAAACATGCTTAGGGTGCACATACGATACAAAACGTTCATCGGGGTAACCAATCTTTTGCGTTTTCTTTTCACGCTATGTGCTGATTCGTTTCGATATCCCATATATAATATTGTTTTACTTCGTTTTGCACCTCTACTTATAATGCACGACCAGCAAACTGTTCTCATTTGTACATATATGTACTCGTGAATCGCCAGCGATTTGAACTCCACGAACACGCATATATATATATGTATACTTATTTATTTGTATTCGCACTGATACTCATATTTATATGCCCCAGAAGACCTGGACGCATGCTATCCAACAAAATTTATATATTTAAGGATGGGTGTCTCTAGCGACGCAACTGAAAACGATCTATCCTCTGCACCGCCTTACGATATTATCCCGCTACTTCATATTTTAAGCTCATGAACTTTCTAACGTTGGAAAGAAAAGAAAAAATGACTGAAAAAACAAATTTCATGTGCTCCAATATGTAAGGAATAAATAAATTACGCATTGAGTCATTGAAATGATAGCAATTATGCAATTCAACATCTGCCTCTGCCTCTGAATGTTCAGCTTACACAAATCTCATTCTATCTTACATATGAGTTGGAAATTAATACTCGGCCAGTTGAGTCGAATCTAGGCCTCAATAGCAATATCATGGACAATTCATTATATGTGGACGAATTTGAGGATTTGCAAGGATGAACAGACAATGGCATAGCGAAATACCATATTGCTGATGCAAAAGATTCGGCATAATATTAAGTGCTTTTAAACTGATGTTGGCAGCCTCACGTTTACTAACAAAAATAAAGAAAAATACGGAAAAAGAATCAGAAAAACCGCCACCAAATACTTTAATGTTATGACTTTACATAATGAACCAGCCGGTTGCACCAATACTACACCAATATTGAAATAGCACTTCATCTATCATATATAGCACTTCATCTATCATATTTTAAACATCCAATGGATTTCGGAGAATTGGCTAACGAAGTGATATAAGAATTTCACAGCACCATTAAATGTCAACAGTTCACACAGACAAGCTTAAAATACCACAGCCTTCAATTTTAGTGTAGAAATTGCTTGAAATATGCAAACAGAAGCAGTGCAAGGATATAGTATAACGTCTTTTTTTAACGACGGCTTAAATAAAAACAAAAACATAGACCACGCAATGAATGAAGACGCAGTTGAAAGATAGCTTAACGTTGGCCACTTTCAAGCGAACATAATTTCATATTGGAGAAAACGTGACGAAAAATCCCGGTCGAGAATCAATTTCTCAGCCAGAAATACTGAATTCAGGAGGATATTTTATCAATTTACATGAATCTATCAGCACTTTCCTCATGAACAAAGCCATCAAGAACCCTGATCCTTTGTCGTGAACGCTTCGTTGAATCCTCAACTATCAGCCTATCAATACCTGAACAACAATATTCTTCTTCCCCATCGACAAAAACACTAATACCTAAAAGTAAGACAAACATACTACATTCGTTCCGAGTGGTTCAAAGAAGATAATTAAATTGGACTTTTTTGTCTAATCGATAAATCAATCTCAACATTTCACTGCCAATATTGTCAGCTTTCCTCATCTTCGTCGTCAGATAATTCACCATTGCATCATCCTTATCAAATTTGTTCTTATTTTCCCTTACACCGCTTGCGTCGATAAACCTTTGGACAATTTGCCTATCAATGCTAAACCCAGTAAATGAAAGAAGAGATTTAAAAATCAAAGACAAAGCTGATGCAACAATACGCAAAATAACGATGAATGCAACGTATCTCTTCACCAGTTATATTGAAATAAATCCTTTGAAGCCCGAATATCGAAACAATTCCGTTCCTCTTCCTTTCAACACTTCAAAAGACATATGTTTTCCCTGATCGCACCAAGAAGCCCTCACTAAATTATACCTTAGTGATGACTTAAATGCAGCAATTAGCGCCTCAGCGAACATCAAAGCAAGTCTTCCGAATGCTACTTTTATTCGAACGCACAGCTGAAAAAGTATGTAGACTAAAGAGAACGTTCTCCACCTTATCCACTACTTCCTTAATAACACATTTCTACGCTCATCGCACTCTTTTAGTTACGCAAAAGCCATAAAAGTCATATCTGCCCTATTCGTAAACAATTCAGAAAAATCGATACCTCTTAATGGTTGATTATCAATGCTTAAAGCGTCACGCTGTGACACTTGCCCGTCATTAACAAATCTTCCGCTACATTGAAATGCTACGGAAAAAATTTTCATCGTAAGGGTCATCGTTTTATGAAAACATCACAAACATTAACCACAAACGTCAAATAACTATTCAAAGAAATTCCACCAGTGATCACCGCTGAACTTCGAGGGAGGGGAATGGGATGAAGAGGAGAACGCTAACGAAATTACCCTTTTCGATTCCACAGACCACATCTTTAAATCCTGAAAAATCTGAAAAAAAAATTTCTTTCTGGACAAATTTAGCTTCGGGTCTAATAATTTCTAAGGATCAGCACTCAAAACCACAAAATGATAGCCGTAAAGTCGCTTCATACCTCACTCTTTTCCCTTTCATAGCTAATCACTACTGTATAATTCTCTATAATTAGACTAGATGCAATAATGCTACAATACAAATAAAAACTACAATTAAGGACTACTGCTCACAGACTTATATATAAGATCCTTCAATAGATGCCGATCACAAGACGATTCTATTTCCTTATTTCGACACAATCAATGAATATGATCTCAAAAGCAGCTCGCAAAACAGGATTCTTTAAGAGCGAACGAAGCTCAAAAGATAAAGTGTCGTTGAATGAGTCGAAGGATGCTTCAAGAGCGAAAAAAACTGGAAAGACAAGATATCATTTTATATACGGACTTTGAAAAACGGAAGCAAAAAAAGGAAGAACTTTACGCAAAGTAAAACAAAAAAAAGTTTAAGAGCATTTCAACATTATTCAACATTACGCGCTTTTACTGTCAATGTGTGCATTTGTTGCTGTTGCTATTTGGCTTGAAAACAAACCGCGGTCGCATTAGTGTTGTGATATTTTCATAAGGTTGTCTTTAAACTGTATACTATAATAATCAAAAAAGGGATTACAAGTAACTTCAACTTTCTAAAGAAACGGACAGTCGCATAATCAGAAGCAAATCTCTTCAGTATACGATCTTTCAGTACGCGCTCTTTCAAGAACTGCTAACGATTACCCGTGCTTGCTTCCGTCATCGTAAAACGCAAGCTTCATTTCAACTCAAAAACTTATACAACAAACCATAAATGATGTCGAAAATTGAAAATTCAGCTAAAATAAATGAATGAAGTGCCCATAAATGATCACTATAACTACCAATTTATGCAGATGCTCACATACCTCAAATTCGATTCTATCGCCTACTCCCATCGACTAGTTTCATCAAACTTTCACGAAACGATAAACTCGAATTCCCATAAATTTTTCATCAGTGTACTTTCTTCGAGTACAATTTGCAAAGAGTAGAAAAATCTGTCCAAGTCTTTATTATCACGATCATCACTTAAGCAGAAAACTGTTTCGTTTATTTCATGCAATTCTCTTAAATACAACGATACAAACTGCCATCGACTTAAATAATCCGCATATTTCTTTCCCAATGAAAGTAAAAGCAAAAAGAACAAAAAATTGAGCCTAGCGACTAAGATGGTAGACGATTTAATGTAGAGAACATTTCTGAAAGAATAACTCGGCTTTATACTGTTTCAATTCATTTTCCCCGCCACGTATCATTATAATTTTCATTAACCACCCAAACTATACGGCTAAATAAATAAATAAACGTATAAATAAACAAAGAAATAAAAATAAATCAGAGTGAACGCATCCACCTTCCCATATAAATGAACTGAATACAACGGCCAATTTTTTCTTTTCAGACGAGCTTCTCTCCATTGTGTCGCATGAAATCGAGCATTTCAAATTCCCGAAGCTACGCTTTTTCGTACGCTAATTTTGGCAAATGCTGCAACTCAACGCATCATCTTACACATAACTTTACATAAAAGCAATAACTCCTTGAAATAATTGTAATATGAGGAAAACTCCATTTACATTTTTACATGAATTTTATATACGAAATAATTTGGCTAAAAAGTTCTGTTGAAGAAATCAACAATGATATATATAATTGTCTAAACTGTTCGTCACATTTATCGAATGAAAACTTAAAAATTGAGTGAATTATTGCCGAAAATTCAAAACTGTGGCATTTTCTCCTCGTCTTACGACAAGAATAAGAAATCTGGAAGATACTACACTCTATGAACGGAATTTTTAGCAGATGGAGGGAGAGTATGAACTGTCATTTTCCATTCGTTAGTGACAGCTTCTATCAGCGCGGTCTGCCTCAGCCTAACGCTCTGAAGATCTACTACCATAAAATGGAATAATGGATTGTGATAATCGTCTCCCTCTAGAAATTCCACATTGGCAAAAAAAAACTGTTTTGATCTGCATTGAAAACTCTGACGCGACGTAGTCACGTCTTTACCGTTTCCCCTATGAAGTCGGAAATACCAAATTCATAAACATTTTCTGCGCAACTTACCATTCTTTCGTTTACGACGTAATACCCATTCGCACAACTCAAATCAAAACAAGGCTCTTCTCAGACTACAGGTCACATTTTGGAAAATTACAAAGGTCACAACACTGAACCACCCGATCAGTAAAGCTTGGAGGAACAGAAAAATTCTTTTTGTGTTCTATATCGATAACTAACAAAACTGCGGCAAATACTATTCTTATACATGTTTTCATAATTTCAAGACATCCACCTATATAAAAGTTCCTTAGTACCAGGTAAATCTCCAAAACGACAGAGAACATAATTATATATCAACGATATGACTGATAAGGATCCTTTGTTTTGAAAACATTCCAATCGATAAAGAGAGACGCTAAAACTTCAAAGAAATTAATCAATTCGGTGATTCATTTGTCTATACGGAATTACGAGCACAACGATCAGCACTCACATCTTATAAAAGGAAATAAGACAACATCAGTAATCAAAAAGTCGACCATAAATAGGCATAGTACCATACTTGAATTTCAAAAAAAAAACTTTTTTAAACAATGAATAAATAAACAGTAAGCTACTGCGAGTATTCATCACTGCAGACTTTCATCAGAATATAGGTGAGGTGCCAAGGAACTTTAACAGGGAACTCATTTCCTAACAAGTAAAAAGGACTGAAAGAACAACTTCATGGCGAGTGGAAATTATGACCGAAGGAACTGGCAAATGAAAGCGCTTCGTAAGAAACGACGAGGAAAAAGAGCATCCAAAGAAGCAAAGTAGGTCTCATTTAAATATATAAAATATACTTTTAATGATATCATCTGCAACATCTTAAGTCTTCAAAATTTTCTTAAAATTCATCAAAAATTGGCTAAAAGATCCACATTAGAACAAAACTTTCGCTACTCTTTTTAGGCATGCAGACAGAAACAGCGCTTATAAAATGATTAAATATTAAAAAGAAATGAGAGGAAACGCTTTAGTGGCCTTGACCTCTGGAAGCTTTGCTCGCTTTTTGATAATCAGCCGCTTCAGATCCATATAACTCAATGGAGTGGAAAAGATACTCAGGGTAACATCTTATGATGACCAGTGATTCGCTCTTCATTCCCCTTTTTGTTGAGGCTTAAGGCTTTTGTACATATTTCTCGAAGGCCATAACACTAGTTGACACTTTGCATGCGTTCCTAAATGCTTTCTCCTCCATCACATCCCCTTTAGGCAAAGCACCACCTTATTTCCGTATCATTTCATGTTAATCCGCAACAAACCTCATAGATCTCGGAAGGACCTCACATTCTGCCCTACCTAGTGTCTTTTAATCTGATCGAACTTGTCATAATCTCCAACTTCACTCCATTGGTTTGTAGGATTGCTAACGCAACAACTGCCACTGGCTCCATTGGCTTTTGCTAACTTATTTGTAGGACAAATCTGAAATCCACGGCATCTCCGCTCCCCGGGAAGAGTATTTCACGACAAAAATTTGATCCCATTAACACTGTACTCACACCCTGGGTACAACTTTTAGGCTTCATTGCGAAAACCAGACTCTGCGAAGGTCAAAATTTGACACACAATTGACCGCTCATCACAAACCTCCTGTCAGCGTGAAGACGATATAACCTCATACGAAATGCAAACGCGAGAACGACAGAGAGTGAGTAATGAATGACATAAACAGATGAAGTACGCTGATCGCGTCCATATCAAAGGAAAAAAATGACTGAAAAAGAAAGAAAAATGAGAAAGAAAAAAGCTGTAAGAAATTACTCTCGGATAGACAATTCGGGAACAAAGAACAATTCGGTCGATAAACTAAAAGCCGAAATGAAGATTCAAAAATTATTTCAAAATTTCCCTTTTTAAGATTATTGGTCTTTTGTCCTCGTGAAGACTACCAATGAGTTTAGATCCTCTTACTTTAATCATTTATTGAATATATTAAAGACGAATTTAATCGGTTCTGAATCAACTTGGCATCGCTGCCAACTAAACTTCGTAATGGTGGAAATTTCTTAATGAATTTTCGAAAAAAACACATGGAACACAACCGGTGCTGCCATTACGGGCATATTTTGCGGCATCAAATCAAAAAAGACGAATAAACGTTAGAATATAGTTGGAATCGGAAACTTCCCTTAACCTTAGGTGACTGTTGAGCTTCCCAGTAACCGATAACCTCCGTTCGACTGTTTGCTTCAGCCAATCTAACTAACATAAGCTTCTAAATGCAGATTACATATAATCTTTCACAATTTTATTTAAAGTTAAGCTAATTCTGCGCTCTAATAAACCGAGGTGCTATATTTCGAGATGGCTGTTAGATGCTGTTAAATTTTTGAGCTATAATGTGTAGAATATGAATATACAATCCATTACACTCTCACTTGTGCACACACAAATTCTCAGTTGCATAAAATCTTACCAAATCACAGCAAACAGGCGACAACGAGGTCTTTATCAATTAATGTTCCATTAAAGTACCTCTGTACACCTAGGGCATGTTTAAAATAATACCTCTGAAGCTGCTCATTGAATTTTTTCCGGAAATTACATTTTTTAATTTGTTTTATATTAGCACACTTTCATCGCAACGCATCACTGCGTGCTTCGCAGCTCCCTCAAAATACTAAATATTCGATAAAATCGGTTCCCTCTCTAACATATCTTAAGCCACTACTTCGAATGAAAACTTTTGAGTAATAGATAAAGCACTCAATTCCCTGAGTCCATGGTTTCTTCCTTCACGTACCATCTGCTTCTTTACTCTTTACTAGCTTTGAAAAATAAGTTTTCTGGTGATTCAGTTAGAAATTCCACCACCTTAACCTCTAAATCTTTAATAAATCCATGATTTAAAAATTAAACCAGTTGCCTTCTCCTATGAGGCATTCAAAACCCTTCACATGCAGGTCGACTTTGTGTACATCGCCAAACTTCGAAGGTAGCCAATCAGAAGGAAATTTTCATCATCAACAAAGATCTATGTTTGCTAGTGTTAAGTTCACGTCCTTCATCGTCTTCAACCTTCGCCTATCGCGTTCCGACTGAATACACTCTAAAAAAATAATGACAACTAGTGTGCATTTTTCCTGATTATGCTAAGCGCAACACCTCCGCCATAAGCATACCTGCTATAATGCAGATACCACCCTATGTACTTTCTCCTGGCGCAAGTGTCCATGATAACAGCGCTGCACAAAATTCCTTACGACACCATAAAATCAGATGACACTCGTATCTGTAAGGTGAAACTTTCGCGATAGAGGAGTTTCGTGCAAATATCCCATATTAAAATTGCTCCTGACATGTCTCACAGCGCAAATGTCCTTTAGCATCAAGAAGTATCAGGTATAAACGCTCATGCATTCACGTGTGACACCGAACGTGCAGCAGTTAGATGTCCCTACACCAATTTAAAAGAAATAAAGCAAAAAATAAAAGGATAAAATGAAAATCAAAGAGAAAACGAAGGATATTCTAAGCAATAGAAAACAACCTAAAAGAACCCGTTAGCAGTGACAAGAATATGCTCGAAATGCTGTTGCTTTATTTACTTTAGGCTTATAACTTATAGCACTCACACACACTGAAACTATGCTCAGCTAACCTCCGATTCCCGATAAAACATTATTTGCACAAATTTCAACAAATCTAAACAAACTTTCCTCTCTGATCAGCTTTTCTTGCGTCGTTACAACTGATGACCAAAAATCACCATTCCCCCTCCTCGTCTTCAGAGTGGAAAAGACAAAGGCGGTTTAAATCAGCAGGTCACCTCCATCAAACCTAACACCAAAATACTAAACCAATGTATGCAAGCATCGTTATCTTCATTAGCCTCAAACCCAGGTGTTTTATGCCCAATTATCAGCCTTAATTACCTGACAACGAATCAGACTTAGAGCACTCTATCAAATATCCTGGCTGCTTGTTATATGTGGGCACAAAGATAATAAACTCAAAAGCCTTGCGATGTGATTTTGCTAAGAACTGAAAAATATTTACAATTATCGATTTGATCAATACCAACTGTGAAACGAAATGGTTAATTCTGATGCAATTAGCAGCGAAAATAAATGAAAATTTTGAATAAATATATATTCTCCGCTTGCTAACCTATGGAAAACTCTTCAATGAAATAAGTAAGCTAAATTGAACGCATCTCTATAAAATATGCAAACGTAATCGCATCCACGACCAACTCATGAATTAACGCATAATGTACATATATGTAGAATAACTTTCCTGCATTTCAACAGTTCCCTAAGGTTTTCCTACCGAGAAATCCACACTCGGCGAAATAAATAGATCGTCTAATATCTTCAACGAATAAATCGAAAAACTCTAACAGCAAGACGAAAGTGCTATAAATTTGACGAGAAAAAGCCCTCATTAAGACACGAAAGCATTTGTCTTCCATCAGGTTAGTGCGAGAAAAAAAAAAAAGAAGAAAGAGAAAACCTTTCATTCAACGCATTCTACATAAAAACCTTCATCAGGTGTATGTTTCAAAGAGCAACAGACTGCAATTTCCCAACAACTTTGCCGACAGATTGCAGCCAAATTACCTGCAAATCACCTATGAATCATCCTATAATTTGTAGATAAGCTGAATTAATTAACTCATAGAAAGAGTGCAACTCAAGCGGCCACTATCTGCACTAGCATCAAAAAAAGGGAATTAGCATTGAAAAGATAAAATAAAGTGAAAAAACCGAAACATACATTCCCAAGCACTATCGCCCTGAATGCATCTCCAACAGCAAAATAAACAACAGAAAAAATAAGCTAGTCACTTTGGATATCTATCAATCTTGCAGGGAAAACCTTATGAAAATGAGCGAGAAGAAAAGAACGATAGGCCGGTAGTTCATCTGTTTCCTCAAAATAAATCAACAACTTATCAGAAAAATGATAAGGACCAGAAAAACCGAGATTGCGCACCATACATCGAAAAGCTTTCAATTACTCGACTGAATCACGCACACGTTCAAGAAGCATAACGGTGCTTGCAGCTTCAATCAGGAAAGGATAAGGTGAAACTACTAGCTGCAATCAACGCGATGAGAATCTCACTCCCTCACCCTAACTGAATACCACAGCTTCGCAAATCACTTATTCTTTCTGTTAGTGCACATGTCCCTTGATAATGCGATATAAGCAAAAGAGTTCAAGCCATCTGATGCTGAATATCGCATTCACCATCTTCCCCTCCCTCTAACCATATCATCCCTCCACTTTACTCTGCCCAAAAAAACTGATGTTCGTAGAGCGTGACAACCGCAATCATGGCTAACTGCAAATAATGGACGATGCGGAAAGTAAACAAAATAGTGGAAGCGACTGCATAGTGCAACTTCCGCTAAAGACATTGGCAATAAAGAACTGCGATCGAATACTTCGAGAGTGCACAACATATCGCTATCAGTTCACAGATGAACACATCAAGAGCATCCCAAACGTACAACGATAAGAGCATTGAGAACTATACAAGGGACAAGTAGAGAACATTCGAAAGGGAATGAAGGCATGAGGGAAAAGAAAGAGGAAGATGGATACAGAGAAAGTATGATGAGAAGTACGTAAAGAGAGAGAGAGATGCTGAAGCAAGCGCTTGGCCTATTGCGGTGTGCAAGCAGAACGCAAGAATTCTGCAGTAAACTGACGCAAATATATAGCCGACTATAGGCTATGCCCACTCTCGGGCATCGGATACTTGCGTACGATATTATATGCTGCACTATTTAATGGACTGGGTCCCCTCATGAAGTCATTCATTGCCATCATCGAAATGATCGGCAGTTACTTCCTTTTAATGGAAGTAAAAGATTCGGGAAGTCGAAGTGACTGTAGGGCAGAACCACCATACTTCAGCATTACCATAAAACGGGAACTGCATTAGGAACACGAACGATACAATTAAACAATAAAAATACAAATTCCGTGTCACTTTCTGTTAGCCACAAATGTGCTGCCACAACAATGGCTTCATATAAGCACTAATATTCGGCTGAATCTACGTGTCGGATACAGCGATTACCTCAACAACTAAGAAACCTCTGGAATAACGTGTGGCTGCGAGGATGAGATGGAAGGGTGCGATTTCATCCAATATATTGCAGCGTTGCAATGCTTCGATAGCAAAACTTGAGCGAATCTAATACTCAATATTACCTAAAGTTATGCAGATTACACAGCGCACACTTTTAATGTGCGATTTACGTTCATAAAGCATTATCTGCCTGCGAAAATGGAGAGCGCTTATGTATAAAATTTACAGAGCGTACAGCTGTCTCAAAGCAGCGAAGCCTATCACTAACAAAATAAAAAATTACATTCGCGATTCCCTCGCTAGCCTGCATTCACAATACAAATATATGCAGCATCGAGTTCCCCTCATGACCCGGCCACTGCGTTCTCCGCATAAAATCAGATAAACCAAACTGCGAATCACAGCTTGCAAAAGGTGAAGTTGCCGGTCACGTAATTATCAATAAACATACACTCTTTGTCAGCTGCAGCCTATGAAAGTGATTGCTTGGTGGTGGAATCTTTTCTGAACCATCAAAAGGTAAACTAAAAAAGCCAAGAACAAAATCAAAATTTAGGGAAAAATTCTTCCACACGCATTTCGTTCGAAAATCTCTATTAATGTTATCCACCTAACATTCCTGAAAGTAGAAAGCGCTTTTAGATGTGAAGCACGCCGGAGAAAAGCTAAACATTCTCTCAGGAAGTCAATCGCTTGCATGAAATCTTCCACCCAAAATTATCTCTTCCTTCCTATTTAAGTGAAAATTTGCAAGAGACATTTTAAACGCTAACAGCTCAAATCAACGTTCAACAAGATATAACTAATAAAAATACTGCAGGTAACTCTAAAGCTCATATAGCCGCCTTGAGCGATCAATTCCACAACATTAAATTCGGCAATCTATGAGTTAAAACCTCCACACGAACAGACTGACAGACACGTACCATAATCAAGCAGTGATAGCCCTCCATATGCCTATGATTTTTCAGAGAAATTTGAAGAAGCTTTAGAAAATAACCAATCGCTGACAAACCGTTTAAAATGAACCACAAATTCATTGCAGAAAAGATGAAATAAACAAACAAGAATTTAGGAAAAAGAGAAAGGAATCGTTCACAACCGACCAAATTGTTTTATCGATTTAGTCAGCACTAATCAGTGCCCATTTGGGAGTGCTTTCCTTCCAAATGAGGAAGCAAAAGAGACACATAAATGGGAGTGAATGCAACACTCATTCAACCCTCAATAGTGCAAATAACTAAAAAAGCTGAATACACTAATAGAACACATCTCTTTAAAGATGACATCATACTGGTCATAGTTACGCAAAGCTAACAAAGAATGCGCTTTTTTCTTTGGAGAATTGTCCAAAATAAGGGCGTAAAAATTGAATTCCTCTCATTAAAACAAAGCTCTCTGAAAATTATGGATAATATAATAACCTCAGAGTCAGACAGGAAGTTAACGGTATCATAATGAGGTGCACTTAACGAAAATAGCAATTAATCCCAGAATAACGAAGTCCAGTTCACAAAAGTCAAATGCCCAACTCATATCAAATACCAAAAGTCCAATCACACTGAATAGAGACAAAAATACAATCTAGTCAACCATTTCGACGAAATGATGCGAAATGAAGAGAAAACATTAGGATCAGGAAAATTATTCATCAACCGAACGATAAAGAATTCACAGTCGTCTACCTCACGTTCAGTTTACCACAGCCTTTGTGCAAACATTTTACTGCATAATCCCTTTTTTCCCACAAATCCAATCATATTCAATTTAATTTCTCGACTGAGAAATCTTCCAAACAAAAAATCCTTTCTCATGATTTCTGAATTTAAATTTACATCTCGAATTTTTGGAAAAGGTCCGCCATTCGATTCGAGTAGCGCCCTCTTCCAGCAGGAGCAGGAGACGATGCGGCAGTTCCTCCTGACCAAATACGTTAAACTACCATACAGCGAAGCATATATACCCGCAAAAAATGAATAGCCAGGTGAAACAAACAACGCTGCAAAAAACAGCCACCACAATCCCTTTTCACAGGAACGGATGAAGATAATATCTGAGGAAAACGAAGAGAAGGGTACAAGTCCCACAGAACCCCTTCCAAATTCATTAAGGGATAACTGGTAAGGTGTGGACGCAAATAGTCTTCTGATGAAATCCTGTGCCCCATGCAAGTGATGTGTATCAATAAATGAATCAATAAAAGATATCCTAAAAACAGACAACGAATTGGGATGAGCTTTCATAAAACACCCCCTGGAAGTCTGCGCACACGACTACAAACTCAGACTCCGCGTGTTACGCATACCTCCAACTTTGAAGTTGCAGCGAAGTCGATAGCCTTGCTTCCATCCACAGTTTGCATTTCATATATGCATATTAATATGGACATACAGAGTGGGGACAAGCTTGAAGCGGAGAGTTGACTGAACATAGCCCGATGAAGAGTAACAATAAAGGAATTCGAATTATAAAGAGGAAGTAAGGTCGGGGGGCGGGGGAAAGAAGGGATGAGGCAGATGCACTGAAGAAATGTTAGGCGATGATGGCTTCCCAAGCCGCAATTTTCAGCAAAAAAGAGAATTATTTTTAAAGATATTATTCAATCGATCGGATGCAAACATTCGACACCATCATCAAAGATGAAAATCTCAAAGGAAACTCACATCAATGTCGGCTTCTTCTCCTTAAACGTCTCATCAAACAGCGACGATTTCCGCTTGTGTTGTGACTGAAAATGAACAACTACAATCATATATATCAACCACTTCAAATGTGGAAAAAAAAGTATTAGAAGTACAAAGCTCAGGAGGCATAGCGCTAAGATCTCTGACCTTATCGATTTAACCGACCCTAACCTATACGTTACTGAAGATGTCTGATCCAATTACACCCGCATGGCATCGATTTGTGGAGATGGGCATAACGAGAACGTTTATATTGCCATCACCGGATCGACAGAGAATATCCTCAGTTCAGATTTATGCGAAGCAAACAGCAAAAACCACTTTGGACGAACAACGATTATAGTAGTTCAACTTTTACGATGAAGAACATGCTTTTTAATAAATTTTTTAAGTTTCAAGCGTTTCCACGAAGGTGAAAAAATTTAAATTAAAGAAAGAAATCGACGAACAGCATCACCTCGAGGAGAAAAACAGAAGCTAAAGAAATAGGTCTACCTTAGACGCTTCTAATATTGGGTGAAAGGAACTCTATTCGATGCGACGATAGTTGAAGTAAAGCAACTTGCGTAAACGAATGTGCGACGCAAGCCATCCATCAGTAAATGAAAAACCAATAGACGAAAGAAAAAAAACGAAGACGAAATTGGCAAGAACATCTCGCAGGTATTTGCCTTTCTCCTATCATGAAACAAATTCAGTGCTAAAATAAGAATTAACCTATTGATTTCTTTATAGAAATAAATACGTAAATAAATAAACGAACAGATTAATTAATTAATTAAGAGACCGTTGATTAGGGTTGTATCATATCCACAACGAATTCCTCAACACATTCGAGAAAAGCACCGCGGTGATCCACTTTGTATCTCATTTTACAATAAACAAATTATTTCGACCTTTATATTCAATGCAACAAAGGCGTAAGATAACTACATCACTAAAATTTCACAATCCCAACAAAGCATATCGACGAGTTCTCATATCTTTTCTATTTATCACTTCATATCTGCCTCCCAATCCTGAAGCTCGACTAATTAGCTCACGTCCAATATTGCCACTTCTTAAATAAGCCTCCAATGATGCAATATGAAATCGTAAATTCATCTGAAAGCAAATCAGTCTTTCCAAACAAGATCGAACTTCAACAAACCGCTTCTATCAAGATCAATTCGGAATAACTGCATAACGGCGGAGAGCGATATAAAATAGCATCAAGTTTAAGGTTCAGAGGATTTCCAAGAAAAAGTTCCATTCAAAATGAGCTGAAATTAAATCATCAGATCCATCCGCCGCAGATGAAATTGCTTTTTACATAGAAGCCGACATATCATGATACGCATTTCACATATCATCATTATCAATCTCCAACTATTTTCATGAAAAAAGTGCCTATGAAACATTATGTAACGAATCCCCTTCTTGCTTCATTAAGCTACTTCATAGTCGATTGAGTTCCACTTAATAGACAGATAACTCATATATTAGCAACTGCTGCCATCTCCATCGACCTAATATAGTCGTCACCAGTAAATTACCAGTAGACAGCATCAGCAGTAAACACAACTATACAGATAATCACTGCTTCTTTTATAAATTGCTGAAAGTGCCGGTTTCCGTTTCCGCACAAGAAAAACGGTTTGTCATTTCCATTTCTTCCACCTCAACACCTCCAAAAAATAAAACACCGACAAGATCTGATCTGCGCCCATAAGCAGTACTTCCTTATTTATTCAATTTAATCGAGACGGCATTCAACTTCAATGTATCTTCATACTGCTTTTGTTCTGTTTGGGAAACCTTAGTTCGCAAGAACATTATGGCTTAGGCTCTTCTCTCACTTTTTAAACGCTGACAATCCGATTCACCACTATCCCGCTTTGTAGGGTCACCCAGAATTTACGAACGACAAAAATTTGTTGCCTTCTAAAGTATAAACAATAAACATCGTATATGGTGTCTTTACCATCTTCCTCACAATCCCTATCCCTCGCAATTCCGTTCTCCACTGAAGCTCTCTTGCCTTTACCCTACCCGCTCCCTTCACCCTTGTTACTTTTCATCTGATGTCGCTCATTTGAAGCAATTACCGAATATCCGAACATTGAGCAGTCAAGAGAGTTGCCACGAGTCATTCGAGTATAAAATAAGAGTACTGCGATGTGGTATGTACGCATAACGGTGTAAAATAAGCATAAAGGGGAGTGAGCATATACAAATGAAGATCGAAAAGGAAGCAATGCCTCAGTGTGAGTTTAAGCAGCCGATTCAACGTTTCAGTCAAAGCATCTAAAATAAGGAATTTCACCATCCACGCAGAAATAGTCGTTTTCATTCGCTCAGTTGAAGCATTAAACCCCCCCCCCCCTGAAATTAGAAGTCTTTTCTCTGGAAATATGCCGAATATAAGAAAAAAGCCAAAGAAACAACTCGAATGCAAGTGAGAGAGGCACCGGGTATATTTGTTGGGAATTACTCACCGACGGTGATCCACTCATGGCGGACCATCAGCCTCGGTGATTAAAATCACTCTGAGTTGAGGAGCACTGTCACTAGAACTTACGTAAATTTAATTACCTCTATATAAAGATAGAAGAAGGTAAACCTATAAAGAGCTTTTCCAAAATTATTCACTTATAGAGAGAAATGCAAGGCGAGTTGCGGACCTCTCAACACATCACCGTCTGCAACGGCTGCAAAGGAGACCTCAAGCACTCAACTCGGCTCACCCACACCTTAACGCCACCCAAACTACTCCCCTCCGCTCTTTCTATACAACCAAAAGTAAAATGCACACGGACGTCTCCAATTCAAAAACTTAAATTTAAATAAAACGCGTGGGAAATTCCTCTCATTTAAAGTAAAAGCAAAAAAGCATAAAACTAATAGGCGATAAAACTATGAGGCTATCTCTTAAAACCTTTAAGGAGGGAATCGTTTCCTTCAAAAGTGGCGTGATTGCTACCGTTATGTCCTAAGGCTACGATCGGTCTGCTATCGTCGAAATTGCGGTCGATTCGAGAATAATCTCGAGTACGACGCAATCTCGAGAGTAGGCCATTCCCAACCTCCGATGGAACAAGCAAATGGGATGTCTGCGTAAAGTTGAGACGGTTACCGACCCTGACTATCCACATGATTCGATATCCCTCTCTAGCAAAGAACGGCGGGATAAAAGGGAAAGATAGAAGTGGGTGCAGAAGCGGTGGAGAGGGGGAGGAGGTTACAATAAACGCAGGCAATGGTAACAGTTCCATAGTTCAACAATACTGCACCTCCAAAAAAAAAGAAGAAATGAATGGTAGCTTCGACACTCCGCCAATTCTCACGTCATCGGTGATGGAATACTCAGTATAACCACGGCATCACATGAACAAACACAAAAGGTAGTGTACCTTGAACTAACCTACAAAGTCACCGCCCACAAACCACTCGCTGATGACGTTCCTCTCTCCCCGTCTCCTTAAAATAACGAAGGGAATCGAGCTGCCTCTCAGTCTGCCAACACTAACTGTTCCAGCAGTGCCACTGAACGAGTTGTTGTCTTAGGTAACTCCATAACTAACTGGCTATGTTGCGTTAGAAAAACTGAGCGCACATATGTGGGCAATCTCATGATTCCTTTCGTTCCATTTACCCTCCATTCGCACACGAAAAAAACAGACACAAAAAGGAGGACCACCCAAGTGGGCTAGAAGCGATCTTATATATCACTTTCAAGTAGCAAATCATAAATACTTACACATCTTAATCTATCCCGTTCAAGACGACCACATGCCGCTGACGCCGATCGCCTTCTATTTCCATGCAACTGAAACTGCAGGTAACATTGGTACCACGAAAAACATATAACATCAACTTTGATCAGCAAATTTCCAAGTCGGTATTCCTAATCCAAATGTGTATAAACTCAAAATCCACGGTTTTTTCACTATCTTGAATTAGCAAACCTACAGATATTCTTCTCATCTATGCTGTTCGAGAACTCTAAAATACGCCAAAGATATATGAGCTATACGTAAGAGTGGAATGTAAGAAGCGATCCTAGTATCGTCGAATGATTCTTTTCGAGTAAGAGAAAATGAGGGATGAAATATGACACTCGCTAATACAACATCAAAGACTCACATCGCTCGTTGAGCAGTTGAAAAACATATAGGAATCAGGAAACGGAACTGACTCGATTACGCAGCCTACACGTAAATGTTCCACCGCACAGTCGCGTTTTACTGTCTACCTGTCTATGCTAATTATATAACTTCTATATAGAAATTACACGAATTATACATAAGTTACATATAAATATCCATCAGTCTAGAGGTCATCATATGAATTCAGCATGTTCATCGCTATGAGCCGTCCGCTCCGCGTCTTTTTTGTTACTGACGAATGATATCATCCCTGTTCTTATGTCCTTTCTGCTCTCGACTTAACAAAAACCTCACGAATGCCTTATCAACTTCGAACTTTCATCATTACTTTTGGACCTTTGACGCGAATCAACTTAAAGATCTGCACAGTAGTATCCCCCCTAAATGAAGATCTCATATACGACCCCCCAGTACTGTGTTTAGAGAAATAAAAGTCGTTCAAATCTACACATCCCTCATTAGTAGTATACGGCTGCGCTCAAGAAGAGAAACTTCTCGAAACACGATTTTTTTGCGAAATAATAAATTATGAGCAAAAGAGCTGCTTGTGGATCGGCAACTGCTTAAAAGCACTGAATCAATGAAACGTCTAGATTGCTGTTCTGTTAACTCTTTCCTATATAGTGAGGATAATACATTCATCACTCACAAGTATCGGCAAATATATGAGGAGCACCCTCCTAGTGGACCCAAAATGAGGATATAGTTCTCTAATCTCTGAAAACGACCAAGAAGGGAAGAATGAGAAATAGAAAGAAATACATAGGTCAATTTGTGCACTTTGGAACGAATTTCATCCGAACGGAATATAAAGATTCAAACAAAATTTGAGATATTTCGAATGAAAAGATTCATGAATGAATTTTATCCGCTGCCTTTCACATCTTCGTCCATTAACCTAATTACGATCGTTATCTCATTTGGCAGAAAAGGTTACGTAGGATTATCGATGAAAAACGTTTAAATGAGAGTAGAGTCATTCACCTAAATAAAGAAGCATGAAACCATCGACTATAGATGAAAGAACCAGCAGGAGTGAAGTGTGGAAGGGGGACAGGGAGGGGGAGATGGAGGTAGAGGTGGAGAAGATGACAGAAACAGGAAGAAGGAAACGACTGAAGAGAAAGATTACACAGTGAAAGTAATGTCCTGAAAAGAGCCAATGACACTTACCTCACAGCTAGATGGACCAGGAAGACTGCTATTCCTTACTTCCGAGGACGCTGCGTCCACATTATCCACACTTCGTAAAAGCTGTGAGCACGATGCCGATCCATCAGCCATACCGAAAATGGTCGCAATGTGAGTCGACGAGACGATACTACGTCTCGGCTTGAAGATCTTCCCTGAAATGCATTTGTCAGTGAACTGCAAACTTTTTAAACAATAAGCCCTATGAGGAAGAGCAAATTATACCCGCCGCTTTTGTGGTACTAACGGAAAAATAAACGACACAGCAATCTCTCACGGTAACATGCCTCAATGCCGAATTAACAGTCTTATAAAACCAGCAGCAAGCGTGTCCAACGTCTGCTACCTAAGCCTCTCTCCTCCGCCCTCCTCTTTGGCTAGACCGTCCTCTGGCTTTCTCAAAGTACCCAAATAAACGACAAAAGTCTCATTCACTTCCTAGATTTTATCATATTCTATTACAGTGTGCAGTTAAGAAAGATTCGTGACTCCGGTTAGCTCGAGAATTTACCACACGCTAAGGAGATCTCGTTCGGTGTGGACCAACTAAAACTATACAATTTTACCTCTTTGAATTGAGTATGCCGTTCGAGTGGCCAATATCATTCATTCTTCCCCCTTTCAGCTCAACCTAATTGCGGTAAATGCTTCGTCATGTATGCATCCACGAACTATCGAGATTTTGGCTCCACAGACTTCCAACAGCAACCATTGGTTTCGGGCAACTAACAGTTCTGTGTGCATACATTGAGTTGGGGGAGGGAGTGTAAGTGAAGGGACTAGGTACATGGGGAGGTGAAAGTGGGTGAGGGGATGGACAGAACTGGCGCGGGTAGAGGTGGAAGTAACGAGAGGTATCCATGAACCACTTGAGCAACTGAACAGGACCGCCGCATCGGCCAACAACGAATGGGCTCTACAAACGCATGTCTTATACCAAGAAAACGGTATTGTACTGGGGCAAAGCAGTCGAACATAGTTCTGTAATGTGATTTTTCACGCTCTGGATTGTTCTTCGATCACCATGCAAAATGGTATCAATCGTAAAGAAGTGAATGAAACAATTCAGCTGCGGACACTTGCGCCGCACTGGCTTTCTACAGCGCATACTCAGGTCATAAAGTATTTCCACGGCTGAAACTTGTACTATGGAACAATTTCACTACGGGCATTTGCGCCACAAGATGTTCCCCCCGAAATGCGTGCGCACTGTTCTCACAATAAGTAACTCACCTACTTCGGGTTGTCTACGTGATGAGCAGATACTTTACGGCGCAAAGGACCGTCACTACGAATATAAATGTCACCACAGCGCTAATTCAGCAACTGTTTCAAATGTTAATAGCAAAGAAAAAGCTGCAGAAACAATCACAAACAATCCCATGTCACCATTTAAGGTAAAAATCACAAATCGCGTCCATCGCTAATGGAAATGGAAAAACGCGCCACAACTGTTGGCACGATATGCGCTCTTCGTGATTCGACTAATTGGATTTGGCTATTTGAGAGTTCTCAAAGTACCCAAAAACAATAAGCAGCTGACGTTTCATTGCCCACTCGCTACGAAACGATATATAGGAAAGAAGAAGTCCCAATTAAGAACTCAACTCTGACTCGAAAGCTTTCAGAACAAATGCAGTCTTAAGATCTATATCAGCAATAATCCAGCTGGCCATAGCAGTAATGAATTTCGAGATCCATTAAAACTTATACTGCTCATAAAGTAATCACCTCGTCGCCCTAACTTGAGGCAAAATTCGAGTGACACATGAAGTAGCTCATGAATAAATTCTCTTCCTTGTCTGCGTAAAGTTCATGAGGCCGGTGTTAAATCCAAGTGCTAGGCAAATTCGCTTCGCGACACATGAAACGAACTGTCGTAGCGCTAGGAGCGGAGGGGGATTCGTACTCTCCCGTCAACTATTAACGCAGTTCCTCATATCACGATCGAGGGACGCATCATTTACCAAACCTCTACAGAAGCCTGTTATAGACGCTAGGGCTATTCGGGTGTTCAGCAATGCCCTAATAGGATAACGCACCTTCGCTTAAGGTTAAAATCACACCTCAGGTCACCGATAAGGTGAAAACGGGTACGAATCTATTGAAACTATTCCCCAGCTTTGAGTACATCCTTCAGACCCAACTTATTGGTACAAAGATCGAGTTCCCGTTGAGTGAAAGAAAAAGAAAATGTGATGAGGAAATTTTGTGCTCCAGTTAGTCCTCAATAAAATGACTGTTGCACAATTTCACCGATTCCGCTAAACGGAAATTTGGATAAATTCGATTCGAGAATATTTCATTCAATCTTCGCGGCTATTATTATAGGAGATGTGAAATTAATGTTGCCAAAGAAATAATGAAGCGAGGAATCGTTCATGGCGAATCAGTGATTGAAGTAAAAAACTAAAGATTTCAACTGTTTCGAAGGAATTCATCAATGAGGCAAAATTAACCGTGCACTTAACCATTGCCTTCACGCAAATCCACCACCATTATTGCTCATCCACGGTGTGGCTTGACTTGACGACCGAGACAGCGAGTGACGCTGCGTTCATCGATATGTGATGGAAATATTGCAATAAATATTTGATTATATCAAAGGGAATCCACGTTTGCAAGAGGATGATGCTAGACAGATATTAAACGACGTTCAAAGCTTTTTTTAAATCCTTCATAACCTCAGAGAAAAGGGGAATCTCCCGACATTTCTGGATGGAAGTTGGGAACTCGTTGTCCTCACCTTAGCCTATACTGTAATGCGGCAGGATAATATTCTGGAAACTCCTCAGGATTTCCTTTATTTGAATGATCACACAGAAAATCCGCTAAACCATTCCGAAGTCTTTGCTTACGATGTGAAGATATATCAAACCGCTCGTTGAGTTCGAATTTGATTTTAGGGAGATATATCAAAACATCCACGTATCTAACAGGAGCTAAGCATATCGCTTACAAAAAGCTCTCTCTTATGTAAATTACTTATTCGAAATCCATTTACATCTATACTTTCTCGACCGCTCTATCGAAGTAGTAATGAGGGATTCGCATATTTATGTCAGCACCAACAATCGATTAAAATTGATTGTTGGCATATTCTCATCTTCGTTCCACTTCACTTGCATAGAGAATTTGAGAACTTCCATTGCTTATTATCGTCTCATGTTGAAATACTCTGTCGAATTCTGATCTCATCTGTTGATAATGAAGACGAATATCGATATAACTGAGAGATTCGATAAAAGAAATGAGTCCTTCTCTAAAGAGCCTTTGAGAAAAGCAGTTCATAAAGGTTCGAAGGTAACTATCAGTAACGATTTCTCATTTTTATATTAAAATATGACGAAACTGAGTTGCGTCTCTTTCAATCATTGAAGATTTTCAATTAATTTCAAAGATTTACTTTACTTTTCTATAAAGTTAATAATTTCTCTTGAAGAGGTTACACCTCGCTTCAGCTTAATTCATTTACTTCTTCTTCGATTTGTTCATATTTCGAACTTTTTGCAATATTTATATGATGATCGCTAGAAAATTGCTGTATTTTAAGTAACGCTCGGAGAATTACGATTTCTCTATGAGAACGTCACCTCGACGATTATAATTTTCTTCATTAGGGCATAAATCTATATTCCGTCATCTCTCGAGTTCTTCTTATAATTTCAACTATTCCATTTCTCTTATTTATTTTATCGAATATATTTTCTATAATTTCTTCATTGTATATAATAAAATTTATGTTTTTTATTGGTAATTATATAATGAAGTTTATTCTATAAAATATTTTACTATATTTATTGCAAATATTTTCTCATATTATAGTTGTATATGATTAATATATATATAGAATGGTCGATTAAGGCATAATTTAGCTAGAGACCATAGAAAAATAAACAAAATATTTCGAAGAATTTGTTAATAAACTGATGGAAAATGGATATCCTTAAGAAAGGATATCCGTGAAAAGGATATTCTTAAGAAAATACTAGAGCAGGATTAGGCTAAGGATGAAATGAAACAAAGAAATCGACAGGAAAGAGCCATACTGATTAATATGCAATTATAGCAAATTTTTACAGTACTTTGGAGATGACTCAACCAACATTCTTGATACTATAGATGAAGATCGTACAACGATCGTTTCTATTGCACTGAGTTAAGTGAGCCGAATTCAGCGGTGGGAAAAGCCGATGGCAAATGCCTTTAGGTTTCTTTAATATATGACGCGAATTCCTCTCGAGCCATTTATGCACTAAAATCATAATATGTGCAAAATTACGCATAAGAGGATATAAGCATTGGATATAAACACTGAATCAGTTATATTGTTTGCTTTCTAAAATTGCGATAAAAGTTGAGTCTGCATCGCCATCCGACTAACGCTCTTATTATTGGTGTTTTTGGACTTCTTCAAAAAATTTTCTAATCTTTGAAATCAAATGAACACATTCATAACTTCACCGGGTTAAGTATAACTCTTCTTCTCATCAGTACAAAGTAGTGTGTACTTCAAATGAGTGCAGTAATACTTTTATCTAGTACCATATGCACCGGTACTCCTCTAATTAATCCATCTGAACGCTGCATTCATAGTGAATTTGCACAACTCGTTGTTCTTGGCCCTCGAAATTAGGATAATTTGAGGAAGTCGTTGAAGCAAGCTTCATCTTCCCTGAACAGCAACAGATCATTTTCCACACCTCGTTTCCTTGGTTTAGGAGGACATATTTCGAGGTTTACAAGTCAAAAAATCTTCTGAAAGGTCAAGATTTTGATCCGAGCTCATGTTGACTGTTAGGAAGCTGCGCACTTAACTGTCAATCATTACGCGTTGTGATATCTCGGTAGAAGCTTATGTGATGCATTTTCCCTGAAGAAATTGCCTGGCTTTTGATTGAGGGGAATGTGGTAGGGGATGTGAGTGAGGACCGAGATTTTCCTTTCCTTCATTCTTTCAGTTTCGATATAATTACGCTCAATGATGGAAATTATGAATCCATTAAGATTGGTTATCTCAGCACTCCAAGCTACTACTACATTTAGTTTTGACGGAACTTCAAGTTTAATATCACGTTTGATTCTGCTCAAGATTGCTGGCAAAAGGGTTTTTCAGCAGCAGAATGTGCAGACTCTTCGTTTTTGTGCAGCTTTTCAGCCTGATAACTAGAATAGATGAAATGATATAACAGATGATTTTGTCTACTTCTGATGTCTTCCATATTTCGACAATAGACTTTCGATCAGCACAGAACTGTCGAGAGGAAAAGTGCCGATCTAATGTACAGTGGATGAGAGCAGTGTTAGCTGTGTTTGAACAATTAGTGCATAGAGTCGTTTCATCTGATAGGACGTTTTTCTTCAAAAGGTCTACTGAATATAGATATTCACTCTCGCCAATATACGTGACATTAGCAACTGAGAGACTGTTCAAAGCATGCACTGCTTGCATCGGTTTCTGATTCGATTCTCATTCGCACATAAACAAAACCAATAAATAATTCGTGGAACGCTATTTTTCCTTTTATTTAGAGGGGTATAATGTTTAATTCTATGACTGCGCTCTTATGGGCCTCTCGTGAATATCGAACTGAAATTAGGAATGTTCATGCGGTGAATGCAGACAATGTTGTTCCTTCTCATCGCTATAAAAACATTTCTGACCGGGCTTATCATCAGTTCTCGCTGTCTCTTTTCAAAAGAGATCCCATCGTGTTTCTGAATCGAAATGAACGGTAAGCTCTTTGAATTCATACTATATCTTATCTCTTATTATATTTCATTTAAATGCTATAATAATGCATCGAAACTCATTAAAGAAAATAAGTATAAGCCATTTATAGGGAGCGATTTAAGAGTGGTTCTTTCTAAGAAAAAAAGAAAGTGTGTAAATCGCAAAACTTTAAATAAAACTTTCGATAAATGCCACATTCCATTTCTCCCATCTCTGATGCAACTGAGCAAAAGATATGTTTTAACTATGCAGTTCATGACTATGGTCAGTAGAGTGACCACTCGTTTATGTCCTCACCACCAACAATTTCCCATTAAAGTGTTCCTCATAATATAAAAAAGTAATCACTTCCCGCATGCATCCAGAAGATTCCAGGATTTCAAAAAAGTAATTGCATAGAAGTAGATGCTGTAAATAGAGTGTAATATAAGAATGGAAATTAACGTTTAAAATAGAGGATACAATAGAATGTACTGCCCACTTACTCGATCAGTAATCAGTAACATATTCATTCACTCCTTCGTTTCCAAGAAAACACAATATCATCAACAATTCAGTTCAACTTCTCATCCCTCTCCATTTCACTTCATTTACAGATACGCAAATTTCTGTCGACATGGGTAGTAAATGCAAACTTCTAATGTGACCACTACATTAACAGCTAACATCGGATCCGCCAACTGTATTTTTTAACAGTGGAATAATTTAATTTCATTTCTGTGTTTGAAATGCTTTGAGACCTTAGTTTTTATCATCAGTCATCAAAAGGCAGAACAATTCTATGCGAACACTGATGCTCTCAAGCTTTAGTTTTTAACAGCCGTCATCAGAAGAGTGCATAGGACGAAAACACAAGAGCAATAAAGTAGCCCAGCATCAGAGAAGCGGCACTAATACTTTCTTTTCTGCATTTCGTCCACATCGTTTGACATAAGACCGCATAGAATGTCGAATAAAAACAAAGCGCCTATAGTGTAAGTAATATTAGTATAATCCAACATTTTAGGGAAGTTTACCTTACTGGTGGACGATCCAACGTTTGCGCTTGCAAAATATCTCTTCGTATTTTTGGCACCTCGAAATTATTAGTGCCTCGCTTCAACAAATCATTATGAAAGGTGGTAGAGGATGCATTCTGTCGAAGCCACAAAACCTCACTTTTGTTCATCCACAAGCTGATCTTGTTGACCAGACGGTAGACCCACTTACGCAAGCAAATGCAGTATAGGTGCTGTGAGAATGCGCTAGGGAAATGAGAAGTTTCAAAGTCATTGCTTTGCTACTGCGGCATGAGTGCTTGTTATTGAATATATTATAAGTGCGAAAAACTCGAAAATGCAGGGCTATACGTCGGAGTGATCCTTGTGTTGTGCTTCTCGGAAGTCTCAATGTTGGAATGTGTGGTCGGTACTGCGTATGGCTCGAGTGAAATAGAGAAGAGAAACGAAGAATGCTACGATGCGGAATTCTGTGTGAACTATACCTACAAAGGTATTTCACTAATGAATTTTTATCTAGGGTTGAGAGTGATGGAGCAGAAATACAAGTAAAGGGAATTAGAATATGTTAGTTTCTACTGAAAATTATGGACAGTGCACGATGTCTCATTTACCGTCCCGCCGATATCTCTCCGTTTCCGATTAATCTCTCTCCCTCTCTCTCCCCAAATGGAGGCAAAAGGGCAGAACAAAGGAGGCAGCTAGACGTAGCATTAAATCGATATAAAAATGGGCTTTAGATCGAAAAGCTGAAACCTCAGATGTCTGGAATTTATGGCCTCCATTGGAATTTATGGTCTAACTGACTCCCACGGTGTTGTGTATGAGGACATCCATCCTCGACGCAGTCATAAATCCATTCGAGAAAGCACGAATTTCGAAAAAGTTGAAAATTCTGAGGGCAATGTGAAATTGAATGGGGCTGTTTTTATCGCACTAAAAATGCAAAGTATATTACTACAATAAACTTACTGAGTCGAGATAATTCGAACTTGAATGCATGCAAAATTCATTCAGTGTTTGTACAGTCAATGTGCACAGCTAAAGAACGCCGAACTCATAAATAGGCCTGATGGCCTGAGACGGTTTTTTGATGGTTCGACGCAAGGGTCGGGGAGCTATCGGTTTCCCTGGTCTTTTGTGACATTCTGCCGGACCTCCCCAGTTGGAGCACTTAATGAGTTTTGCGTCAAACAGTTTGTCTGCTGACCCATATGTACTGTCGCTATTGATGATCAGCGGAACGACTTTGGCTGACATAAAAGATGATGATATCACTTGACACACATTGCGGACAAAGTATTTTTTATCTTTTTGTCACCAAGTTTGCAGTGTTTCAATTCCTTATAGTGCTCCAATCGTACCGCCACAGAACAGCTGCCATAAACGGCTTTGCTTCAGCAATACTTATTACTGAAAATCGTGCAAGTCAAAAACGCGGAAATCAAAGAACATATTTCGATAGGCTCGAAATAAAAATATGCGTTGTATGCATACTCCAACGTGCGCCTCCTTACCTCAGTCGACAGAGCACCACACCTTCACTTAGATTCGAATCATACAGAGTGCGTTAGCGTTTCAAAGGAATGCACAAAATCATCAATGAAAAAGATTTAAGTGACCAAAGTGTATATATAATCTTCAATGGACATAAGTAATCGGCTGCTGATTTCCAGCTCAGTAGTAGACTATTGGAGCCAAATTTTCGCTGTTCGACGCTTGCACAAGGCCGCCCTTTACGTCACGAACCTTCATCTAATACTGAACCTTCAATCGTCAAGCCTCATCCAAATCCGCACGTACATATGCAATTGAAAACTGTTCTCGAGCCAGAGTTGCTTTAGAGGAGTTCAATTGGAATGTTTGTGAATTGCTATAATAAAGACGACCAGGAATAGAGGGATTCTGATGGCAGAACGACATCGACATATCGATGCTGATGATATACGTGCAAGCTCTCGTTCCGAGCAGTTGACGTTTTGAAGCCCTGAAGAACACCCTAATTCTAGTCGAATGTGATGTCATCACCTCCGTCAACATCATTTTTTGCGACTGCTTTAGAGTCATACACCTGACTCACGCTGGTAAATGACCCTACTGGTAAATGAATTCTGCTAAGCATATCGCGTACTGTTATAATTAGTTCCATCTTCAGTTTACGCATGTGTTTAATGTACTCTCATGTTTGCAGCAGGCGATGGTGCTGGATCCCAAACGCATTTCGGTTGTTCAACCGCTATGGATACCGTGATTATGGATTTCTTTGGTGGATCTCCTTGTGAGGTGAGATTCCTATCTTTTCTGAGGAAAAACATATGATAAGAGGGAAAGGGAGTGACAGCTTGCCCAAGAATATAATGCCGCAGTTCTACTTATTCTAAACAGGAGTCGGATATAATAAGCAAGGTGAGCTTCTGCAACATTTAAGCATCACCTAAGCACAGAAAAATTTATATTTATATATTTAAATAAAAATAAGACAAGCAGATGGAGAATACTTACAATGATTACATCAATATGTAATATTTGTACATCGGATGTAAAAAAAAACAACACCAACATTCGAGAACGAATGAGTGAGAGGAGTACTGTTAGTGCCATTTACAAGTAGTTTCTTTACTTTCTCCAACTCATCCTTAGCTGATGCTATCTTTGAGTAACTGAGCAGATTGAGCAGGTGAACATTTCAATTCTCATGGTGTCTAGATTATTAGAATCTATAAAAGCAACTCTTGAGACCGAATATTTTTCTCCGATGATTCACTTAAAAATGGGTCACTGCTCAAATCTTCATCACTATAGGTCAATATAAGATTACCTGTTTTCTCACAGTTTTTAATGCGGATGTGGACTGCACCGAGATATAAATATACAACGGAATCTGAGCAACTGTTCGGGCAATTCGCTTCCGAAATCTGTGTCAATTAGAATTCATCTGAGGAATCTTGACATCACAAATTCACGATTGCGATTCCCCCTGCGCTCCCTCATGGCCATCTTATTTGCTCATCGCGTAGAGTAAATATCACACCTTCTCCTCATGTAAAATTAGGATGAAAAGTGTTTTTTGGTTTCCATTGCTACCACTTGATTGGCCACTTGAAAGGAAGTGTAAAGTCAAATATTATGGCAAACGTTTACATTAACTATCTTCAGCGAGATTTTGAATACTTTCACTATGAGTTGGCACAAAGAGACTATTTGGTTTGGATGGTGATTATTTAAGGTTCTCATTATTTTTCACGTGGTTGCTTCATTCATTTGCATGGTAAACGATCTACAGAAGGAATATGTTTCATGGCAAAAAGAGTATTTTACTTGCTTCTCAATTGCTTGGTCCAGCAAATCTTATGCACAGAGAATAGCTGTTTCGTTTGTCCAGAGTGTCACTGATGCACTTATTCGTAGTATGTCGGTGACATTCATTTCGAGCGCTTATTAACACTTAAGCTTATCTGTCCAGAATTATTTCCTTTATTTCATCGAGAGAGTACAGAGATTTGTATTTTCATGAAGGATTCGAATAATCTCCAGTCCGTAAAAGTGTCGTATTTAAAAGCAAGGTCGTTTAAGGTGGGAAGCACAGAAAGAGCGAGAGAATAAATGGTTTATCCGTGCGCGTGGTGAGCAATCCCAGCGTCTTAGGCACATTCTGTTCTAGCAAACTTTATGGATTATATTTCAGCAAGATGGATGCCGTGAGGTGATCAATGATGGCAGTCGCAAAGCGCACCCAAATGTTGAGGTTTGCTGTTGTGATGAAGACTTCTGCAACGATGAGAACGGCCAAATGGAAGAGAGTGTTAAGCGAGAGGGTAACAGATGGCGTGGACGTGTGGCGATCTTAAATTCATGGGATTGAATGCAGTATTTAACGCATCTAATGAGATCATGCTGCAGTAAAGCTATAATAAATAAATATTCTGTTATATAATATAATTGCCTTGTTACATTCTGTCTGTGTTGTATCAACGATGAAACGATCTATTTAATTTGCAAGAATATGCGACGCTATGCACCTGACTTTTGCAATGGTCACTTAATATATACAATGAACTTAAACGAACTAACCTCCAATTGCTTAGGCGGACAAGCTAGCAGTCATATATTCCTGTAGATTTGTTGTGAGTGTGTGTTCTTGCATTTCGAGAAATTCCTTTTTCATTCTTTGGCGTTTCTAAGATTACATCAAGTTAGACCTTAGCGCGTCATTGCATTTTTTGTAGGGAACATATAAAATAATGAGTGGCGATATTATTCGAAGAATTTTCTATAAAACGCCACTTTCAAGCGTTGCTTTGACAGAACGTATCAGAATATCCGAATTTTCGGAATTTAATGACCGTTCTGTGGATAAGTTTGTTGTGAACCTCTTCGCTATTAATGTCACCACCTGTGACCACAAGAATATCATCCACCTCATCAACTTTGATGCACTCTGTTTTGGTGCAGTTAATATTTAAATCACATGGCTCTCACCTAGTTTGCAAAGAAAGATTTTTACATGCATTAGTATTAGCTATAAAATATCAGATAGCAGGAAAGTTACAAATAAATTCAGAATTTATAAAAAGGCAACGGTCTGCATTGGTTGAGTCGCCTTCATCGATATACCGCCCAACTGTTCTCCTCACTCAACGACAACCTACGCCAAGCACCTTCAGTATTCCTTTCAAAGCTACTTGTAATAAGGAAGCATTGAAACGCACAATTATTGGCAACGTCTCGAAGAAAGAGAAGAGCATTGGGGTGAAGACCGTTAAGGAGATGAGGAATAATTGAGAAATTTACGCTTAATATTATCAGCATCACTGCTGCACTATTTCACTCCTACTCTTAAAAAAACTTTCGCCTTGTTGCATTCCCTTGCATTCAGCAGTCATCTAAGACGTGCTTCTTTTTGTCGTATATGAAGGGTTTTTGTTTTGTTTCTTTTAAAATCCACTTTTGATAACTCGAAAGAACAAAGCATAGATGTGAAACATAGATAACTAATAGCCGTTTCCAATTACATATCGTCCCACAAACATCTATTTTCGTCCAGAATATGCGGCTGTCGTGTGCACATTAAATTCTATGCAGCTATGTCACAGCTTGAACATCCCATTTTTTGCAAAAAGCATACCAAATCCGTAGATTTGAGCAAAAAATTTTATGGATACAACCATTGTACATTTTATGGATACAAGTATTGTAATGCATCTGAAATTTTACTTCCTATCCCATATTACATTTAAAAAACAATTTGCTACCCCAACTCTCGAAGAAGCGTCTATACCTATCGTTTTTAAATGCAAGAACGCATAAGCGACAAGGCTGAACCTGCTAAAGTAGTCCCTGACAGTCGAATGTACCGATATTGAAACGTCCAGCTTTTAAAGTGTCGCTGACTCTTTTCGATCACTATGTTTCTGCCGACGCAATATCCACGTTTCTCTGAAATTTTTATTCTATCCAAAAACCAGCAAATTAGCATCCAATTTATGAAAATCTTTCAATTACATGAAATTTTTAGCAAAGAAGGAAAAAACAGCTACAAACTTCAAGATTTTACGGCGTTATCTAAGCGTGAAGAACAGAATAAGTCTGAATAGAACAGAATTGAATAGAATAGAAAAGAATAGAATTGAATTGAATTGAATTGAATCGAATTAAATTGAATTGAATTGAATTGAATTGAATTGAATTGAATTGAATTGAATTGAATTGAATTGAATTGAATTGAATTGAATTGAATTGAAAGTTGAATTGAATTGAATTGAATTGAATTGAATTGAATTGAATTGAATTGAATTGAATTGAATTGAATTGAATTGAATAGAATTGAATGAATTGAATTGAAGAATTGAATTGAATTGAATTGAATTGAATTGAATTGAATTGAATTGAATTGAATTGAATTGAATTGAATTGAATTGAATTGAATTGAATTGAATTGAATTGAATTGAATTGAATTGAATTGAATTGAATTGAATTGAATTGAATTGAATTGAATTGAATTGAATTGAATTGAATTGAATTGAATTGAATTGAATTGAATTGAATTGAATTGAATTGAATTGAATTGAATTGAATTGAATTGAATTGAATTGAATTGAATTGAATTGAATTGAATTGAATTGAATTGAATTGAATTGAATTGAATTGAATTGAATTGAATTGAATTGAATTGAATTGAATTGAATGAATTGAATTGAATTGAATTGAATTGAATTGAATTGAATTGAATGAATTGAATTGAATTGAATTGAATTGAATTGAATTGAATAGAATTGAATGAATTGAATTGAATTGAATTGAATTGAATTGAATTGAATGAATTGAATTGAATTGAATTGAATTGAATGAATTGAATTGAATTGAATTGAATTGAATTGAATTGAATTGAATTGAATTGAATTGAATTGAATTGAATTGAATTGAATTGAATTGAATTGAATTGAATTGAATTGAATTGAATTGAATTGAATTGAATTGAATTGAATTGAATTGAATTGAATTGAATTGAATTGAATTGAATTGAATTGAATTGAATTGAATTGAATTGAATTTGAATTGAATTGAATTGAATTGAATTGAATTGAATTGAATTGAATTGAATTGAATTGAATTGAATTGAATTGAATTGAATTGAATTGAATTGAATTGAATTGAATTGAATTGAATTGAATTGAATTGAATTGAATTGAATTGAATTGAATTGAATTGAATTGAATTGAATTGAATGAATTGAATTGAATTGAATTGAATTGAATTGAATTGAATTGAATTGAATTGAATTGAATTGAATTGAATTGAATTGAATTGAATTGAATTGAATTGAATTGAATTGAATTGAATTGAATTGAATTGAATTGAATTGAATTGAATTGAATTGAATTGAATTGAATTGAATTGAATTGAATTGAATTGAATTGAATTGAATTGAATTGAATTGAATTGAATTGAATTGAATTGAATTGAATTGAATTGAATTGAATTGAATTGAATTGAATTGAATTGAATTGAATTGAATTGAATTGAATTGAATTGAATTGAATTGAATTGAATTGAATTGAA